>CAHIKZ030000750.1:1177500-1237724 GCA_903632075.3 Acanthosepion pharaonis | reverse complement strand
ATTATACCACACATACATCCCAGTAAGGTGGATATAGTTCATATAATTTTTTACTGAAACTACATTATTCTGTGAGTAATATTTGCCTTATTTCCTGACCCTTGAGGAGCCCTTACTTCATGATTTCAAATTCATTTCCATAGTAAAATTATTTACAATGTATTTCCATTTAAATTAACAGGCTTAGATTGAGAAGTCCTACTAAAGAAAAATGTATCTTCAGACAGGAATTGAACCTGTATCTCCTTTTTTTCCATCAGGGAAATCACTCCTATAGCCAAAGTGTGATGTTACCAGTTTGATCATGGGAAGTTAAGATACAGCGACTTAAAGAATGTACATCTTTTGTCGGAACTTCTTTGAATTTATGTCTGACAGCTTCATTTTCATACCCAAAATATAAACAGTAATTTTTGAAAAGATTTTTTAAATCATTTCTTATTAATATAAACTTGATTTGTTAGTGGCACATTTGTTCCAGTTCACATCAGTTTTTTAATTTTTTTTTTATTTAAGCAGTGAAATTAATATCCACTTAACCGTTATTTTCTTATTTGTTTATATATGTGTTTTACTTCTGTTTAAAATATTTGTTGCAAAAATGGAAAGACTATTGAATTCATCTCTAGGTCTGCTGCTAAGGAAATCTGTTCATTGTATTGTGCTAGACAATTTATCTTGCCAGAATCTATGTTACATATCTATAAGTGTAACATTCATATTTATGGTTTGGTGTTCTAGAGACTGTTATTGCTGCTATATATGTTCCAGTGTTTAGATAAAATCCAAAGAATCAGCAATATTATTGGTCCTGACTTGGCATCTCAGCTTCAGTCACTTTCCCACTGCTGTTAAATTGCCTCCCTGTGCCTTTTCTATAAATACTTTTATGGCAACTGTTTGGATGAATTCTATGCCATGGTGCCTAGACTATATAAATTTAAGCACAATACTATATTAGCAACATGGTCTTATCAATTTACAGTTGAATTGCCTCAATGTAACCATAGATGCAAACAATTTTCTTTGTTGCACTTCTTGCTTCCAGCCAAATTTGATCTTAAAAAAATTTAAATGCAATATCAATTGTTATCTACTGTCTTCCTGGCTACCTTTCTATTGCCCTTGATCCTTAGTAAAGTTTCTGTTTTTTAAATCTTTCACAATTGGTAACACCTTAGTGGCTTTACTGCCTTGCATGGGGTGAAATGATTAAAAAAAATGTACCTTAATTCATCAGAACACGAAACGTGTTGGTAAGGAAAAGTTTACTATTTGTTTTTATTCATACATACACACACACACACACACACATGTATATATGATAGTTTAAAATTTTGTTATATTTATGAGGGGAAAAGTGCTTAGTATCGAAGGTAGAGCATTTGTAGACATACAGGTTGCGATGGATAAATTGTCGTCTAAATTATGCAAAAAATGAAAATAACGCGGACAATTCTGCACTTGGTGGTATTGAGGTCACCTTCTAGGGCAGCCCTTTTAACAATTAGGTCTTTTGACATGCTGAGATGACAACAAATACAAGGCTTTCTTTGGTATCTGTTAGGGTGAAGTTAGTGCATGTTGGATTCATTACAGATCAACTCTTCTTATATGATGTATAAATAAACTTGTATTTACACCTGTTCATAAATACCTTGATTGGTTACCTATTCTTTTTACCTGTATTCAGCTATACAGAATGCGATGAATAAATTGTCATCTAAATTATGCAAAAATGAAAATAACACTGGCATCTCATTTTAACAGATATATTTACAAAACTTACACAAAAATATCTTGAAATACTAAAGAGTAAATTTATTAAAAAAAATCCACATTGGCTTCAACCATAGCCTCCAGACAACTTTGAAATCTCCTGCAACTCTGCTGGATGGTCTCCTTGTTTAAGTTGGTGAATGCTGCCATAATCCTTGCCTTCAGTTCATCTTTGGTGTTACAAGAAATTTTGTTGGCCTCTCACTCAACTGTTCCCCACACAGAATAATCAAGGGGGTTGTAGTCTGAAGAGTTAAGTGTAAGGGGTGATGTGGTTGCAGAAATTGTCTGACAACCATGACTGGGTTCCCCTGCTTGTGTGGCATGGTGCAGAGTCCTGTTGCCAGACATAATCTTCCAGCATCCACCCTCTTGACCTGGGGCCTCACTACATCCTCAAGTCACTTGATGTAGGCCTCTGTATTGAGTATGAGGCTCTCACCAAAAGATTTGGGATTTCTTTTCTTATCAGGACAATCACAGTGAGTTTTCTGAGCTGCTGTACCTTTTTAATCACCATTAGACTCATCCAACTCTTTCTGAATCCTCTGCACTGTCCCCAGATTGATACCCAAACACTCTGAAATGTTCATGTTGGAGCTTCTGGTGCAAATGCCAAGCAGTACCACATGCCATTTCCAAATTTCTGGGGGGATGGAATTGTGGCATGGTGCCCAACTGACCTTAATATACTGTGCAGTCAACAAAATCAAAAACGAGCAATGCGCATGCACAAAATTAAAAATATAAAATGGCGATAATTTACCTATAGCCCCATGTAGAGAGTATGTAGATAATCTGAAGATCATTATAGGAATGAAACTGGTAATCATCATTTACCGATGGGTTGATAGGTGCATTGAATGCCAGAGCAGTTAGCCTAAAATATTGAAGAGGATATTAGCCTTGAGCGTTAGGGTAAAAAGCAACAATAATAAGATGGAAGAAAACTAGCATTAAAATAAAAGTAATAATGAAGAATGTATTGAGATATTGTTTGATGAAAAGCAACAATAATAAGATGGAAGAAAACTAGCATTAAAATAAAAGTAATAATGAAGAATGTATTGAGATATTGTTTGATGAAAAGCAACAATAATAAGATGGAAGAAAACTAGCATTAAAATAAAAGTAATAATGAAGAATGTATTGAGATATTGTTTGATGAAAAGCAACAATAATAAGATGGAAGAAAACTAGCATTAAAATAAAAGTAATAATGAAGAATGTATTGAGATATTGTTTGATGAAAAGCAACAATAATAAGATGGAAGAAAACTAGCATTAAAATAAAAGTAATAATGAAGAATGTATTGAGATATTGTTTGATGAAAAGCAACAATAACAAGATGGAATAAAACTCAGTATATAAAACTGAATTTTTTTGTTCTTAAGAAATATAAAAAAAAAATCTTTACAAAGAAAATTTTGTTGAAATCATAACAGCTTTGAGAATTAAGTTTTGAACAATTGACTCAACTCTGAGACGTAACCTTTGACCTCTCTGTCCAGATGAAAAAAATCATTAATTATCTAAAGATTAACTGCTGAGTCCAGAGTAAATGAAACTGTCTGCTACTAACCTAAAGTGGGATTAATTGGTCACTGATCTTTAGGGTATTTGTCAAACTTGATAAATACGTTTTCATTTTTTATCCCCCTATAGTTTCAGTTCACTTTTACTTTTTATTTCATATTCTTTATTTTCTCAGTAACCTACTGATTCTGTTTTTTCTCCCATGGATATAAAACAATTGTTTTACTTCTGCATTTTTTTTAGTTAATTTTTTTAATTTCTTTCTTACAGTATAGTTCACCCAGTACAAGGCCTGGGAGACACTCAAGATACAGAGTTACAGAGTAAGAGACACAGTATATACATGTAGAGATTTTCCAAGCATAGCTTAGATGTGGCACAAGGCTGAAAGTATGGGGCATCCAGTGAGGATCGAACTCACTTTTCAGTAGTAACTAATCTAGCAAGACAAGCTTGCTAACCATTACACCACACCAAGGTGCCCCACAGTATATACATGTAGGTGGGAAAGATAATGGTTAAGCATAGACTTAAATAGATTAAAATTATAGTGGCGATTTTCTCGATGTGTCAAGAGTTTGAAAGTGTGGAGCACTCAGTGAGAATCAAACTCACTACTCAGCTGTAATTGATCTAGTGAGACAAGCTTGCTAACCATTAAAAAACAAAATAAATGGTGCAGCCACTTGAATCCGCGGATGTTGGTTTACTAGGGAAGCTCGCTAATCCCCATTGTAGGTGCCTGCTCAGGCACATTTGTGTTTGTACAACACCCACAGAGCCCACTTGTGCTTTATACTGCAACTATGATGAGTGGATCTTAGTTACAGTTTCTGGGAGAGAGCGCATTATCTAGCATGATCAACAGTCTGAACAAGGCTAGCACACTCAAAACCTCGGTCACGATGACTAGTGACTTTGTGCTAGCACAACCACTGATAGCTCGCAAGGATTCAGTCTATCCAATTTCATTCACAATGCTTGGGTCAACCTGTGGTATGGCTTTTTATGCACTTTCCAAATGTGTTGCACGCTGTGATAGTCTCTCCCTGACTAATAACATCAAGAAGTCACCTTCCTGACAAATTGACCCTAGTGAGATTTGAACTTGGGTCTCATGGTCAGAAAGTGAACTGTCTAGGCATTACTAAGCATTACACCACATCAAAGTGTCCAAAGGTTACACTTGTAGTGATTGGGAGTTGGTTCCACAGTGCATTGGTTCATGGGAAGAAGCTACTTGAGAGAAACTTATTTCTCATTAATGGAATATAGAAAGAATAAGGGTGGTTTGTTAAAATGTGAGTAATTTGGCAGGTCCTAGCCTTGAAGATTAGAGGATTAAGATTGTAGTGATCAGGGAAACATTCTCTTGAGAATCGGTTCAACAGAGCAGTGGTTCACAGGAAGAAGCTGTTTGAGTGGAACTTATTTCTCATCAATGGAATACAGAGGGAACGTAGGTGGTTTGTTACAAGGTGTGTAACATGGTGGGTCTTAACCATGAAGGTTAGAAAGGGTTAAACAAAGGAATGTAGTTTGTCTGAGCATTTTCCATAGTAATAACAATAGAGCAGTGAGAGGCTTGCTAAATCACGTCCGTGAGAGTGAGGAAAGATGTTTGGGTGAAAATAGTTTATCACCTACAAGGATGCGGAGATGCTTTTGGAAACTGTTGAAACTAGACTGGCCAGCTCCTGTGCAAATATGAGAGCATTAATCTATTTTAGGCATGATCTGGCTTTTATAAATGTAGAGCATGACAGAAGGAGGAATGAGGTACTTGTTGGTGTGGTACCAAGATGCGACCATTTTTTCCTGCATCTTTAGCAACAGATCATATATATGAACTCCACTTGAGGTTTCATTTACTCAAAGCTAATCTTAATAATCAGAATTTCTGTTGGTTCCACTTTCCACTAGGAATGACTGCAAAACACTTCCCTCTCCCTAATTTCTAGGCAAAAGTACACAGATGCATGCTGGGATTTCTTCCTAGCCAATAAAATGGGATGGTTCTTAGTGCTGTCTGACTCGGTTTCGATCCAGCTTGTTTTGAAATCAGACCATTATGTTTGCTTATCAAAACTTACTCTTGTGTGTCAGCTCCAATTATTAGTTTGTGAACTTTTTGCCATATTACTGTTGCTTGGAGTAATGGATAGTGGCTCAGATTGAGGAATCAGAGAGCAGAGTTCGAATTCCACTTGAATCCATTACATTCACTTATGTGATAATACCCTTGGGAAAGGTATGAATCTTCTTCTCCTTCCAGCTATGGGTAAATAGCATAACAGACCAGATTCTATAGCCTTGGATAACAACTTGTCTACCACAGAAAGAAATGGCAACCTACTGTGGGAAAAAATCTGCTTCATCAGCCATGTATTGAAAGATACATGATTGCCTAAGCATGTATCATACATGGCACATAACTGACTGATATATTTTTTGCTTTCAAGAGGAGCCCTAGATTACACGCTCCATATGTCTGCTGTTCAGTTGAAGGCACTGTTGAATGCACTTGTTGATCACATGTATACAGTCCTCCTGGTGAGGAACCCATTGCCCTACAATCTTCACAAGTGCCACGAGCTTCAAAGTTCTTGACCAACTTGAAAATCTGACTCCATTTTGGAAATGTGTTGAAATTTCCTTCTGTGTCTTGCTTGAACAATCTTGAAAAACTTTGTTTCATAATATGTCTTCACAAAAAAGATCTTTTGCTCCATTATCCAAGGCATGATTTCGCTATATTTGGTTGAATATATCAAGATGTTAACTATTTCCCAGCAATAATCTGAAAAGAGAAAGAGAAAATCAACAGGGAAGATCTGAGAGGCTTTGTTTTAACAATTGTGACCCTCCCCCCATAGAGGATATTTTAGACATTTCTGAATGTTCTTCAACCAGCCTTGTTAGATTGAAACTCTCATATGAGAGTTTCAATCTAATGAGGCTGGTTGAAGAACATGACGCAAGTTCTTAGGTTAACATTTTGGTTTTGAAACATCTTATTGTGTTGAATATAAGTTCCCCTCACGCAACCTATAAAAAAGTGTTTAGTAAGAAAAAAAATCATCATTTTCATACAGACATTTAGCAATTATATATAATGTATATCTGTACATATGTGGGGAAAGTGCCCTAAAAGTTCTTGCATTGACCCATTTGACAAAATTTAATTAAATGGCAAAACAACAGAATTTATTTTTTTCAAGGCTTTTTAGTTGGGTTGAGATCTTTTCAACACCCTTTTTATCAGGTTCATGCAAAAGTTTTCAGCATTTTTTAATGGAAATTTTTCATTCATTTAAATTTGTAGCATTATTATTCAGTCATTGAAATATTTTCTCTGGCTTTTTGGGACTTTACGACACCCTTGAGTTAAATTGCGTATTCCATCATATTGTTGATATATTTTCAAGATAAAATCTTTTTGCTTTTCTGTTTTTTCTCTGTTATTTTTAATGTTTTGTAAAAACTTATTTATATAAATTCATATCATAATTGTTCAGTCATCAAGATATTTTCCCTGAGTTTCCCATATACAACTTTTCAAGTAGATTGTGTTTCCCATCATAAAATATTACAGTTTTGATTCAATGAATTCTTCAAGGAATTTTTCCATCACTTTGAAATATTGGCACTGCCGATCAGATAATTAGTGTTGTATGGTATTAGTCTGAATAGAAGAACTCTGGAGAAAATATTACATGTGGAAGAATTTCCCATCTTAATTTACATGAATATTTGCTGCATTGCTTTTGCAACATTAAAACACATGTTGTCATGCATCACAATCAATGATCAATTTCTTTGCCTAGAAAAAATGTCTTTTTTATCTGCCATTGAATTATTGAAATAAGCCAATTGCTTGTTATCAAGTTATTGAAATGAACCAATTGCTCAATATTGCGTTATTGAAATGGGCCAATTGCTCACTGTACAGTTATAATTTGTCCAGTTTCTAGTAATTAACATTGAACCTCGCCAAACATTACCTTTTCCCTAGAATTGCATTTGCCAAAAAGTTGTTACATGAAAATTCCCCATTTGTTGTTCTTTATCTTGAAATCTTTCATACAACTTCCATTATTCCAGACCTTTTTATCTTTCTAGCCAAAGAACTACTCTAAGAGTCTTTTCTGTTTTCCAGAGAACTTGGATCTTTTTATTAAGATAATTCTAATATTGTTGCTACATATTCTTATTCTTTTTTTATGGATTTGGATTTTTTATGATTAAGGTATGGGTTGATTTCTCCTTTATATTTTTGGTCACCTTTGCAGGGAGTGGGCAAGGTTTTATAGCACTAAACTTAGCCAAACTCTTTTCCTTGTTTATCAGTAGGCAATGGTAATCAGCAGTTATAAAATTGTTTGCTGTTGTATTTTTTTTTTTTTTTTTTGTGGAATGCAAGGCAAGTAAAATTGAACACTCATTGTAGACACCCTCTACTCTCAAGGATAAAAACTTCAAAAAAGCAGGCAGACAAAACAAACACAAGAGAATGAAGAGAAGTGTTAAGAATAAACAGGGACGGATAAGTAATTTGTAAGTTTTACCTGTTCACACCTTAATTAACACTTCTGCTTTCTTCTTACCTGTATTTTTCTGCTTTACTTGGGTGTTAACACTTACTTTTAAAAAATGGTAGCAATAAAAAGAAAATTAGATTAATAAAGAGAAAAGAATTTAAAGCTGGACTTTGACAAAAAATGCCTGAGGTTAGGGTTGAGAGATGACTGAGTTCCAGGTAGGCTGTATTTTTTTTTCTTTGTGCATGATCATAGTCATTTTGAGGTGCATCTGTTTGTTTTCATTGTTTTTTTTATCAACCTTTATTTTCTTTTGAAAATAGAAAAAAAAAAAGATGCTGTCTCAGGACAAAATTTCATAATGACTGCTTGGAAAGAACTACATGCAATTATTTTTATTATGCATATTTTATTTTAAAATATTTTTTATTTAAAACGAAGTTAAATAGTTTTTTTTTTATTCACTTTACACAAGGCAAGCTAAGAATGCTATTAGTATGCAAGGGGTTACAGAGAGTGAAAGTGTGAGAAAAGTCTGGGTATAGAGGTGATTGAGGAAAGGACAAAAGATGAATGGGATTCAAAAAGATAGAAGATGGCGATTGATGTAGCATTTAAATTTTTGAAGATTGTATCTATCAGGGAAGCAAGTAAATGGAAAGGAGTTCCACAGGCGAGAAGTATGAGACTGTTGGAGTAGAATTGGAAGTTTGATTTGGCTATTTCAACTGTAAATGGGTGGACCAAGATGCCAATCTAGTGGTATGCTTAAATTCATGCAGTCAGGGAACCAGGGAAAAAAAAGCTCATCTGAGCAGTTGCCATGAAAATATTTATAGAAAAGACAGAAGCTAAGTCACATTGGTGAAAAAGTGACTGGATTCGAAATGCCAAATCAGGATAAATTACATTACACTTCCTTCTTTGGATTTTATGAAGGATCTTGAGATGAATAGCAGGAGCACCAAACCAGATGCGGCAGCAGTTATATATATTATAAGGAACAGCTGTGACAGTCTATTTTATATATACCTGTCTTAGAATTATTGTTATTATGGACATGTTTTAGTTCTCTTCATATCCATAATAATTTTGGATATGGTTGTAATTATTGGGATATTAAGATTGGATATATTGTTTTTAAGGTGTTGGTAGGTAATATAAAATTCCTATTTTCATCTAGTTTATTGTTGTCTTCGTCATAGTTGTAGATTTTGTATGCCTTTCTCTTGGCAATGTGGATGAAATACAGTGTAACCCGGATATAAGAGTTGTCGGGACCAGAGAAGAAGTCTCTTATATCCGGGTTTGGTCTAATTTATATACATTAACACAGGCTCTAATTTGGGACCAGAGAAAATCTCTCTTATATCCGGGTTTCTCTTATATCCGGGTTACACTGTAGTAAGGATATTGGAAGTTTTTGAAGGTGTTTTCAATATACATTTCTTCTTGCAGTAAATATTGGGAGCTGCAGATTTTTAGTGCTCGTAAATAAAATCCTATAACTATTCTATTTATTTATTCTGTTACAGTGGTGAGAATAGAAATTAATGAGGTCATTCTTGTTGGTAGATTTTCTGTAAACCTCCAACTGATGGTCATTATTAATTCTACCTAGCATCATAGGGTAACATGTTGATAGTTTCAAAAGTAAAACCTATTGTAGGTTCCATGCTTTTAAGTATATTTACAAGGTTGGGTAAAATTCTGTCATGTGGATATGTTATTAGTGTATCATATATGTATCTAAAATAAGAAGAATTTTGTAGCAAAATATTTTTGAAAGGACCGCTTTTTAGAAATTCTAGAGACAAGCTAGGGAATATATTGGTAAACCAAATTTTTGTTTATAAGAATTGTTATTGAAGGGGAAAGCATTGATTAATAATTAATTGGCAGATCTTTATAAACTGACCATATGTTTGTCTTTTATATGAAAGCTTTTTAATCTATCAATAAGATTTTCAGAGTTTTTTTATATGAAAAGAGCTAATTGTGCCAAGTATTATTATTATTATTATATATATATATATATATATATATATATATATATATATATGTGTGTGTGTGTAATAATTATGTATTTGGACAGCAACCCTATTTTATACATGTTTCACTGAAGATGACTGATAAGGTACTGTGATTAAGCTTTTTATATTTTTCTTGCATTAATACAAGTGATTTCTTTTTGGGAAAAAGTCTGTAGGAACTGTCTAAATCATCTGTGAAATTAAAATATTCCTATTGCTATAAAAAATATCTGCATATGCAGACAAACAGCCATCCTTGTGTTTAGCATGAAACAGACTGTCGCCACTGGGTGTTGACTTCAATGTCCACTTATGTGTGTGTGTGATATTCTAAGTATAGTTTGTATTTGGGCACCCAGTGAGGATCAAACTCACTACTCATTCGTAATTGGTTGACTGAGACAAGCTTACTAACCATCACACCATGTCGAAGTGCCCAAATGGTGATTTTCTAAGTGTAGCTTAGATATGGCACAAGGCTGAAAGTATGGAGTACCTAGTGAGATATATGAGAGAAAGAGAGACAGTGTAGATATAGGAATCAATGTTGCATGGCTACTATCAGTTTCACATCTTGAGCACACTTCCACCATAAATATAGCAAATTTAATATAATTATATATACAATATGCATCTTACACAAACATATACATGCCTGTTTGTGTGTGTGTATGTTTGTGTGTGTATATATATATATATATATATATATATATATATATATATTGAATTTTGATAACAAAAAAATTTTGCTGCTGGGAGGCAACCATTCTAAGAAGGAAAACTCTGAATTTTTTTCCATTGAGAAAACACTCAAATATCTTTATCATGAAGTCATGGCAATTCATAAATAGTAAAGAAAAGGAAGATGTGGAGATCCATAATCGCCTATATACTGAAGAGACATAGCATTATAAAAAAGAGGGTATTACATAAACAGATTGTGTGTGTATTTTCAATCTCCCACCCACTTTTCATTAAGTATTTCTTTCTTAAGTCATCATTCTTACCCTTACCCATACCATTTACCATAAATGAGTCTTTTGAGAATTGGTGTTTTGAATCAAGCCAAAACTGAAGAATTTCTGACATGTTTATCAGACAAGGAATGCCAACAGTATTGCTGAGGATAAAGCATCTTTTGTGTTAATGATTCTCAAATTTTAAATTCTTCACCATTAGCATCTAATTCTCTTGTCAAGCTGAGATTTTCAGTCAATTCTTGCTTACATTCACTGTTATCTGATGTTTAGAAATTAAGTTTTCTTTTTTTTTTTTATTCCACCAATTATTTGGAATATTTTGTCTATTTCTCCTGATATTTATTTCTTAGATAAATAATTTTTAATAATTCTAAATTTTTCAATAGCATTTAATTCATCTTTGTGTTTTGTTTTTTTTTATTAAACTGGTAGTAAAAAAAGAGTCCGGAATTGTTACATAATATCTGTCCTCTGTACTTGGAAAGGATATTAGAATAATCCAGAGTCTATACTGGAAGCAAACCACCTGCCTACGAATAGAAAATGAGTTCAGTAAATATACAAAATAGAAAAGGGCATGTGTCTTCTCACTAGATTTATTCAACCTATACGGTGTGGCGATTCTGAGAGAACTAGAAGTCTTACCAGGATTCATTATTGGTGGCCACAATATTAACAACCTAAGATATGCAGATGACACACTTCTGTTACATCCAAGCTTACAGCATTTGGTATTCCCAAGCAGACATCCACCTAGGTATTGGCCAGGTTTGATGTAGCTTAACTTCAGTGATTGGATATGAACTGGCGATAAAACCCATTATATCACTCATGCATATAAGCTTACAGTTGTAGAGTATGATTGCTTTGTTGATTTGTTTTCTATGGCTTATCAACCCTTTATAGGTTACTAGCAGTAGAGCTCGGCGTTGCCCGAGGATGTAACAGTAAGAGATAGATCAAGTATCGACCATCATAAAGACTGAAAAATAAAATTAACAAAGATTATTGTTTAAGGTTGTTGTGTAGGAAACCTACCACCCCTCTTGAAGATGAACTTGTCTACAAACAAAGACGTTAAATAGTGGCATGTCAAAAGACAGACAGTCGGAAAAGTTCTTGGCTGAGCTAGTTATAGACTACTCAGGTGATTGCTGTACCTACTTACCAACCTAATACACCCCTTTTATTGTTACGTGTTATTTGGCGTTTGTCTTTATTAACCCCAAATCAACATCATAACAAAGGTTGACAGACATGCATGTCTTAATTAGTTTTTTTTTTTTTTTTACGAATTGGTCAAACTCAAACAAAAACATTGTTTTCAATCGTTATGAGTCTACCGATTGAACAGAATTTTATTATAAACAATTGTCTTGTAAATGGAATTTTTAAAACATTCTGAATGTAAAAATAAAGAAAAAAGTGTGCAAGACAATAAGAAACACTACCTGCCAAAAAAAAAAAAGTGAAGTTTTGTTGAAATCGGTTGAAAAAATGTAGGAAATCCGATCCCATATATAAACGAACACAGACACACACATACAAACAACCTGGGTTTTATAATAAGTATAACTCGATATGAGTTGTCCCCCTTTCATTCTGGCGACAGAATCGTGTTTTCAAATTGATTTTGTGCAAAAACAATTGTGTTTTTCCAATTTTTGGTGCTGTCAGAACCACCGCAAGGTAATTTTACACAGTCCTGTGAAGTTTCTTGAAATCAGTTGAAAAATGTAGAAAATCCAATCCAATATATAAACGTACAGACACACACACACACACACACACACACACATACAACCTGGGTTTTATAATAAGTATGATTTAAAGTGGTGGGGGAGATAATAATGATTTTTATGATACACGTCTTACTACTTAACTCATAGTCGGAGGGTTTTGTGATGTCACTGAACACTTGTTGCCACTTTTGTTATGTCAACAAATACTTGTTACTTTTATAATGCTCATTGTAGTAGAGACTTTGTAATTGCAGATACAACTATAGTAATACCATTGAACAATGCTGGTGTCAGATGCCTTCGAATAACACTCACACTAATAGTACTTGCTTGATAATACTTGCTCAAATAGTAACCCGTATAGTGATCCAAATAGAGAAATAGTATATTGAACAGAGTAGAGAATAGTGGTCTGTATAGTGTAGAGGATAGAGTAGAAATGGTGATCCGAATAGTAATAGAGGATAGACTAGAAATACAAATCAATTAGACACAAACTACCTCTCATGTATATGTTTCCTCTATGGTCACATGGTCTACTTAATTCAATAATGGGATCGCCTGTGTTTGCTCAGTGGCGATCTATATTCAAACGCAAGTGTTGGCAGTGACACTTTATTCCTATAGAAAAGAGGTGGATTCATTCCTTTCCCCAGATTATTTATTTGCACATAAGTGAATATAATAAACCTAACAGCAATAGGAATTCAGCTCACTGATTAAAAATTGTGACCAATTACAATTAATTGTTATCCATTACACAACACTAACATCCAAGCTTACAGCACTTGGTATTCACAAGTGGTCAGTCATCTAGGTACTGACCAGGCATGATGTTGCTTAACTTCAATGATCGTACAAGAATCAGTGTTTCAAAATGATGTGGCCGTAAGGATTCCGCAATCTTGACAACATCAAATATGCAGATGACACACTGTTGATAGCAAACACAGAAAAGAAACTGCAAGAACTCTTACGAAAGGTAGTGAAGAAAAGCAAGAAGAAAGGACTAAATATCAACTGAAAGAAAACAGAATGCATGGTTGTCAGCAAAAGGGATAACCCAACATGCAAATTACAAATTGGAGATAACAAAATCAAACAAGTACAACAATTTAATATCTGGAATTAATTCTAACATAGGACAGAAAAATTTTTACACATGCCATTCAAATGCTAAGTAAAGTATTAAGAAATAGAAAAATTTCATTAGAAACAAAGAAAAGAGTAATGGACTGTTATATAATATCTGCCCTTATATATGTCAGTGAATACTGGACAATCTCCTCACAGCTAAAGAAGAAACTTGAAGCAACAGAAATATGGTTCTGCAAAAGGATGCTGAGAATACCATGGACTGAACATGTGAGCAATGATGAAGTTTTAAAGAAAATGAAAACAAGGACACTTACACTTACCATGAAGTGGTAGATGAATTTTTCCTGTTTCTTAATACTTTGCTTTGCTTTTGGAAGGCATCTTTCACTATCCCAATGTGCCTTTGAATTTTGGTGTCACATTTTCCATCCTCTATTAAAATCTATTCAAACTTTAGAGTAAGGCAATTCTGTGAGAATTAGAAGTCCCATCAGGATTCATTATTGGCAGTCAGAATCTTAATAACATAACATGTAGATGATACATTGTTGATAGCAAACATAGAAAGGAAAGTACAAGAACTCTTACAGAAGGTTGTGAAGTAATATGAGAAGAAGGACTAAACATCAGTTGCAAGAAGATAGAATGCATGGTTGAGAGTGAAAAGAACAGCTTAATATATAAATTACAAATTGGAGACAAGCGTCTTAATAGAGGACAGAAAGTGCAACAGTGAAATCAGAAGGCACATTTGGATAGCCAAAGATGCATTCCAAAAGCTAAGCAGAGTATTAAGAAACAGGAAAATTTTGTTAGAAACAAAGAAAAATATTTGAAACTTATGTAATATCAGTCCTCTTATATAGCAGTGAATGTCGAACACTCTCTGATGAAGATGAAACTTGAAGTAACAGAAATGTGGTTCTACAGAAGAATGCTGAGGATACCAAGGACTAAACACATGAGTAACGACAAAGTTTTAGAGAAAATAGGACACATATTTAACATCAGAAAGAGATAGTTGAAATAACTAGGGCACATAATGAGGAAAGAGGGATTAGAAAATTTGATACTCACAGGACAGATTGAAGGCACAAGGGACACAGGAAAATAGTACATAACGTGTCGAGTCAGCTTGAGTTAATGAATGGTAGAACAAATTATAGGAGATATAAGAAAAAGACAGAATTTATTAAGAACTACAAAAGACAGGAAATTGTGGAGAGCCACGTCCTGAAGAGACATGTCAAGTTGAAGAAAATTGAGCTTGTGTAAATGGATGATAGAAAAGGGTTTAGGAGAGATAAGTAAAAGACAAAATTTATCAAAAGTTGCAACAGACAGGAAATTGTAGAGAGCCACAATTGCCAATGTCCTGAAGGGACATGGCACATAGGAGAAGAAAAAAACTTATGGAAATGGATGGGCAGACCTGGGTTTAGGAGAGACAACAAGAACACAAAATTTTTTAAAAGCTACAAAGGACAGGAAATTGTAGAGAGCCATGATTGCCTATGTCCTGAAGTGGCAAATAGAAGAAGAAAAATTAGCGTGTGTAAATGAGGATAAAAAAGGGTTTAGGAGAAATAAGAAAAAGACAAAATCAATTAAGAGCTACACAGGACAGGAGATTGTGGAGAGCCAGCATTGACAATGTTCTGTAAGGACATGGCACATTGAAGAAGTATTAGATGCAATAGTCTTTGAATCTATCTGATGAAGCATTGGCATGCCATTCTTTACTAAAGGCCATATCATATTGCACCTCTTGTCTAAAACTGGAGGCCTTTCTAAAATCTTGTCATTACACTGAGCAAAGTTTTTAATTTTGCTTTTGAGTTTGCAATGAAAAACTATTTTGAATTTTTACCATGCTTCTTATACTCAAATGTTACATTTTATTTTTACTTGATTTAAAGAAATAATTTATTAATTTTATTTTTTCTAGTCATTCTTATTAGAAATGTTACAAAGTCTCTCCCAAGAAAGTTAATGTTAATAATATTTTGTTGTTTAATTTTTGTTATATAGGAATAGTATCGCTGCTGACACTTGAGTTTGAACATAGATCACCAGTGAGCAAACACGGGTGATCCCATTATTGAATTAAGTAGACTACGTGACCATAGAGGAAATGCATATATGTAGGAAGTAGTTGACAACTAACGATCGTTATTCCTAGTCTATCCTCTATTGCTACTTGGATTGCATTCTAGTCTATCCTCTATACTATAGGGACCGCTATTCTTGACTCTATTCACTATACTATTCCTCTATTAGGATCACTATACAAATTACTGTTTGAGAGAGTATTATTGAGTAAGTACTATTAGTGCGAGTATTATTTGAAGGTGTCTGACACCAGCATTGTTCAACTGTGTACTATAGTTGTATCTGCAATTACAAAGTCTCTAATACAATGAGCATTATGAAAGTGACAATGAGTATTCATTGGCATCACAAAAATTTTTAACAGACTTCTGAAACATTTTTTGTTTGACTCCATTTTTGCACTGTAAAATTTATTTAAAAATGCTATCATTTGCATCATAAACTTAATTTAATATTTTTCTTTATGGTATTGCTATATAAATCAACAAATATATTGATGATAAAATTTAATTTTTTTTATCTGTAATTTGTTTTTTTTCTAAAATGTATTTAAAAAAATATATGTTGAATTTAAGTTTAACTTGGTATTAAAAAATGAAATAGAAGCAAATGTGATATCTTATAGTATAAAAAGGATTAAAAATCATTTAAGAACATTATGTAAAATATTATCAAATTAAATTCAGTAAATCAAATTTGATATTTTTAGGTATTGCAAATGCAGTATACAAAATGTTAACCCTAACCATGCTGCTAAATCACATATTTTTAATTCGTTCTTTCTGTCTACTTCTATAATCATAATAAGTTAGCATAACAATACTTACTGTATTTGATGGCATATAAGATGCACGGGTGTATAAGTACAGTTGGTTTTACTAGGGTGCATAGATTAGTACAATATTTTTGTCTTTTTGTTGACATTTATGAAAATCAATTTTGATTCCTTATAAATTATTATTAGCAATATATTTTTGGAAAAACATATTACCAGGAATGTATTAATATATATATATATTATATATATATATATATATATATATATATATATATATATATATATACCAATACATTTAAAAAAAAATATATATATATATATATATTACCACCAATACGTTTTTTTGAATATATATATATATATATATATATATATATATATATATATATATATATATATATATATTTTTTAAAAAAAATATATATATATATTACCACCAATATATTTTTTGAAAAAAAAAAATTATATATATATACTAGCAGTAGAGCCCGGCGTTGCCCGGGGATATAACAGTAAGAGATAGATCAAGTATCCACCATCATAAAGACTGAAAAATAAAATTGACAAAGATTATTGTTTAAGGTTGACGGACACGCATGTATTAATTAGTTTTTTTATGAATTGGTCAAACCCAAACTCAAACAAAAACATTGTTTTCAATCGTTATGAGTCTCCCGATTGAATAGAATAATTTTATAAACAATTGTCTTGTAAATGGAATTTTTAAAGCATTCTGAATGTAAAAATAAAGAAAAAAAAGTGTGCAAGACAATAAGAAACACTACATGCCAAAAAAAAAAAAACTGAAGTTTTGTTGAAATCGGTTGAAAAATGTAGGTAGCCTTTCTGTAATCTTTTAGTTTTACAATTTATGATTTTTTACTTATAGAATACAGTAAAAAAAAATTGCATATTTTGCTTGTGGTGATTCATAATTAGAATTCTGATTGAATATATTTTCCACTCGTTGTTTCTAATACAAAAAAATATTAACTTTATTTGGGTTTATTAATTATGATCTAACAAATCTTATTCATTTAGTAGCCTTTCTGTAATAATAATCTTTTACAATTTATGATTTTTACTTATTGAATACAGTAAAAAATTGGACACCATGTGTATTTAAAGTAGTTTCCGTTCGGTTATTATTTTAGTTAGGAGGACTTGTGTATGTTTAGATTTCATTATCTTTCCCTAAAGATAAAGAATTTATTCGTGTTTGTATTCGTACAATCAGTAGAGATCGTTAGATTATTGTTTAAGGTTGACCGACACGCATGTCTTAATTAGTTTTAGTTTTTTTTATTTTTTACAAATTGGTCAAACCCAAACTCAAACAAAAACATTGTTTTCAATCGTTATGAGTCTCCCAATTGAATAGAATTTTATTATAAATAATTGTTTTGTAAATGGAATTTTTAAAGCATTCTGAATGTTAAAAATAAAGAAAAAAAGTGTGCAAGAGAATAATAAAACACTACCTGCCAAAAAAAAAAAAAGTGAAGTTTTGTTTTATCGGTTGAAAAATATAGGAAATCCGATCCCATATTTAAACGGAACTCACACACAAACAACACACACAAGTTGTCCCCTTTAATTTTCACAATGTCTCTTAATCGTTTTTTTCAAATTGATTTTGTGCAAAAAAATTATATATTTTTCCCATTTTTGGTGCTATTAAACCACCACAAGGTAATTTTATATAGTCCTGTGAATTTTTGTTGAAATCGGTTTGAAAAATGTAGGAAATCCGATCCAATATATAAACGTTACAGAACACACACACACACACACACACACACACACAATCTTTTTTATAATAAGTATAGATATATATATTACCAATACATTTTTTAAAATATATATATATATATATATATATATATATATATATATATATATATAAAAAATACATTTTTTGAAATATAAAAAAAAAAATATATATATATATATATATATATATATTCAAAAATACATTTTGAATATATATATATATATATATATATATAAATATATATATATATATTATATAATATATTTTTTGAAAAAAAAAAAAAAAATATATATATATATATATATATATATATATATATATATTAAACAGTACATTTTGGATAAAAAAATTACCAGAAATACATTTTTGAAAAAGGAAAAAATATTAAAAAAAATATGATCAGCAATACATTTAAAAAAAAACAAAAGATATCAGCAATTCACTTGAAAAAATATTAACAAATTACATTTAATATATATATATATATATATATATATATATATATATATATATATATATATATATCTCCAACAATACATTTTTGGAAAAAAAAATATTACCAGCTATACATTTTTGTCAAAGAAATTACTAATACTCCAAAGAAAATTAAATTTCAGCATTAAATGACCCATAAGGAGTTAATATTCTAAACAAATTAATAAACAAAGAAACCTAAAAGAGGTGCACATTATGAGGAGGCTATGTAGGATAGATAAAGGTTGACACAAGAATTAAAGAGGTTAAGACTATAGCGATTGGGGAAGCATCCTTTTTTGTTTAGTTTTAATTTTTATTTTATTTTTAAGAAGATGAAAGATAAAGATCACTTTTAGAACATTTTAGAAAATTCTGAATGGTAATTTTATTTTATTTAATCTTCTTTATTTTATAAATAAATTTTATAAATTTAATCTAAGATTCTGAAAATATTTCATTATTCCATATATAATATAGACTAGTGTCATCATGATTGCTGCTATCTAAAATTCTCAAGGGCTTACGACTACATCACATTGAAACACAGGTTTCTGTATGATCACGGGCATGACCAATACCTATATGGGTGACTGCTTGGGAATATAAGTTGAGAATCCTTTATCTGAAATTCTTGGGACTGGAAGTGCTTCAGTTTTCAGATATTTTTTTGATTTTGGAATATAAGCTATTTAATTTGTATCTATAAAATGGGGCAGCTTGGTAATGGAAATCAAACACAATATCCCTTTACATTTCATAACACAGCTTATACATATACCCTGAAAGTAGTTTTATATAAAATTTAATAAATTTTGTGTAGATACAGATATAGGTAATGATACTCGTATGGATTTTTAAATGCTGAAATTAAGATTTCATGTAAAAATAATCTTTTATATTTTCTGTATCTGTACAAAAAACATGATCACTACTTATAAAAAATATGTAAATGCAGGATTTTTTGACATTTTGAATAATATCTTTACTGAGCATGAAACACCTGGTAAGTAATCACAAATGAAGGTGTTGTTCTGATGGTCACTAACAAAAAACTGGTGCCAGCTGGGCAGGGGAAACCCTACCCAGGGCAGATGAGGGTCACTTACAGCAGCTGCACATCACATAGAAACCTTCCCAGTGCTTTCTGAAATTTTCCATCTGTGGCAAGTCTTGGATTTTGGAATTTTGGATAAAGGATACTCAACCTGTAACAGGTGCTGTATACTTGGATGTGTGGGTGGTGTAATGGATAATGGCTTGAAATTGTTAATTGGAAAGCCGAGTTCCAATTCCAATTGGGTTCATTATATTCACTTATGTGCAGATACCTTTGGGAAGAGTATGAATCCACTTTTTCTCCCTCTCAGATATGCGTTAATTAATAAGGTTTATCTCTAAAAAATTCTTGCACTCTAAAAATATTTTCTGGCTTTAAAAAACCTGTAAAGGGTTGATAAACCACAAAAAATGAATGAATGAATGAATCAAACAATTTAATTACTCCACTTATTATTCAGATTATTGTTGTTTTTCTGATGTTCCATTATTCTATGCATTTCACCTCTTCAATCTTGAAATATCATCCTGGTTATGACGATAAACTACATCCGTGTCCTGGGTATGTCCAGCAACAAGACCTCTGACCAGGAGGTTTTGAGGAGCATGGAACCACCTCTTAATTGCTGGTGTTTCCAGGTCCACCCTAACCTGGGGGTGGTAGTACCTGTTAGGGTCCCAGCTAATAATAAACTCCTAAACCGGGGTAAAAACACTATGAAAGTATAAAAATAGGTTTCAATACCAGAAATATTTTGTAAAAAAATTATTACCAGCAATACATTTTTGAAGAAAAAAAAAATCTATTACCAGCAATACATTTTTGAAAAAATATTACCAACAATGTTTTTAAAAAATAAATATTACTAGCAATACATTTTTGGAGGAAAAATATTACCAGAAATAGATTTTTGATAAAACAAAATTTTACCAGCAATAAAAATTTTGTCAGCATTAAATAATATGATAATTGATATGCCGTAAAAAAACCAAACCAAACCAAACCAAACCAAATTAACCTTAAAACAAACTACTGAATTTTGGGTTTATAACTTTTGTGAGAAAAACTTGTTTCTTATATTAAAAGAATACAAATTTTCACAAATTATTTTTTTTTTTTAAATTTTTTATTGCAGGGATTTAACGATCTTCCCATCTGTATGGCCAAAACACACTTGTCCCTGTCACATGATCCCAGCTTGAAAGGTGCACCCAAAGGATTTATTCTACCAATCAGAGATGTCCGTGCCAGTGTCGGGGCTGGGTTCATTTACCCACTCATTGGAACGGTAAGTCTGTTAAATTTTGTTTGTTTTATTTTTATTTACTCAGGGATATCTGTCCTCCTTTATGGTAGAAAATGTTGGCTGGTCTCCTCAAAGATGGAGACTTGAAGCAGCCAAGGTGTGGTTCTACAGAAGGATGCTTAGGATACCATGGACTGAACATGTGAGCAATGATGATTGGAGAGGATGCAAACAAAGAGGAAACTTACCCTTAACATCAGGAAGAGGCAGCTGAAATTTCTGGGACATGTAATGAGAAAGGAGGGCTTGGAAAATCTGATACACACAAGGCAGATAGAGGGAAAGAGGAACAAAGGAAAGCAACGTATGAGAAACTTAATGGGCTTGAGCAAGTGGTGGTGAGAGACACTCACACAAAGCAGGAAGGAGACGTGTTTGATCAGGTGACCAAAAGAAGGAGAAGGCCCAGGTAGAATTCCATGCAGGGAGGAAGGGCTACCCCACATTTGGACATTTTGCAGGGAGAGTCCTGATTGGTTGTTTGGGGAGCAATGGCATTCCCACAGCACATTATGCCCCACCCGGGCCCTTGCGCAGGGGTCCATAAAAACAGAACACTGAGTAGATGTGGAGAGAGAGACACTGAGAAGATGAGACTGAACAAGTGGAATATATTTAGGAAGAATTGGCATGTATTTTGGAAGAATTGGCATGTATTTTGGAAGAATTGGCAGGTATTTTGAAAGAAATGGCATGTATTTTGGAAGAATTGGAATATATTTTGGAAGAATTGGAATATATTTTGGAAGAATTGGCATGTATTTAGGAAGAATTGGCATGTATTTAGGAAGAATTGGCATGTGTTTAGGAAGAATTGGCATGTGTTTAGGAAGAATTGGAATGTGTTTAGGAAGAATTGGCATGTATTTTTGGAAAGAATTGGCATGTATTTAGGAAGAATTGGCATGTATTTAGGAAGAATTGGCATGTATTTTGGTAGAATTGGAACGTATTTAGGAAAAAGTGGAATATAATTTGGAAGAATTGTCCTGTATTTAGGAAGAAATGGCATGTATTTTGGAAGAATTGGAATGTATGTAGGAAAGTGGAATATATTTATGAAGAATTGGCATGTGTTTTGGAATAATTGGAATGTATTTAGGAAAAAGTGGAATATATTTTGGAAGAATTGGAATGTATTTTGGAAATTTTGAAATATATTTAGGAAAAGTGGAATATATTTAGGAAAAGTGGAATATATTTAGGAAGAATTGGAATGTATTTTGGAAGAATTGGATTGTATTTTGGAAGAATTGGAATGTATTTTGGAAGAATTGGATTGTATTTTGGAAGAATTGGAATGTATTTTGGAAGAATTGGAATGTATTTTGGAAGAACTGGCATGTATATTTGAGGAACTGTGAATGCATTGAGTCAAACTTCATTGTTGAAAGTTACATATTTTCCACCAGTACCAGTTGTCAGAGTTCAAGTCTAGAATTTTGAATACTGATTTAGAAAATAGTTCTGCTGGGGATACACACTGGTGAGATTGAGGAAACACATTCTTCCTCACCTCTTGTTGTGTGTCCCAATTTTGGTTTGTGTCATAGTTAAACAGAGTAAATAATTATGAGGATGCATTTTGAGTTTTATTCATAAAAAGCCCAAAACATTAGATTTCCATCAATCTTTAAATTCTTCTTTTTCCTTTTTTTTTTGCAGATGAGTACAATGCCTGGATTATCTACACGTCCTTGCTTTTATGATATTGACATCGATCCAGAAACGGAAGAGATTGTTGGCCTCTCCTAACAATGACCTCATAATCCATGGATCTAGTCTGAACAATCAATGAAAAAATTCTTTTTGAATATACATATATAAACAAAGAACGAAAATAAGAAAGACTAAATAGAAAGAAATAGAAAACTGGTTACTTTTGGAGTTATGCCATAATGCAGTAAGGCTTTTGAAAATTTTTGACTGTCAAGTCTTATGCTGACCAGGAACAGAATTCCTTTTTGATTCTTTTTGGAAATGGGTTTATAAAAGAAAAATACAAATTTTAGAAAATGGATCCAAGTATACAGGACTCGGAGGTGGAGAAGTAATGCTTTTTGTAATTAATTTTAATGAATTAAAATTGTAGAAGCAGTTCTTAATAATGTATCACATTAAAGTGATGCAAGTATACTTTACAAAAAATTGTTTAGAAAATATAAATTAAATATTAATAAAGATATTTACAATGTTTTCTGAAGTAAATCATTGCAAAATAAATTTGCTCCACACAAACAGAAAATTTATTCATATATGTATTTGTATATATGAAATATATATATATATATATATATATATATATATATATATATATATATAGTTTTCTTCACTAGTAACATAACTCTGAGTTTCATGCTCAATGTAATCTTCAGATGATGAATTGAGATTGGCTGTTACATAATTTAAATATTTTGGATTCTCATAATGGTGACGTGGTCCAAATTTTAGATGGGGATTCTTGTTAAAAAACAAAGAAAACAAACTTTTTTGATATTAGGGGTTCCCAGGTTTTCAGATCAAAGTTGAGAAATTTCAAGTTATCTTTCAATTTGTCTTTGTAGCGTAAGAGTGGACGTTCACGGTTGGAGTTTAGTAGTTGTCCATACAGCACCTTTTTTAGAAGCCTATGCTCATCCATTCTCACAACATGACCGGCCTGCCTAAGTTGTATCTTTGCTAGAATGATTTCAGTGCCTGTGTGGTTACATGTCTTCAGTATTGCACTATTCTTGACCCTGTTATCCTATTTTATATCACAAATGGCATGAAGACAGCACATGTGAAAAGTGTCAAGTCGATTTATGTGCTTGTGATACAGGGTCCAAGTTTCAGCACCATAGAGAAGGGTTGAGAGAATTACTGATTTGTATATGTCGAACTTTATTCTGAGAGACACGTGTTTGGTGTTCTATAACCTATGTTTAAGTTATATATAGTTTTAAGGTATGCTATATTTATGGGTTAATGTACTCAATGTCAGGGATAGAGCATATGTAAATATGAAAGTAGACATTGAAGTCAACATCTAGCGGCGACTGTTTTTTCATGCTTATACACAATGAAATTGGACCATTGCTGCTGGATGTTGACTTCAATATCTACCTTTTATTTATTTATTTATTTATATATATATATATATATATAGTTAAATTCCCAGATGAATTCTATGGACAAGACAGATTGGTTGGTATCAAATGACAATTGGAAAAAATCATACATTTTGCCGACGCGTTTCGTCTTCCGACTTTTTCAATGAAATAACAGCAAAAACATTTCGATTTCATTTTTGCCTTGAAAAAGTTGGAAGACGAAAACGCGTCGGCAAAATGTATGATTTTTTCCAATTGTCATATATATATATATATATATATATATATATATATATATAAATTAGATTTCATGAAACTTGGTGTGGACCTCAGTGTCTACTTTTATATTTACATTCCATATATACTCAAGTATAGTGTGTTTTTATGATTAGTTTTTTTATAAAAAAATAGGCGTTTGTACTATACACAAGTAATTATTTTGAAGAGGTTAAAAATTATGCATTTTCAATTACCAGCTACACTATACCCAGGTAAAATTTTTCTCGACCGGTTAAGATTAATGCATTTCTGGTGACTGTAACCTACCCGGTAGGCCTATATTTTCACAGTAACTTTGGCCACCTTTTGGGGTAGCTTTATACAAAAAAGAATGAAGACCATTTATTTGCTATAAAAAAATATCCAGAATGATGCTCAACACTGTAATATTTGGAATGGTAGGCTTACTAGTATTTGCTTAGAAGCTGGGGTCACATTATATGTGTGCTATATGAAAAATTCATGGGTCACACTATTATGAAAAGTAGGCTTATACACAAGTATATACAGTAGGCTCTATCCCTGATAAGAAGCACATAAATATAGCAAATTTTTATCATATGTGCAATATATATATATATATATATATATATATATATATATATATATACATGTGTGTCTTATTTCAAATGCTACTTTTAATGAATACGTGTATTTGAGTAGAATATCTTTTTTTTGTGTATTTATTTCATCTTCTGGTTTGCACATTTGAGAAAAATAAACTTAATAATGAAAATGTGCCCTCTGGTTGGATTTGAACCTGTATTCCCCTTTGTAGGAGGAAGCACTATCTGATCCAGTGTGCTCTTTATTAAGCTTTTTCAAATGCACAGACCAGCAGGCCAAATAAACACTATAAAAAAATGGGATGTTCTACTCAAATAATTTTCATACATATATATATATATATATATATATATATATATATATATATATGCATAGGTACGTACACATACACACACTACAGTTCAAAATTTTGAGGCTACCCCTGGTAATTTTTTGAATTGGTCCAAAACGTTTTGTATGTAAATAAGAGAAATTATTATACATGGTTAAAAAAAGTGAGACATGATTTTTTTATTAGAAATTTTATTATAACAAAAAGAAAAAAGCTTTTTATGATTAAATTTTGCTCTCATCAAAATATCCTCGTTTTGCATTGATTATTGCAGGACAAATCTTTGGTATTCATTGCAAAGTTTCTCAAAGTATAAGGTTGATAATCAATTCCATTCTTTTTTTAATGACATTAACAGCTTATTTTTCATTTTTTTTTTTTCACTCTTCTGTCAAGTTCATCCCATGTTAATTCTAGGAGTGCCTTCAAACCTTTTTGAACTGTAGTGTATGTATGTATGTGTGTGTGTATATATATATATATATATATATATATATATAGTGGTAAACTCTCTCATTGCAGATGACAAATGAGGGGTCAGTAAAATAAAGATTTGCTCAACTTTTATAGACATGCATGTGTCTCCTAAGCCAGAGATCCTTGATAAAATCCAAAAAAATAATCTGCAATATTATTCATCCTGACCTGGCATCTCAATTTCAGTCACTTTCCTATCACTGTAACATGACTTCCTTGTGACTTTTCTATAAATACTTTCATGGTATTTGTTTTGATGAACTCTCCTCTATGGTACATATGGGAACTAGTTAGAACTTTATAGAGACCCTGAGGTATTATGGTGACTGTTGTAAGAATGGTAAGTGAGAATGTGTTATTTTGGTGTATGGATTACTGTGGTATGTTTGGATCAGTAATTGTGGCTAGCTAAATTTGATTATAAGACAGATGAAGACTAGCCTTCCCTATTCCTTCTTTTTGGCCTTGTGCCACATTTCCTATAAAGGTTGAGGTGCTGTTAAACAAAAAAAAAAACAAATCAAAGCATTTTGCATCAGTGTGCAGGCCATTTGCTTTTAGTGTAAGTTCTGGATAATCTTCTCAAATAAATCAAGCTCACCTTGCAGTTCAAATAGTTCTTTTATCAAACACTTTTGCATTACTATTGTATATTTCTTCATGGTGTAGTGACTGATTAATTTTATTAATTGTGCCTTGAAAAGTACTGCCCTAATCAAATCAATATTAAATAAATATGCGTGTTAATTAATATTAATTAAATATTTACAGGAAATTATTTTCAAATTAAATTTTTTTTCTTGCAAAAATATGTTTACCATGTTGCCTGAAGTTTAGAATTTCTCTTCTTTTTACCAATTTTTCTTAGAAAGTCTCTTTTTAAATTCTTAAGTTATTTTTTTCTTTCAGTGTTTAAATTCATCATCTCTGAAAATAATATTTATTTTATTTTCAAGATGTAGCATTGTCAAACAAGATTATTAATGTTTCATTTTTATCAGATGACAGTTTTATATATATCAGGTAAGAATTAAGGAAAAACAGAACATACAAGTTAGGCTATTCAGCAAGTAATTATCAACTCCTCCTGGACCCTGTTTGGCTTTGGTTCTGCTAAGTGATGCAATGATGGCATATATGGGATCAAACAACTTCAGGAAATTGCAACCCCACCAATAGAAGACAGTATACTTGCTATGTTGACCTCATTGCAGCATATCACTACCTAAATAGACTTCCTCTTCTTATCCATTAGAAATCATCTTTTAAGCTCTGAGTCTGCAGAATGTCTACATCGGATAGAAGAACTATATCGGTCCCCAAAGTCGTACATGTTGGGCAAGCACCCCAGTATCAAAGCATCCCAAACCTCATCAGGAGTATGATAAAGAGGAAACAAGAGCCTTGGTTTATTTAATCTCTTCCTAGACTGTGTTCTGTGCAGATTTTTCTTTTTTTTAGTGCAATTCACCCCAAGCAAGGCATGAGTGCCACTAGCACACAAGGGGTTACAGAGGATTGAGAACAAGAGTAAAGAGGCATTTGTTTTAAGTACTCAGGGTGTCAGATGTCGATTGACATTACACTTGAATATTTGAAGATTATAGACATCGGGGAAGCAAGTAAGGGGAAGGGAGTTTCACAGACGGGAAGTGCAAGAAAAGTAGCTGTTTGAGTAGAAGAGACAGTTACATTTAACCATTTTGACAGTGAAAGTGTGGGACCGAGATTCCAGGCTGGTAGCTTACTTAAATTCATGCAGTCTGGGAACCAGCGAAAGTAGCTCGTCAGAACAGTTGCTGTGAACATACTTGTAAAAGAGACAGAGGGAAGCCACAGCACATCTGTGAGAAAGTGATTGTAGACTAGATGCCAGATCAGGACCTATGACATTGCATATTTGTCTCTGGATTTTGTTGAGGTCCTCGAGACATGCAGCAGGAGCACCATTCCATATATGACAGCAATATTCCATGCAAGGTCGAAGGGTTGATTTATAGATTTGAAAGATGGACTCAGACAAGAAAAACTTTCTGGCACGACACAGAGAACCAACTTTCCTTGCAGTAGATAAAGCTATTGATACAGATGTGAAGAGATGGGCACTGATCATTTAAGCATTTTATAATCTATCCCAAATGAATCTACTAATAGAAAACAGTGTTCTTGCTTCTCCTCCCAAGGTCAATGTACAGAGGATGGAAGGGGACGGCTATGCTGATGACATAGGTATTCATAGGTGGGATAAGAATGATCTTGGACAAAAAAATTAACATTTTCCACCAAATTTTCCAAGAAACAGAACTCAAAGCTTTCCAAAACAGAACCAATGACTTGGAATTGGAATGAAAACAGTGATGGTGCATACCTTGAATCCATCATAAAAATTCAGGATGTGGAATTAGTAAATACCAAACACTTCAAGTATCTCAGTGTATAGATCAGGTATAACAAATTTAGTTTTGGAGATTAAGAAATTGGATATAGAATAGACTGTATTAGCGGTAGTTTCACCCAACACTGCAAATTGCTATGAAACCAAAACATTAACTTAAAACATTAACATTAAATAGTTCTGTCATTTCAAGACTTTCAAATGGATGCCATGCATAGCACCGCTAGTTCAGAAATGTTTAAACTGCTGGCTGTATACAACCGTTTTCTCAGATCAATGTTAAAAATGGCTTTGAGTGAATGAAGCCAGTAGGTCTTTGTGAGGATTGTCCTTTCTCCAAAACCTC
The DNA here is from genome assembly GCA_903632075.3 of Acanthosepion pharaonis. Taxonomy (NCBI): domain Eukaryota; kingdom Metazoa; phylum Mollusca; class Cephalopoda; order Sepiida; family Sepiidae; genus Acanthosepion; species Acanthosepion pharaonis. The sequence continues at coordinate 1,209,023 of CAHIKZ030000750.1, read as the reverse complement.
ATGGACTATAGACTCACAAAAGACTGTACCAAATAAGAGAAACCACATGAGTACTTTCAGCAGCAGCAACTAAAATGGATTGCACATGTAACTTGAAGAAATATCTAAACTGTTGGCTGTATACAACCATTTTCTCAGATCAGTGGTTAAAAATGACTTTGAGCATGTAGGTCTTAGCAAGGACCATCCTTCTTTGAATCTTTTAGACTGGTGCTATACAGTATCACAAAGAAAGAACTTTCAACAGCAGCAACAACTAAATTGGATAGCACATATTACTCAAAGAGAAAATAATTATATAATCAAAACGTATGACTTTAAACAAAAGGTTAGGAAGGAAACTGCCTTTAGTACTGGAAAGAGTAATGACAGTTACTGGATTTGAGAAACCTATTTTTCTGAAGAATTGTTTTAAGATAAAGTTTTTATAGTTTGAAGAATATGCAAACTGTTTTCTTGAAACTAGATTACATGTTTCGACCTTGATAGTCTTCATCAGATCAAAATGGAAGAAAGAAATGTGTGTATTTATGTGCATGCTTAAATGCAGTACTGTATTGGAGGGGAACAAATATTTGTACACATACAAATTTTTAATTTATTGTATTTCCAACAAATGAGTAAACATAAATATAGTTAACTGTACACAGATTCATAATAACTAATTATGTATAGAAAACAGAAAAAAATTTGACTTAATAGAAATAAATCCTATTTATCCATTTTAATGGGTGAAAAAGTATTTGTACAATACAAAAAAAAAACAATACATAATCTACATTTAATACTTTGTAAAATCACCATAATTCACTTCCACAGCAACCAAGCACTTCTTTTATTTCTCAAGTAATGGTTTTTCAAATTTTAGTTGGTATTTTGTTCCATTCTTCTTTGAATATGGTCTTCAGATCTGCGATGTTTGTTAAAGCTCTCGATTGGATTTGAATTTTGAAATAATGCCACAGAATCTCAATTGGGTTTAAATCTGGGGAATGACTTGGCTATTTCAGGATATTTACATTATTTTTAGCAAGCCATTTCTTCATAAATTTTTAAATATGGCCGTCATATAAATTTTGAAATTTTGATTTTCTTTTGTCACAATGTGGGATAGTCAGGGACAATGGTGATGGAAAGAAAAAGAAAAAGAATATAGATGAATTTGGTTAGATTGAAAAAATATTCTTTCAAAAAAAAGAAAAAAAAAAGAAAAAAATATTCTTTCAAAAATATTATTTAAAAAATTTTGAAACTGCCAGCATCTCTCATTTCATGTGCTTAGGATCATTATCTTGTTGAAGAATCCAATCAGGAAGAAATTGAAAATTTTCCACTGAAATCATTAAATTTCCTTCAAAAATATTTTGATATGCTGTGGGATTCATTCTACTATCTATTACTGATATGTTGCCAGTACCTTGCAGGAAAATATCCCCAAACCATGATGCTGCCACTACCAAAATTCACTGTGGGAACTGTGTTTTTTTGTTTGAAGGCATCGCCATCTTTCTTCCATACATAATTTCTAGAATTACAACCAAATAACTCAATTTTGGTTTTGTCTGTCCATAATATTATTTCCTAATATGATTTTTCCTTCTCCTTATGTTCATGAGCAAATTTTAAGCTGGCATCTCTGTATCTTTTCAGTAGCAGTGGAGTTTTTTGAGGGACACATGATTGTTCCTATGAATTTCATTGCTTATTGTCTGTTTAGTGACACAGATTCCTGATGAAAGTAACCACTGGATTTTGTTTAATTTGATGCATTAATTTCCTCAAAGATCTTGCAGAAATCTTCTGTGGAGCACCTGTTCTTATTTGGTTTTTAGCAGTTTTGAGTTTTTTACCTTGCAAGGAATGAACTAATGGCCTTAAATGGAATATTCAGGTTGTCTGAGATTTTCCTGTAACTTTTACCTTCTTTCCAGAGCTTAACAATCAGTTCTTTTTGTGAATTTGCCAATTCTTTACCTCTTGCCATGATGAAAACCTTCTTGCACAAATATCAATTACAGAATTTTCTGTTTGCAATTTTTAGGCAAAAAATAATTACTGATAACATTATTCAAACATTCTAGAATATTCCATTTGAATAATCAAAAGTATTAAAGCAATTTAAGAGTTTCAAAATCTGAAATTTGCATTGTACAAATACTTTTTTCATCCATTAAAATGGATAAATGGGATTTATTTGTATTAAATCAAAATATTTTGTTTTCTATGCATATTTAGTTATGCATTTGTGTACAGTTAATTATATGAAAATTGTTTATTTATTAATTGGAAATACAATAAATTAAAAATGTGTATGTGTTTTCTCCTACTGTATGTTTATATGTATGTTTCCAAAATAGAAGAACTGTCCTTCCTGACAAACCTAACAAATCAAAAAAAATATATTATTCAACCCACTAACTCTATCACAACTACAACTGAAAAGAATTTATCTAAACTCAACATAAAATTTGTCACAACTACGTCTAAAATAATCAAAGACTTAATCAATAAAAAACAAAACAACCAGCCAAAACTTGAAGGAGGAATTTATTCTATCAACTGTAGGAATTGCCAGAAAGAATATAGTGGAGAAACCTCAAGAAGTTTAAACAAAAGACTGTATGAACACAAAAGGGACATTTTAAAAAACAACACACAAAACATATTGGTTGTTCATCATAATGAAAGTGACGACAATTTTGAGATAGGGAATACTACTTTGATTAAAAGAGTATTTTCTCTTTTAATCCGCTAAAACAAAAATATCTGAAAAGTGCCTTGATTGTTAGTTCAGCCATAGTAAATTTGCATCCAGGCTCTTACACTCTATCACTATTCTTGGCAGATTTTCTGTTGTCACAATGTCGGATAGTCAGGGACAATGGTGATGGAGAGAAAAAGAAAAAGAATATAGATGAATTTGGTTAGATTGATAAAATATTCTTTCAAAAAAAAAAAAAGAAAAAAAATATTCTTTCAAAAATATTATTTAAAAAATTTTGAAACTGCCAGCATCTCTCATTTCATGTGCATGTAGAGACATGGGAACATAAACAAAGCCCAGTCTGATGGAGTCCTAATGGATGAAATGCATTGGAAAAAATTTTTGCATACTATTTTTCTAAATACTGTTTGCTGATATATAAAATTATGCAAAATTATATATTGTTATATCAGGTATGTTTAATAAATCATTAATACCTTTTTGGCTTAGTCTAAGGTTAAGCACACATGCATATTTCTTGGACAGGTGTTACAGAATCACAAAGAACTGTCCTCAATAACAGAAATCACATCACTTGAAGACTTTCAACAGCAGCAACAACTAAAATAGATAGCATGTGTAACTTGAAGAGAGAATAACATAACCATGATGTTGATATTCCATACTAACTCAAGCATAATGAAAGAAAATTACCATGATGTCTTAGGAAAAATAGTGAAGTAGTTTCCTGTTGCCCTCTCCACAATTTTGAAGTAATCTTTCTCCCGGACTACTTGCCATCCAAGGTTAGAGAGCTTAGCTACCCTGCTATTTAACTCATTGGTTGGGGAGATTAGACAGATCCATGCCTTTCCCAAGGTTATTTGTGCATATTTGAATACAACAGACTAGGTGCCAATTTGAACTCTGTATGCTGATTTCACTTTCAACTACTAACACAGCAATGAAGATTATTGGCTAATTCATAGAATAAAACTAATTCATCTCAGAATTTTAAGCACAGATCAGAAGGCTGTAAATTGTACTGGCCAATATGTGATAAAAACAATAAAGGTAATCTTAGAACTTGTAAATTTCTACAGATGATATCTAGAGCAATACTTTGAATTGACAGAACCTTTTGCTGCTTCAAGAAAAAAGGATGTGGAATTTATTTGGTACTAGCAGTATAATCCATCTTTGCCCGGGTGTTTCATTACTGGGAATTTTTGCTGTTTAATTGGAGCAGTTTAAGTTTAAAGTCAGCCCACCTGAAAATCAATATTAGTAACAACAATTGGGTGCAACTGAGGCACATCCCCAAATTTGCTGACAATTTGAATGGCGGGTGGCCCTGAAGAAGGCCATATTTGTGTTCTCAATCTTGCAAGGAAGGAATCTTTTTCATGGACTGTCATAATAATAATATACAATAATTTTTATTTATAATATAATTTTCTTTTTATAATTCTAATAATCTTTTGCGTCAGATTTCAACTCTCTAAATTGATTGTACGCTGTTTTTTACAGACATTAAATTTTGCCTTTGATTTTTGCACAAATGTAAAAAATCAGTTTTTGCGATTTTTCAGCTTCAAGGTTGTAATTTTTCCAGCTAATTTGGCCTCAAAACTGGCACTGAAGAATTATCTATCAAACAAAAAAATTTCATCAAAATTGGATGAAAACTATGGAAATGCATAAACAACATCTGATCACACACACATACATACATACATACATACATACACACACACATTTTGAGAATTATAGATATAGATAAAAAGAATAGTGAAACCAATCTACAAGAGGCAAGATTCATAATGCAAAGTTGACAGAACACTATGATAATAAAAATAATGGAAATGGGATATTAATGCATGCAAACCAAGTTAGATTGCAACACAATAACGATAAAGAAATGTATAGTGAGCCTGAAAGTAATGAAGGCAAAAGTGTCACGTCAAGGCAAGATGAACTAGGTAGTGAAATCGAGAGTAATATAGACTCTGAAGATGAATAAGGACAATTGTTGGAGGAACACTCCTAAAAAAAGAAAAAGATCAAGATCTCCCATATTGAGACTATCTCTTAAGGAGATGGAGGAAGATAGTGTATCAACAAAAGCTCCAAGAAATACCAGGGAAAATAAGGGTTTAAACCTCTTTGGTACAGTGAAATGAGGTTATTCATTTACAAATATGAAGTCACAAAGACTATAAGTAGCTCCAGCTATTATCCATGAGGCACTTATGTACATACTACTTCCTGTAAATCAGTTACACTATACTACAGATAATGATACTCATTTAATTAATTTTTAGAATTCTTTTTCTAAATTGTGGTGATACAACTCTACATGAATCTGATACATTAAGATCTGATTTCAATAAAGCCACTCCATCTTATAAGAACTCAAATAAGGAGAAAGGTTTTTAGATAAGTAATACAGATATGACTCTAGTTTGAGGTATAGATATCCGTTATTTCTTTGTCTGGAATTAAAGATAACAAGGTGTATGGAAGCACTTTGCTGGGTTTGCATCTCTGGTAGACTGATGCCTGATCCTGATTTCAAACACAAGCAAAAGTGAGGCATGAAAACGGCTGCCCACTAAATGAGGTGGTTGTTGGTGAAGTGGCCTTAGAGGTGGCTTCCCATTTCTGCGACTTGAGTGACATTTTGTCCTCAGGTAGCAAATCAGAACTAGCCATCATCACATGTTGCCAGGTTGCATGGAAGAAATTTTGCCAGTTGCTGCCTCCCAGCTAAGACCAGAGGTCATGTATACAATACCTGTACAATGCCATGCTGCATCCCAGTGAGATATGACCCCTGCAGCAGAATGACAAAAACATGGTACGCTGGATGTGTGGTGTATCCACTGAGGATGAAGTCAGGTCAGACTTGCTTCTTAATAAGCTTGGCCTTGATGACCTTGTGTCACTGCTGCCCAGCCCTAGACTATGCTGGACTGGCCATGTTGAGAGCAGTGAGGAGCCTATCAAATATATCCATGAGGTGATGGTTGAGGGTGGTAGAGGAAGAGAATGACCCAAGATGACTTGGGTGGATATTTTTTTGGAGGGACAGGTAAAAATTGAGCCTAAATCTAGCTGATGCTAAACTGAGAACCCCTGTCAGGCAAGACCCACCTTGCTTTGTGGAAGATTAATTTCTATCCTGCCACAACAAAAAACACAGCCATGATGTTGATAGTATTTTTGTCTATCACAGTTTAATGTGATCTTGGTCTTATCTATTCTGTAATGTAAAACAAAATGACTTTATATATTTATTGGTTATACATCCTGATCTCCCTCATTTATTAGTAAAATAATCTGTTGTGTTAATGTAAGGCATTACTTGATGCCAATGCATGAACATACCTTGCGTTAGAAGACCAGCTGAATATCATTGCTAGAAGGTGAAAAAAATTTCTAATCCATTTATTATTTCTATTTTACATTTGTTTTTTTGTTAATTTTTTGTATATTTTTTTTTAGAAAGTAGATTTTTTTTCTTACATGGAGTTACACCAATAAAAATCTGGGATTATTCATACAAAAATATAACCAATGAAATTATAAGTTTTTTTTTTTAAATATGGCCGTCATTTTGTGATAATACTGCTTACGTTAGCATTCTTGGATATTTTTTCTTTTATTAATTTAAAAAAGAAATCTTTTATTAATTTAAGTCTTTTATTAATTTAAAAAGCATATTTTTTCTTATGTGTGACAACTTAATTGTGTAAAAAATCCCAGATCACTTTTATAACCAATGCCATTTCAAAATGACTTAAACATGGCCATCGTTTTTTAATGATACAGCTTATGTTAATCTTCTTGCACATATTTTTTTCTTTTATTAACTTAAAAAGCAGATTTTTTTTTACATGCATCAATAGAGTAAATTATGTCAAGAAAAATCCCAGGTTACTCAAGCAGAATAAAAACTAATGAAATTGTAAAATGACTTAAGTGTTGCCATCATTTTTAATGGTAGAGGTCAACTAGTATATTTACAAAATGCATATTTTCAATATAATTTCCAATAAATATATATAAAAAATATTTGTTTTATAAAATAAAAAATTTGTTCATCTTAGAGAAATATTTGGTATCTTTTGCAGCATGCTAAATTTAGTATAAAATATGTTGGGAAAATAAAATTGGGAGAATTTACTTAGGCTTTCCTTAGTCACCGTTGGAGAAATTTGTTGATCCCAAGATTAACCCCAAGCCTGAACTGCACTGTATTAGATATAGACGATTTTGAACCTAAATAAATATTCATGTATTTATTTTAATTAAATAAAAATATAATATTTTAAATAAAATAAATATTTATTTAAATAATTTAAAATAAAAATGAATAAAATATTAAAACGAACTAATGAATAAATAAATAAATAAGTAAATATTTATGACAACATTGTAATTCCTCCTCTTACCAATCAATCAACTAATGGAAAATTTCAAAATGTGCTTAATCCCCATCTGGTTACTTACATTTCAGTTGCATTTCATTCATGCTGGCTGTGTTTCATTTGCTTTGTCACATTGGCAATAATTGGTTTCAGAAGAAGGGTTGTAAGAATAAAGTATAACAGTTTTTCTCAAGGCAAGTTTGTTTGTTTGAAGACTTGTATTTTTATAGTTTTTGTACTTGTATGCCAATTTTTAAAAATAACCTGAAGAAGACAGACATACTGTCGAAATATTGTTAAAAGTTGTTTTTTTTTTCTTTCCTTAAATTGCACTCTTCTCTAAGTGCTGCCTCATTATTCTTATTATTATAGTTCGCTATGTACTTCTTGACTATTATTCTCTTGGTGATCTTTATTTTATTGGTAATAATTGGTTTCAGAAGAAGGGTTGTAAGAGTAAAAAGAAATTCTATGGAAATCCGATTTAATTGTCAATAGTGATGAACTCATCCAATGAGCAGTCAGTTTAGTTAATATACAATACACAATTTGTGATAGCATAAATATACACTCCCACAAAAGGCTGTTAATGCAAGAATCGTGCCTTCCAGGGAAGGTTGGGTGTTGGGCAAATTATATAACTAAGTAATGGAATGTCATCATGATCTCGTTTGTTCACCAACCTTTTTCCTTAGACTCCCTGTTGCATCTACAACTGAACCTGACTGACCCCTGGGGGTTTGGCCTTGAACACTTAAGATATCAAGCGATGGGACAGGTTCCTTTTTTTTTATTTTAATCACATTGCCTATTATTTAGATTTGAATGTCGAGGGTTAGCAGGCTCTCTGTATATGGAAGGTGGATGCAACACAAACTTGTCCCTAATTCTTGCTGCTCTTTCACCTTCTATACTCAGCTATGCTTAGTAAATAGTTTCAAATGCTGATTTTCTGGGCTGGTTGATCTTTCCTTGCACAAACCTAAGCTTAGTAAATACTTTAGTAAATCACTTTAGCTTTCAGGGACTTTAAATGCCGATTTCTAGGCATGTAGACACTCCTGAAGTGTTGCTATTTACTAAGTTTAGCTTGCTGCAAGCAGGGTCAACATGTCTAGATGCTGATTTTCTAGTCTTGTTGTTCCTCCTTGCTGAAGGCTAAGCATAGTAAATAGCATCACTTCATTTTTCAGGCATGTAGACCCTCCTGAAGTGTTGCTATTTACTAAGTTTAGCTTGCTGCAAGCAGGGTCAACATGTCTAGATGCTGATTTTCTAGTCTTGTTGTTCCTCCTTGCTGAAGGCTAAGCATAGTAAATAGCATCACTTCATTTTTCAGGCATGTAGACCCTCCTGAAGTGTTGCTATTTACTAAGTTTAGCTTGCTGTAAGCAGAGTCAACTTTACTAGAAAATCAGCATTTGGTTTCTCTGAAATCTGAAGTGTTGCTATTTTCTAAACTTAGCTTGCTACAAGCAGGGTCAACATGTCTAGATGCTGATTTTCTAGGCTTGTTGTTCCTCCTTGCTGAAGGCTAAGCATAGTAAATAGCATCACTTCATTTTTCAGGCATGTAGACCCTCCTGAAGTGTTGCTATTTACTAAGTTTAAAATGTCTAGATGCTTGCTGTAAGCAGAGTCAACTTTACTAGAAAATCAGCATTTGGTTTCTCAGAAATCTGAAGTGTTGCTATTTTCTAAACTTAGCTTGCTACAAGCAGGGTCAACATGTCTAGATGCTGATTTTCTCCTGCTGAAGGCTTGTTGTTCCTCCTTGCTGAAGGCTAAGCATAGTAAATAGCATCACTTCATTTTTCAGGCATGTAGACCCTCCTGAAGTGTTGCTATTTACTAAGTTTAGCTTGCTGTAAGCAGAGTCAACTTTACTAGAAAATCAGCATTTTGTTTCTCTGAAATCTGAAGTGTTGCTATTTTCTAAACTTAGCTTGCTAAATCAAGCAGGGTCAACATGTCTAGATGCTGATTTTCTAGGCTTGTTGTTCCTCCTTGCTGAAAGGCTAAGCATAGTAAATAGCATCACTTCATTTTTTTACAAGGCATGTAACCCTCCTGAAATGTTGCTATTTACTAAGTTTAGCTTGCTGTAAGCAGAGTCAACTTTACTAGAAAATCAGCATTTGGTTTCTCTGAAATCTGAAGTGTTGCTATTTTCTAAACTTAGCTTGCTACAAGCAGGGTCAACATGTCTAGATGCTGATTTTCTAGGCTTGTTGTTCCTCCTTGCTGAAGGCTAAGCATAGTAAATAGCATCACTTCATTTTTCAGGCATGTAGACCCTCCTGAAGTGTTGCTATTTACTAAGTTTAGCTTGCTGTAAGCAGAGTCAACTTTACTAGAAAATCAGCATTTGGTTTCTCTGAAATCTGAAGTGTTGCTATTTTCTAAACTTAGCTTGCTACAAGCAGGCTCAAAATGTCTAGATGCTGATTTTCTAGGCTTGTTGTTCCTCCTTGCTGAAGGCTAAGCATAGTAAATAGCATCACTTCATTTTTCAGGGACCTTAAATGCTGATTTTTCAACACTGATAATTCCTGTCCAGTTACAATGTTGTTAGGTAATGAGACTTTTCTCTTTTCACCTTTGTTCCTCACAGTCTGACCTCATCAACCTCTTTGTCTGTTGGTAATTTTCTATTGTTATTTACATTTACTTTTTGTACAGCCCTCCAGTAAAAAATTAAACTGCTTTCAAAATTGTTATTGTTGTAGCTAGAAATTGTTATTGGTTGAAAGTTAGTATGGAACAAGGCCAACTATTTGAGTGCTCAGTAAGGACTGAACCCATGACTGGAATAACTTGCTAAGCATTGTTTTAATTCTGTGGCACTGTAAGCCTTAATATAAGCTTGCAAAAAAAAAACAACACAAATACAGCATCTCATGAGGATTGAACTCACTACCCATTAGTAATGATTGCATGACCAGCAGAAATTATTTGCTGTCAAATGATTGATTATTAATTGAAATATTGATTAAAATTGATGATTGTTTCATTGGAAATTGTTTCAATGAAGAAACTTGTGTAGAGTTATTATTTCTGATTGACCAGAATTGCTATTTACTTAACTGAGCCTAGTTTGGGCTCAAGGCCACTAGTATGAAGAACCCAATGAATATCAATCAATATTGATTACAAGACTAGCTTGTTAACCATTACACCACACTGAGGTACCTAATGCCATTCATCATTTAAGTTTTGAAACATGTCTGAATGTATGGGCATCCAGTGAGAATTGATCTCATTACAAAGCAGTAATAGCTCACAAGACGAGTTCGCTAACCATCACCCTACACTGAGTCACCATTACAATTTAATAAGATGAACTTAGTTTTTGCACAAGACCACAACTATGGGGCATCATACTTGCAGAATTAATTGTGCACCAGACTAGTTTGTTAATCATTGCCCCACACAGTCACCTAGTACTATTTACTAAACTGAGCTTAGATTTGGGACAAGACCACAGATATAGGTCATCCAGTGAAAATTGATCTCACTATGCAGCAATAATAGCTCATCAGAATAGCTCATTAACTATTACCCCCACACAGCCTCCTAGTACTATTTATTAAGCTGAAAATAATTGTCTTACAAGTTCATAAGCATAAGGCTTGCAGGGAGAACTTGGGTATGACGATAAACTACATCCGCATCCTGGGTAAGACTATAAACTATATCCAACAGCAAGGGTTATGATCAGGAGGTTTTGAGGAACATGGAACTATCTCTTAATTGCTGGTGTTCCCAGGTCCATCCGAGGTGGTAGCACCTGTTAGGGTTCCAGCTATGGGTAAATAGTTAACCAAACTCAAAATACTATAAAAGTGTAAAAATAGTTTTTAATACCAGAAATACTTTATAAAAAAAATTATTACCAGCCATAATTTTTTGAAGGAAAAAATTATTACAAGCAATACTTTAAAAAAAAAAAATTACTGACTACATATTTTTGAAAAAGCAAATCAAAATATTACCAGCTATACATTTTTTGAAAAAATAAAACAGAAATAGATTTTTGAAGAAAAAAAAAATATTACCAGCAATATATTTTTGGGAAAAAATATTACCAGCAATAAAAATTTTGTTGGCATTAAATAACCCATTGAAGTTGATATGCCATAAACCAAACCAAAAAAACCCAAACCTGAACTTAGTATTCAGTGGATTAGCTTGTTAACCATTGCCCGATGCCAAGGCACCCATGATTGGTCAGTATTAATCTTACTTATTATAAAATGCAGATTGTGTGTGTGTGTGTGTCTGTACGTTTATATATTGGATCGGATTTCCTACATTTTTCAACCGATTTCAACAAAACTTCACAGGACTACATAAAATTACCTTGTGGTGGTTCTAACAGTGCCAAAAATTGAAAAAACAATTGTTTTTGCATGAAATCAATTTGAAAACATGATTAAGAGGCATCACGAGAATGAAAGGGGGACAACTCATATCGAGTTATACATATTATAAAACCCAGGTTTGTGTGTGTGTGTGTGTGTGTGTGTGTTCGTTTATATATGGGATCGAATTTCCTACATTTTTCAACCGATTTCAACAAAACTTCACTTTTTTTGGGCAGTTAGTGTTTCTTATTGTCTTGCACACTTTTTTCTTTATTTTTACATTCAGAATGCTTTAAAAATTCCATTTACAAGACAATTGTTTATAATAAAATTCAATTCAATCGGTAGACTTATAACGATTGAAAACAATGATTTTGTTTGAGTTTGGGTTTGACCAATTCGTAAAAAAAAAAAAAATAAAACTAATTAAGACATGCGTGTCCGTCAACCTTAAACAATAATCTTTGTCAATTTTTATTTTTCAGTCTTTATGATGGTGGATACTTGATCTATCTCTTACTGTTATATCCCCGGGCAACGCCGGGCTCTACTGCTAGTGCTCAATATTTGTCTGATTACTCAAATTTCTGACTTTTTTTTCTCTGAGAGAGTAAGATAAACTGCCAATTCTGTTTCTGGAATGTCCAACATTTCACATTTCTTGATCCTCTTTTTGGTTTTGTTGTTAAGATCAACGAGCTGTGTCTATTACCGCCAAGATCACACAACTACTACTACTACTAATAATAATAATAATTATTGCGAAAAGATGAGGAATTATTATTATTACATTCTTTGCTTTTCAGACCACCATTATAGTTTTAAGTAATGAAGTAGGTAGATCTTAGTGAGGACCACCGTATTTTTGAACCTCATGGCCTGGCGCTACATAATTACAACTTTAGAAAATAACTGAAACCTCATCACTGGAGGACTTTCAACAGCAGCAACAAGTAAAATGGATAGCAAATGTAACTCGAGGAGAAAATAATGACATAATCAAGATGTTGACATTCCACACAACTTCAAACAAAAGGTTAGGAAGGAAACCTCCATCAGTACTGGTAAGAGCGATAACAGCTACTGGGCTTGAGAAGAGAAAATAATGACATAATCAAGATGTTGACATTCCACACCACTTCAAACAAAAGGTTAGGAAGGAAACCTCTATCAGTACTGGGAAGAGCGATAACAGCTACTGGGCTTGAGAAGAGAAAATAATGACATAATCAAGATGTTGACATTCCACACCACTTCAAAGAAAAGGTTAGGAAGGAAACCTCCATCAGTACTGGGAAGAGCGATAACAGCTACTGGGCTTGAGAAGAGAAAATAATGACATAATCAAGATGTTGACATTCCACACCACTTCAAACAAAAGGTTAGGAAGGAAACCTCCATCAGTACTGGGAAGAGCGATAACAGCTACTGGGCTTGAGAAGAGAAAATAATGACATAATCAAGATGTTGACACTACTTCAAAGAAAAAGGCTAGGAAAAAAGCCCCCATCAGTACTGGAAAGACCGATAACAGTGGATATAAGGAACATATTTTTCTGAAAAATGATTTTAATTGAAAGATTTTGTAAATTTTAACAGAAAGTAGCACTGTCTGCAGAGTCAATGAATGATGAATGTTTCCTTATAAGGAAACGGATAATATTGCCATTACCATCTATCTATCTGACTTATGGTTACATCATCTTCAAACACTGGTTCTCGTATGATCCCTAAAGTTAAGCAGCACTGAGCCTGGTCAGTACCTAAATGGGTGACTACTTTGGAATACTACGTGCTATAAGCTTGGATGTGCTTTGGTGTAATGGATAATGGCTTGGAATTGTTAATCAGAAAGCAGAGTTCCAATTCCAGTTGGGTTTGTTATGTTCATTTACATACAAATACCCTTGGGAAAGGTTAGAAGCTACCTCTCCCCCCCCCAGGTATGGGTTAACTAGTAAGACTTTTATCACTAAATCATTATCATCTAAAATAACTTTTTGGTTTTAAATAACCTGCAAAGGGCTAATAAGCCGTAGAAAATGAATCTATCTATCTATCTATCTATCTATCTATCTATCTATCTATCTATTTATCTATCTCTATCTAACCCTCAGTCTCTTCATATTTCTATCTATCTATCTATCTATCTATCTATCTATCTCAGCCTCTTCATATCTCTCTAGCTATCAGTCTCTTCATACTTATCTCTCACTCACCCTCTCAGTTTCTTCATATCTATCTATCTATCTATCTATCTATCTATCTATCTATCTATCTATCTATCTATCTATCTATCTATCTAACCCTCAGTCTCTTCATATTTCTATCTCTCTATCTCAGCCTCTTCATATCTATCTAGCTATCAGTCTCTTCATACCTATTTCTCACTCACTCTCTCAGTTCATATCTATCTATCTATCTATCTATCTATCTATCTATCTATCTATCTATCTATCTATCTCATCACTTAAGAACTTTCAAAAGCAGCAACAACTAAAATGGATAGCACATATAACTCAAAAAGAGAATAATGACAATAGAAATTCTAATGTTTCCCTTTACCCCAAATAAAAAGCAAGGAAGGAAGCCCCCATCATCAATACTAGAAAGAGCAATAACATTAACTGGACTTAGGACACCTATTTTCTTGAAAAAATTCTTTTAATTAGTTTATAAATTTCAAGCAACAGTAGCATTGGCTACTTGGTCAATGAATGGTGAATGTTTCCTTATAAGGAAGCGGCTAATATTACCATTATCATTACCATGTTCATCTGCTATAATCTCCGGCCTTCTTCAGGTGTCTGCCCTTTACTCAGTAATTTTCTGGGAATTTTGAGTCAAAATTATTATTCAGTCCACGTTTGGTTTGGTAGATTGTTGTCATTCCACATTCCATATTTAGGGGAGATAACTCTTACCAGTTAGTACTCACCACTCTTGGTCACCATTGTGTTACTTGTTCGTTTCTTCCACTGAATTAGAGCATATGACCTTTCAGTATTTCCAGACCCAAGATTTGAACTCCGAACTGCCAGGGAATCCGATATGTTTTAAACTATACCTATTGAATTAAAGCATTGATTAAAAAATTTCTGGCTCCTTAGAATTTGTGAGTTCAATCCCTGTATCATGTAGTGCTGAAAAGTCATATATGCTTATTTAGTGGAAGAAACGGACAAGTGACACATTGATGATTAAAAACTGTTGAGTATTGAGAGAAATAGAGAGAGGGAGAGAGGCAGACAGACAGACAGAGATCAGAATACACATACATGCATATGTACACACATCACGCTTTTTATCTCTGACTTGTATACGGACGCACATACACACACACACACACACACACACACATAACACACTTTTTCACGCACGAAGGAACATACATAAACATGACAATATACTTAGAGAAGGAGAGAGGGAGAGAGAGTTATGAAGCAAAAAGCGTGTGTGTGTGTGTGTGTGTGTGTGTGTGAGAGAGAGAGAGAGAAAGAAAATACAGACAGAATAAAATAGGAATACAGAGAGAAAGGAGAGAGATAGACAAAGAAAGAGAGATGGAGAGAGAGAAAGTTAAAAGAATGTTGAAAACTCAGAAATAAAAAATAAGGCAAAGAAAGACATATAAAGATAAAAGAGGAGGACATCGAAAGAGAGAAAGTGTAAAGGAACTAGAGAGAGAGAGAGAGAGAGGAAGAAAAGAAGAAAATGCGTAAACGAACGAAAGAGATAAGAGAGGAGGAATGAAAGAGAGACACATAGAGGGAGGAAGACAGAGATAGAAGAAATGAAAGTCGTAAGAGAAAAGCATAAGTAAAAAGGAGAGATAAATATAAAAAAGAGAGAAAGGTCGAAAGGAAGAATGCATAAATGAACTAGAGAAAGAGAGATAAAGCCCGAAAGAGAGGAAGTCCGAATGAGAGAAAACGTAAGCAAGCTAGAGAGAGAGAGAGAGAGAGAGAGAGAGAGTTGACAGAAGTGAGAAAGCTAGAAAGAGTGTGTAAACGAACTAGAAAGAGAGAGATAAAAGAAGAGAAGAAGTTCGAAAGAGAGAAAACGTAAGAGAGCGTAAACTAACCAAGGAAAGAAATAGAAAGAAAAAAAATAACAAGGAAAGTCGAAAGAGAGAATGCGTAAACCAACGAGAGAGCAAAAGGAAGATAATAAAAGAAGAGGGGAAGGTCGAAAGAGAAAGCTAAGTGAACTAGAGAGAGAGAGAGAAGGCGAGAGAGAGAGAAGGAGAGAGAGAGAGAAGGAGAGAGAGAGAGTCTGAAAAAGAGAAGTGAAAAACAGACAGACAGACAGACAGACACACACACACACATATACATACATACATACATACATACATATACATAAAATGAAAGAGAGTGCGGGGTATATGTAAAAAAAACATTAATTTTCACGCGCGTACGCACCCGCAAGAGTCGCGTGGTTGCGTGCCAGAAATGCAAACAGTGGACATCTTGTTCAAGGTCAACTTCTAGGGCGGCATTTTACTTAGTGTGCTTCACCCAAGGCGAGAATAACATTCCAGAACTTAACAATTTCTAAATCCGCAATCCTATTTTTTGGCACGAAATGCTCACCCAAATCCGTGGTATTTGTAATGGCGCGAACCATCTCACAAGTCACTGAACCAACTGTTTGGGATACAGGGCGAAGTCAATATTATTATTATTATAGTTATTATTATCATTATTATTTTACGAGTAATGGTGAACAAAACAACCTGAACGATAGTGATTATAGAACGAATAATACAAAAAAAATTATATATAGTAGAAAGACCAGTGGAAATTTCATGCTTTTCCTCTTTTAATATTCTGATAAATCTCTAGTAAAAGATTAAAAATTAATAATGGTTGACAATGCTACATTTACAAATAACATTCAAGAAAACAATACTATTTGTCGTTGTATACTGATCATCTAAATAGTTGGTATGAAAGGTAACTGGAATTAAGATGAAAGAATTACTAGTCAAAAATTAATAATGGCTGACAATACTACATTTACATATAACATTCAAGAAAACATTACCACTTGTTTATCAATGGGCGTCGTTGACTGGACTGACCATCTAAATAGTTGGTATGAAAAGTAACTAGGATTAAGATGAAAGAAATACAAGTTAAAAGAAATACTAAACGGAAATTAATAATGGCTAACAATGTTTGACCAAATAACAATTCTAAGCAATATTGCTAATTGATAGTATACCAATGGGCGTAGACTGACCATCGGAATAATTGCGATAAGAAGTAAGTGAAATTTAAATTGAGAAATACTAGTTAAAATTTTATAATAGAAGACTAGTAAGACCCTATTTGAATTTTCTGATGATTCATAATTCTTGAGTTAATGATTGAATACGCTCATAGCGAGTTGTACAACAACAATAAAATATGCGTAGAAATTCCCCGATCGCATCGTTAAATATTTGAGCTTAACAACTTCAACAAAATATTGCAATAACAATCATAAATATGAATACTGGTTGTTATTTTAAGAAGTAAAGGGGTACAAATGAAAGGATTTGAAACTGACAACTTTATCCATTTTACTGAAACAACCGTCAAACATTTCTTTCTTTCTTTCTTTCTTCTTTCTTTCTTTTTTCTTTCTTTCTTTTTTCTTTCTTACTTCTTTCTTTCTTTCTTCTCTGTCTTTCTTTCTTTCTTTCTTTCGCTGAAATCAAGTAGTGTATTTTCCCCGCTTTCCACACGACCAAAAAGGAAAAGTAAATTATTCATGAGATATTGGCAAGAGACGTTAACACTTCTTTCTTTCTTTCTTTCTTTCTTTCTTTCTTTCTTTCTTTCTTTCTTTCTTTCTTTCTTTCTTCTCTGTCTTTCGTTCTTTCTTTCTCCCTGAAATCAAGTAGTGTCTTTTCCCCGCTTTCCACACGACCAAAAAGGAATATTACATTATTCATGAGATATTGGCAGGAGACGTTAACACTTTTATCTTCTTTCTTTCTTTCTTTCTTTCTTTCTTTCTTTCTTTCTTTCTTTCTTTCTACATTCTTTCTTTCTTTTTTTCTTTCTTTCTTACTTCTTTCTTTCTAGCCAAATGCTCGTCTTACGAACATGTCTCTTAATAATAATTAATCGCCTAAAAATATTCGAAAATAAAAATAAAATCATATAAATCAGCCTTAAGAAACAGCGGATATTCAAACTAGAAAACAAAAACGAAAATAATTCAAACAGAAAAAGAAATATAATTTGGTTCAACCTTTCTCCAAAAATACAATAAAAACAAAAATAGGGAAGATATCATTCAAAATAATTGACAAACATTTCCCTAAAAACAGCAAATTATCAAAAATTATCAACAAAAATACAATCAAAATTAGTTACAGCTGCATGGATAACATGGAGAAAATAATAACTTAGCACAATAAAAAATATCTAACAAAACCAAATAGCAAAATAACACCATTAAATGTAACTGCAGAAACAAAGAAAATTGCCCACATTTACACATTTTGAACCAATAACATAATATATAAGGCCATCGTAAAAAACATTAACACAGACGAAAAAATTGACATAGGGGCCACAGAAAAACTTGTAAGAAAGATATTATAACCACAAAATGTCATTCGAAAGAAAAAATACACAAACAATACAATCCTATCAAAATATATATAGAGCAAAAAAAAAAATGATAAAAATAAACAAATGAATATGAATAATATAATTTTTTTTAAGCATTACGCCCCGAGCAAGGCGTGAAGCCACTAGGATGCAGGGGGTTGCAGAAGATTTGGAGCGAGAGCAGATAGGAGTGATAGAAGAAAGGATGAGGAGAAGGATAGTGGATAGATCAAGGCAACTGGAGGTGTCGATTGACATTACATTTGAATAGTTGGAGATTATAGCTCTCAGGGAAAGAGTAATTGGGAAGGGTGTTACACAGGCGAGAGGTGCGAGGTATGAAGCTATTGGAGTAGAAGAGACGGCTACACTTAAAAGTTTCTATAGTGTAAGGGTGGGAGCGGGATGCCAGCCTCGTAGGGCGCTTGAATTCATGGAGTCTGGGAACCAGTGAAAGCAGCTCATCGGAGCAATTACCATGAAAGTATTTGTAGAAAAGACAGAGAGAGGCGACGGCGCGTCTGTGAGAGAGTGACTGCGGACGAGACGCCAGATCAGGGCCAATTAGATTACATATCCGTCTCTAGATCTTGTCAAGAACTCCGAGGTAAACATAAGGTGCCCCAGACCATATATGGCAGCAATACTCCATGCAAGGGCGAATGGTTGTTTTGTATATTTGAAGTATCGATTCCGGGGAGAAAAATTTCCTGGCGCGGCACAGAGAGCCAACTTTCCTCGCGGTGGAAGAAGCAATTGACTCAATGTATTTGTTCCATCTCAGGTAAGCAGTCAACGTGAGACCGAGCAGACGCAGGGAGTTGCTCTCAGGAAGTTGACTATCAGACATTTTAATGGGGGGCAGGGAGGTATCTCTATGGTGGTTAATATAAATTTAATATATATATAATATAAGCTTTAAATAAATAAATAAAAACAAATATAATGTAAACTTAATTTGTTAATAAAAAATAAACGAACAAATATAAAGTACGTACCTATTCGCGTGTGTGTACAAGTACATGTGGACATGCACACACACAAAGACCAAAAAATGAACAAATCTAACACACCATAATTAATTTCTCAATACATAACACCAAAGCAAAAACAAATAAACTATATTAACCATTAAATAAAAATGAAACATTAAATAAACGATAAACAATAACATATGATATAAATAAGCATGCACCTATTTTAATTAAATACACTACTTAACAATTGCATATACATACGTGGATGAAGCGTAGGTGTACGAGACTGTGTACTTTATATATATATATATATATATATATACAGTGTAACCCGGATATAAGAGAGTTGTCGGGACCGGAGAAGAAGTATCTTATATCCGGGTTTCTCTTATATCCGGGTTTGGTCTATATGTATACATTAACACAGGCTCTAATTTGGGACCAGAGAAAATCTCTCTTATATCAGGGTTTCTCTTATATCCGGGTTTCTTATATCCGGGTTACACTATATATATATATATATATATATATATATATGTAAAACATTATATTTAAAAAGTTAAATAACTTCAGCATTTATGTTCTATTACTAACAAAGCACAGAATTAAGTGTACATATACCCGCGTCTAGGTGTTGATATATACGCATACTTATGCCTACATACGCATGCGAGTAGATGTGCACATATGCGTATACACAGGCGTATAATTACAGACATGCGTTCCATAAATTCTAAAAATAATAAATAAATTTAATTATAATTCTAAACAACTATAATTAATACTGAAACCAAACACGATTAAAAAAGAAATAATAGCCCAGTGAACATATATAGATATGTGTATGTATCAATGTGTATATTTGTGTATGTGTGTGCATATATGCATGTATGTGTGAGCATGTGTATAAATATTTACCATATACATATTAAATGATTGGTATATGTATATATATATATATATATATATATATTATCACACACACACACACACATATATATATATATATATATATATATATATATATATATATATATATATATATATATATATATTGCCAAAGATTAAGACCAGCATATATATATATATATATATATATATATATATATATATATATATAGCATGGCCCGACGTTGCCCGTGCTTGATTCAAAATCGTACGACTCATACAGCAATCGCTATCACTTGACTTAAAATATTTTGCCCTTCCTTGCCTTTAAAGGAGTGCCCTTTGCCGTGCTGATGTTGCTACATGCATTACTTCTTGCCTATCTCACACTGCAAATTTTTTCTAAGCTCTATACTAAACATTAAATCTGTTATGAAAAAAGAACTAAACAAAATGAACACAAAACGATCAGCTTTAAAAAAAGGACTCGTAACTGGAAAAACCGAATGAAAAAAAGAATGCTTTTTCACATCCAACCCAGTTCTGCGGAATCAGAATCAACGAATGAGCGAATGAGCCAATTGGAGTAAAGTGCCATGCAAATTTAAATTTTTCCCACTTGTGACGAATGCAGCTATCGATTTTTTTTACATGTTTTAACATATAGTTAACATTCGTGTCAGTCAGCTGTTGGATCTCACGCTGGCCAATAGAATCTTCCTGCCTATTCGTGGCAGCCAGCTATAGGCTCTCACTTTGGCCAGTACAAAATGGCCGCAAACTGCATGAAAACTGCCGTAGAAGCATGAAAAAAATCGCTTATTTCCACTATGGATGGGAGTTGGGAAATGCGAAGTCGGTCTTGGCCTTCCTACTAACTTGGAGCATGTGCATGTAAATTTTGGTGCAAATCCATCGAAAATTGCGGCCGTGCATTCGTTTCACACACCACACACACACACACACACACACACACACACACACACACACACACACACACACACACACATCCTGCCTTATATATATATATATATATATATATATATATATATATATATATTATTATTATTCATATATTATATGCGCAGTACTTTATTAAAAGCGCTCAATATCAGAGATAGAGCTAACATATTTGGTTGGACTGATGTGAGTTTGTGACCCTGGGTTTCACGCTTTTGCGATCGTCAGACAACCTGATTAATTTTTTAAAAATTTTGTGTTTATGCAGATTGCGTGTATTGGTGTTATTATGGGAGTGGGGGGGGAATCGTCGTCGTGATGTCACTCATGCTAACGCAAACAAAGATGCATGTCCGTACACCCGATGAGGTACGCAGACACACATACACACTCGCTGCTCCCCGGGGCTCATACAGATATAAGCATATGTGGACAGTATGGGATTTGACATATGTATGTATATGGGTGGTGTTGTTTCTATACATACGCATTTGTATGTTGAAATTCAAAGATCGGAAGTGTAGCGAAAATTTCTCGTGGATGTCTCGCGAATGTATACATGTCTGCAATCAGAGCATTTTTCTGTTTTTTCGCTGAATAATATTTCCTCGCATGCACGTATATACGTGTGGTGGGGTCTGTGTAAAATTATGATCGGTAAAAATTTCTATTATTTTTATTTTTAATTTTTAAAAAAAGTTTATTTGTTATTATTTTAAAGCTGGTTATTTGCTTGTTTTTGATGACTGTATATGTAACTGATAGAAATTTCAGTTTGTAATCCTTACTGGTTATTTTTATGGTGGTATTAAATATGCTGGGGGAGGGGGGAGGTTTACGTCAATAATTATGAGGGGTTTATATGATAATAGTAGATGTGATGTGATAGTAATTTTGTAAGGGGATTGGTGGCAATGATAATATAAGTAGCTAATAGTTATTGTAAATTGGTAGTAGTGATTAGTAATGGTGGTGGGAGAATAATAAAAACAATAAATGTAATTATTGTGGTAGTAGCTTGAACTAAAAAGTGATTGTTGGTGTTTTATTTTATTTTATTTTATATTTATTTATCAGGATTTATACCAAAATAAATAAATAATATATATATATATATATATATATATATATATATATATATTGTCAAAGCATTACTAGCAGTTATTTATATAATTTTTAAACGAAATACAACTTCCCCAGTTAAAAAGCAAAAATGTCCATAAATAAAAATAAATAAATAAATAAATAAAATAGGTCATCTTTCTAGAGCCGGATCAAAATCAGACTAAGTCTGCTACGGATGAAATAAAAACGTAGAAAAAGGCAACATAATCACGACGCACATGAGTGCTGACGGGACACAGAGAATACAGAAGAAAACTTACACCAATGTTAAATGTGTATAAAAAGAACAAATTGAAATACTATAAGCAGTAAATTGCTCAGAGTCCCTGAAGTGTGGACGAACATGCCCGTCTACCAAACACTCGAGTCAGAATGCTGAGGGTAAAATCAATCAGCTAAGTGACAAATTTTTCAAACGTTAATCCAATATATATAAATTAAAATAAACTGAAAGAGTAAGCAAAGCAGCAGAAAGGAGACGACAAGCAAAGATATATATATATATATATATATATATATATATATATATATAGAGAGAGAGAGAGAGAGAGAAAGTAAACGCAAAACAGAATTAATTACGTAGGTCGAGAGAAAAATGAAAAGGAGCAATGAAAAAGAGAGTAAGGAAGAGAGAGAGAGAGAGAGACAGAGAGAGAAACAGAAAGAAAGAACCGCAACGGAAAGAGAGGGAGAAAAAAGAGTTAGAAAGAAAAATAAAAAGACAAAGACAAAGAAGAGAATAGAGAGAGAGAGAGAGAGAGAGACAAAGTAAAGTCTACGGGCAGGAAGGGAACACCAAAAGAAAGAGAGATTTAAAGAAAGACTGAATTCAAAAGCAAACCATATCATAACTAGCTATCTATCTAGATAGATAAAGACAAAACTAGAGAGAGAGAGAGTGGGGACGAAAACCATAGATAGATAGAGACAAAGCTAGAGAGAGAGTGGGAACAATATAGAGAGATAGATAAAGTCAATATATATATACATATAACGTCATCCACAGACAGACTGTTTCGCAGCTCATCAGTGTGGCTAGATATCCGGTTGCCTCTAGCTAGGATAGAAATCCGACTGAATTGGTGTTAGTCGGAGATTCTAACCATTAAGCCGTCGGCGTACGTTTGTTTTTTTATATTGAGAGTTATTAATATATATATATATATATATAAAATATTTATCGCGATAAATATTTTTATTGCTCTCTCTCTCTCTCTATATATATATATATATATATATATATATATATATATAGAGAGAGAGAGAGAGAGAGAGATGTAATGCGATAAATATTTTTTATTAAGCTATAATTAATAACTCTCAATATGCACCTGTATGCGCACACTGTTCCGTTGAACAAAATATTCAGGACAATCAGTTGTCATCTTGAAAATAACATCTCACTGTAGGTTTCTTTCTAAACACGATTTCCCAGCAGGTAAACTCTCTTTGATGTACGTCGATTAGCAGCAAATGCCTTACCAAAAAGAAATTGCGGGAAATATACACGTGGCAATTGTTTGATTATTAATTTCATATCTAATCCCAGAACGAAGAAAGAAGAAACTGCTATTTACTACGGGGTAGCCTTTGCATCGTTATATATACGTTGCCGTGACAGCACAGAAAAGGGGACAGCTGAACTGAGTTCGATTACCCCCGCTGAGGCAACCCAAGTTCACATTGGGAAAAAAAACGTGAACCTATTTCTTTGTGTGCTCTGCTACATCTTAAAAAAATGTCTCGTCACTGGAATTCCACAGTGGATAACAGCGAAGAGTGGGCGTGAGAAGTCACTTGGGCACGTGACTCTTTTGCAACTAGTGTGTGTGCCACAGGGAGTAAAAAGCTTTTGCACCCACCGTCTCCCTTGACAGGGATCAAAAAGATAAACAGATTTCATTTATAACTATCTACATTTGTTAAATGTTGTGTCTCATCAGAACGCACGCGATCATGGCTCTCCACAGATTCCTTTTCTTTATTATCTGTGAATTGCCATGAATACTTGGGAAAAGTAGAGGAGTAGTTTCTCGTTGCCTTCTCCACAGATTCCTTTTCTTTATTTTTTGTGAATTACGATGATTTCTTTGGAAAGATAGTGGAGTAGTTTCCCGTTGCATGCTCCATAGATTCCTTTTCTTTATTATCTGTGAATGGCCATGTCTTCTTGGGAAAGATAGCGGAGTGGTTTCCCGTTGCATTCTTCACAGATTCCTTTTCTTTATTATCTGTGAATTTCCATGCCTTCTTGGGAATTTCCATCCACAGATTCCTTTTCTTGGGAAATGACTTCTTGGGAAAGACAGTGGAGTGGTTTCCCGTTACTTTCACCTCAGTTTGGAATTCAGATTTTTCCTCCTCTTTGACTGATTATCAAACAAGTCTCGAGAATCCAGTCTACCCTACTCCGTAGCTATAGAATATAGTTCATGCCTTTCCCAAATACATTTGTGCAAAAGTGAACGCAGCCGACGCGACCAGAATTCGAACTCGGCTCGCTGATTCCACATTTCACACTGATAGCCGATAAGCAAATGCCTATCTACATTAATATGCATCAATCCCACAATTAATCCAGTGATGCCTTTTAATTTCTTCGTGTTTGTTGGATCAACGATACCACCGACAGGTTTTCTTCTCTTTGTTAACGATGATCTTCTGACATGGATTGGACGATTCCAGAATATGTTATGTTTTCTATTCTCTCCGAAAGATTCTGTGTTGCTTATATAATATTCGTTTGTACAATTCTCAGAAGATCGCCCTTTCCTCCCCAGTCATTATACAAAGTTACTCATGATTTCTGGAGCACAGATTATTATATTGGTGTCGCACGCAGTCAATGGAAATACTCTTCTTGAGGAATGGTGTCTACAAGACTCCTCAAAACTCAAGAACTCTTCGGAGAATCCTTGCACACTAAATAATGGCAGTTTTCTGGAGTTCTACAAACTTGGTTTCAAGTCATAGGTTTTCCTAAGAACTTTTTAAGTGTTTTAGATGGTGTTCCAAGAACATTAATTACTACAAAAATTAGTTCTACATTCATGTTCCATAGCCTCTTCAGCTCCCAAGCCAGATCCTGATATTTTTCAAACTTTTAAGTTTCTTCAGAGACAACTCTTGTACCAAATGGAACAGCAATAATTTGACACTTGCTATTCTCCTCATCCACAGAGTGTTGCTAAAATCTAGACACATTGGCAAAAAAAGCATATTTTTGAGAAATTAAATTTTCAACAATATTTTATTAAATTGGAATATTAACGAATACCATCTTCAATATGATTCCCATCATTTGTTTTGCAAAGGTTGATGCGCTTTGCAAGATTCACGTGAACTCGATGCAATAACTCCACATTGCCGCCAGTTTTAGCACATTCTTCCTTTATGCGTTCAAGTGTGTTGCATCTGTGACTTTCATTGTTGTACACCTTCTCCTTTAGCATATCCCAGAAAATAAAGTCAATTCTTTCTTTACTCTTTATGCATTCAATCAAGTGTGTTGCATCTGTGCTTTTCATTGAGTACACCTTCTTTAGATCAAATCTAGTCATCGTTAACAAAGAGAAGAAAACTTGTCGGTGGTATCGTTGATCCAAAGGAGTCAATTTCTAAATGATGGCAGTTTTCTGGAGCTTTACAGTCTTCTCAATTCATAGTTTTATTACAGGAATTAGTTTCAGAATTTTTTCTGCTCCCTAGAAGATCCTGGTATTTTTCAGTTTCTTTGGAGTCCACTCTTATATCATATGGAACAGCAAAGTCAATAATTTGACACTTGCTATTCTCCTTATTTATAACGATAAGTTCGGGTCTTCGTGCCTCAGTCACCTGATCTGTTTGAACTGAGACATCCCATAATATCTTGTGACTGTCATCATTTTCTACTATTGTTTCTGCCCACGCATCACAGCCAAATGTGTGCAATAGGGTGACATGTTTTGGCAAATTCAGCACATAACCTTGCATTATTATTATTATTATTATTATTATAAATTCCAGTGAAAATTTCATACCTTTCCTATTTGAATTTTCTGATGAATTTTCATTTTTAATTTAATGAATGCATAAGCACTTGTGAGTTTTACGACTATAAAATACCCACGGAAATGCTCTTATTTCCACGTTAAATATCTGACCTTAACAACTTTAAGGGAATGTTAAAATAACAATAATAAATAGGAATGCCGGTCATTATTTAAAGAAGTAAAAGGGTACAAATGAAAATATTAAAAATTGACAATGTTTTCGATTTCACTGAAGCAGACGTTAAATGCATGACAGTTTTATCGGCTTCTCTATGTTTTCTTCATTTTTTCCCAAACAACTCCTTTAGTATATTTTTCTGTTCGCTATCCTCGTGATCAAACTGGAATAACTCCTTGTTTATCTGAGGTAACGACAGAGCGTAGTGTAGGTGCTAAAGGATGAAAGAACAAACTAATTAACTAATGAACAATAATAATAATTATTATTATTTATTTCCTGAAAAACTCGTAGCCCAGTGGATAAAAGCGTTGATTGAATCTAGTGACTTGACCCAAAGAGTTATGAGTTCAATTCCTGGCTGGTGGTGAGCAAAAACTTGTTGAGTTAAAGGGAGATAACTGAAGGCACAATCTACCCCGGTTGGCGAAATAAAGAGTTTAGTTCAAAATTCCAAATATCTGAAGAAGGCCGGAACGTACAACGGCCGAAACATCGTGAACATGACAATAAAAATGAGAACAACAGTCCGAACAATAATGTAAGTTATTATTATTATTGTCATTTTCATTGTCGTCGTTGTTGTTGATTATGATGATTTTTGCAATGGTGTCGCTTGGAAAAATTCAGATGTTCCTCGGAATTCCTATTTTGTTGTTATGAAACTGAATAAAAGTTTCTCGTAAAGATCATCAGGCGTTAAAGAACTCATTCTCAAGCTTGTGGGAATCACTTACATGTGCCACACCTCCGCTTTCTTTAATGTCATTGGTTAATAAATACATAATACTTATTATAGGACAATTTAACCATCGCAAGTAATTCAAATTTTTCTCTAAAATCACGGATTGATCCATTTCCTGACCAATCGCGTATTTTAGTATCTTTTCTATATTTTTAGCGCCAAGCTCTCTGGAGCCTACCCATCGTTATAAAAAGAAGACGCAATCATCAGGCCTGATGATTGCGTTTAGCATGAAACAGTCTGTTACCGCTGAGTGTTCACTTCAATGTTCACTTTTATATTTACATACGCTCTATCTCTGATATTGAGCACTTTATCTCATAAATATACGGCATCTTAAAACTATATTTCTTCATCTTATATATATATGTGTGTGTGTGATAACAATGATAACATTTACAGACAGTCTGACTGGGTTCTATTTTCACTAATTTCTGCATGAATAATGTAGAAAACAAAGTCTTTAATAATTTTACCAAACCCTCAATATATGGCGGGTATAATGACGACATTAACGGAAAACAAAGATGAATTAAAAACACAATACTTAAAGAACATTTAAAAGTAACTCAGTTTTACAATTCACTTATGTATTCAACATTAAAAACAGAAGAATCCCTTAACTGGATATTCTAGTAGATGATGAATAACAATTGGTTCCATCAAACGTTTGAAACGTAAGAACGCCGGAACTAAAAACCAGTTGCCTAGCTACACACAGAAAAATCCTTGAAAGCGAATGAAGGAACATTTGAAAATACTCGGAAAAAATAATATAAAACAAAAGATAATATGAATTTTTGGAAATTTACCGATAAAACAAAACAACTTATTCGGAAATTTGAAACATTTTGTTATAAAGGAATAAAGTGTTGTTGCCGGCAGTTGTGTTTGAACATAGATTACCAGTGAGCAAATACAGGCGATCTCATTATTGAACTAGATCACGTGACAATAGAGGAAAAGCACATATAGAAGAAGCCATGTGACGTCTTATGTGTTCGCTATTTCCAGTCTATCCTCTATTACTAACGGATCGTTATTTCTATTCTATCCTCTATACTATACGGATCTCTATTTCTTCTCTATACGATTTCACTATACGAAGTACCATTAGTGCGAGCGACAGTATTGTTCAACGGCGTTACTATAGTTGTATCTGCGATTACAAAGTCTTTACTACAGCGAACATTACAAAAGTAACAACGAGATTCGTTGGCATCACAAAATTGGCAATGAGTGTTCGTTTGAGTCACAAAACATTTTTAATAAATTGATAGACAGAACTTGTCCATATTGTTTAACAAAACATCTTTGAGAGAATTCTTGCTGCTGAAATACACCATATATATATATATATATATATATATATATATATATATATATATATATATATATGATGTATATTTGTGACCCTGGGGCGTGAAACCCTGGGTCAAAACTCACATCAATCCAACCAAATATATTAACTCTATCTCTGATATTAGGCGCTTTCTAATAAGTACCCTTATATAATATATAAATAATAATAATAATAATAATAATAATATATATATATATATATATATATATATATATTTATTATTTATATTTCTATACACACTT
Organism: Acanthosepion pharaonis; assembly: GCA_903632075.3. NCBI lineage: Eukaryota > Metazoa > Mollusca > Cephalopoda > Sepiida > Sepiidae > Acanthosepion > Acanthosepion pharaonis. The sequence continues at coordinate 1,180,396 of CAHIKZ030000750.1, read as the reverse complement.
TTCACACACACACACACACACTTTTCACATACACACACACTTTTCACACACACATATATATATATGTGTGTGTGTGTGTGTGTGTGTGTGTGTGTGTGTGTGTGTGTGTGTATGAAAAGTGTGTGTGTGTGTGTGTGAAAAGTGTGTGTGTGTGTGAAAGTGGTGTGTGTGTGTGTGTGTGTGTGTTGTGTGTGTGTTGTGTTCTGTGTGTGTGTGTGTTCTGTGTGTGTGTGTGTGTGTGTGTGTGTGTGTGTGTGTGTGTGTGTGTGAAAAAAGTGTGTGTGTGAAAGGTGTGTGTGTGTGTGTGTGTGTGAAAGTGTGTGTGTGTGTGTGTGTGTGTGTGTGAAAAGTGTGTGTGTGAAAAGGGTGTGTGTGTGTGTGTGTGTGTGTGTGTGTGTGTGTGTGAAAAAAGGGGTGTGTGTGTGTGTGTGAAAGTGTGTGTGTGTGTGTGTGTGTGTGTGTGTGTGTGTGTGAAAGTGTGTGTGTGTGTGTGTGTGTGTGTGTGTGAAAGGGTGTGTGTGTGTGTGTGTGTGTGTGTGTAGTGCAATTGAAAACCAAACCGACAAATTAATTATTTACAAAAAACGCTCAATGCAATTTCAAATAAAGAACATACAGAGCAATTTATGACAAAATTTCATGGAACAATTAACTTTACCGTCACCGCAGTTTCATGACCTTCGCGGTGTCTTCAGGCATTCTAGCAACCGGAAGAAGAAACTTCAACTTCCAGGGGAATCAATTGCAGAATTTATTCAGCATATACAAATCCCCCCCCCCAAAAAAAAAAATCGACAAAATCACAATGTATTCTATTCCAATCAAAGATGCCTAGGATCAAAGTGTGGTATCTGTTCCACCAGCAGACAGCCAGCCCGCGTCTCCAGCCATCAGTAGTTCCAGTAATCCCATCCTTAGCTGCAGCTCCAGCGATCCTCGACAGCAGCTACGATATGCGATAAACTGTCATTTTCAGGGGAACACTTTTCAATAACAAGAAAACTGTCCTTCTCAGTTCTGTAACGGTTGGGAATTGTTGCCCTGAGAAAGAAAGCAATATGTCTCCTATACTGTCCTTCTCAAGCCAACAATTCTTGTTTTACATAATTTTAAACCACCCAGTAATCACAAAAATTTAGGAAAATATTCTCCGTAATCTAATGTTTTATTGAATTAAAAAAAATCAAAATTCTTTTTAAAATATTAGTGTTTTGCATTTATGGATTGTAAATATAATTTTTACTTAATAACAATATAACCTAACCGGTACAAAATTAATATAGAAATTTAAAAGATTTACAACTTTATAAATAATTCTAATTAAAATAAAAAAAATGAAAACAATTCTTATAAAATTTCATTATTTATAGAAAAATGTTTTTTCTTAAGACGATAGTCTATAATATATCTTATTCATAAAAACAGTTAAAAACGTTTCTAATTAAATAATGTTTTAGTTTTATTGCATTTTTATTTTACGATTCACAACCGATTTTCGGTATTTTGGGGTTCCGTTTTACAAAAAATATTGATGGCTTAAATTTTCAAAGGACTTGTGCTAACTAATATAAAACATTAAGCGGTTAAAAAAATAATTTCTCGAATTTGGGGTAACGGATGTAAAAAAATGTTTTTACCAATATTTTCTAAAAAAGAAACATTTCTCAAATAATTTCATTAACTTGTGAATAAGACCTGAAAGTTTCATTAAAATTCGACAATTATTTAATTTTTGCAGGAATTTGTGTTTTTCATCGCAAATAAGACGCTAAAATTTCCTGTAGTAATCTTTGAGCCCTAGCCCGCTGACGCAAGAAAAACAAGATTCGGCACAAGGTTAAACAGTAGTCAGTTCTGATGGAAAGATTGTAATGCGCCAGTCTTTCCAGTAGAATAGGTCTGGTGATCTAAAAAATTAAAAATTGAAACTTAGGCTTTTGACCTGGTTTCGAGTACAGACCACTAACGTATATGGGAAATACGCAGCTATTTCAAGCATCAAACAGAAACCTAATTATTAATTATGATAACTTAGCTTCTTGAACGGATATTAACGACTACTTAGACAGCATATTACCCCCACTTAAAATAGTGTCCAACGGATTTATGAGAACATACCCATTAGTGTTCATAGGTACACTATATAACAATATATCATTTATAATAATTATAAAGTGGAAATGTAATAATAATAATAATCTCGAGATGTATAGCAGGAGCACGAAACCAGATATAGCAGCAATATTCAATGTACGGATGAATGGTAGATTTATAATTGTGCAAAGATGGATTTTGAAGAGAAAATTGTTTGGCACAACGCAGTGAATCAAATTTCCTAGCAGTAGATCTAGCAACTAATTCGTGTCAGTAGTGAAAGCAAATTTCTAGCAGCGGCAACTGATTCCTAGCAGTAGATCTAACAACTAATTCGTGTCAGTAGAAAACGTGAAAACAAATTTCTAGTAGCGGTTCTAGCAACTGATTCCCAGCAGTAGATCGAGCAACTAATTCGTGTCAGTAGAAAACGTGAAAACAAATTTCTAGCAGCGGTTCTAGCAACTGATTCCCAGCAGTAGATCGAGCAACTAATTCGTGTCAGTAGAAAACGTTAAAACAAATTTCTAGCAGCGGTTCTAGCAATTGATTCCCAGCAGTAGATCGAGCAACTAATTCGTGTCAGTAGAAAACGTTAAAACAAATTTCTAGCAGCGGTTCTAGCAACTGATTCCCAGCAGTAGATCGAGCAACTAATTCGTGTCAGTAGAAAACGTGAAAACAAATTTCTAGCAGCGGTTCTAGCAATTGATTCCCAGCAGTAGATCGAGCAACTATTTCGTGTCAGTAGAAAACGTTAAAACAAATTTCTAGCAGCGGTTCTAGCAACTGATTCCCAGCA
>CAHIKZ030000750.1:1105000-1172500 GCA_903632075.3 Acanthosepion pharaonis | reverse complement strand
AAATTTTCGCTTTGATTGAAATGAATGCACAAAAGTATGGCTTTAATTATGAAAAGGAAATGCAAATTACGGAAGGTTTTCAGTGGGTGGTTTCAGTGGCATTGAATGATCAAAAAATGTGAGTAAACAGTATTATATTTCATGCCTTCCATATCTGCTCCCCTCTGAAAATCATTTGTTTCACAGTGAAAACGATGTGAGCTAATTTTTGTTTGCCAATTCTTACTCACTCCAAACTGACCTAAACCGCCCTCCCTCAAAACACTCTGACGAGGGCCCTTGTCCGGGGTAGGTGACATTAATTTATTAAATGTTCAATCTGACTCGAATTATGCACTTTAAAATAGCAATTTTCCATTTGAGAGACTGAAGGAATACACACTTCCATATTTTGATATTTGTTGGATTACCGACCCATGGCAACAGCCACAGACGGCGAGATTGAATTATCGCACCTTGACCATAATCACAGACGGTGTGAGATTTGAAAGTCTCTTCGTCGTTCTCCTTTGATTTGAAAAGTGAAAATACACGTTCTTTCTCGCACCGATAGACACGAGGTATTTAAGGACTTCAGAGTCACATACTAAAGATTGCTTTAAACTAACTTCATTTATTACTGTATCCTGCTGTAACCTTTCTGCTTAATAATTGGTTTTGTTTGAATTATCTGTTTTGTATTTATATAAGCCGTAGAATAAAAAAAAACGAATAAAAACGAACCAGTTAATCACATATTCAAAAAGCAGTCTTAGTGAAGGTAGTCAAGCGTAACAAGCAGATTAGGTTTAATGTTCTAGACTGAGGATTGTCCCATATAAGAATAGTTATAGTTCGTGGGTTCATGAATTTGGTGACATAGTAATTGACATAGTTCAATCCCTGGGTCTGGTAGTGCAGATTTAGTGTCCGTGGAAACAGGGCGAGCAATAATTCAGCAGCATTAATCGAGAAGACTACGAGGTATCCTTAGAAATGGAAAGCGGAACAGTAACAATGTACCGCCGGTGATTAAAGAAAAGCTACAATTCTAAATTTACTGAACGTTACCCGCAAGCATCTGATGAAGTTCACAAGGCACAACGATCGAAACGTTGCGATGGGAATAAGGATGAACACGTTAGTCCGAAAGTAAATAATAACTTTTGCCTATTAATTATTTTCCTAAAATTTGAACGACTTGGATGTCATACAAAAACCTCCATTTGAGTTTCTAGATGGAATATATATATATATATATATATATATATATATATAGAGAGAGAGAGAGAGAAATTTTAATTATGGAAACTAATACGGTGTATGTGCTCACCAGGGCGAAGAGTTACATTTTAAAACATTTTGGGATGCCTGCCGAAGACAATCGAATGACACCTTGTAGTAATATTGTTGTAACCTAGGAAAGGTTACTGAATGAGGAATAACTAAAACAGAGGTTGGAAATGAAATGGTGATCTTTATAACATCAACAAAATACAATACTCGCCAGCGGCGCGGAGTAGGTAAACTACTGCTAGTGGTGGACTACTTAGTCAGCATATTACGACATTTACCTGCCTCCTCACGAGGTAGGATGCAGCACAAGGCCAAATTTAATGTAGGGAAATCCGAGCCTGTGGGTTCTGGCAAAAATTGCCCGTAGACCCCGCATAATCGAGATCGGGTATCTGTCTACCTCCCTGGACGAGTCTCTGCGCTTCGGCAGAGCCTCGTCCGGGTTCCTCTCTCTGTCCGAATGCAGAGAGTTCGACACGGCAAGAGCTTTCCACGCTGACAGTTCACGCTGTGCGAACGAATCGTAGCTTAATTCGGCACAAGGTCAAACAGTTCTGATGGGAAGATTGTGATGCGCTAATCTTTCTAGTAGAAAAGGTCTGTTGATCTAGAAAATTAAAAATTAGGCTAAGGACCTGCTAGAGTAAACGTCACTCGGGGCGGTCCGCTCAAATGTCACCCCAATGACCCCGATTCACCCTATGCTGAATGGTTAGCTGTAGCTAAATTTTCATACATGCTCTACCTCTACTTTACTCTACTGACCGGTACGTTACTGTTTACATGTATTATCCAAGACAAAATCCAATACCACAAAATAATCAGTTCAAATCAAAAGCTAAAAACATTGCTATTTTTCCTACTCACAAATTTCCCGACAATTTATTAGAAAATTTCTGATGGTTGGGGGGTACAAAACTGGGGGTTCATAAATTATTTCTGGGGGGTCATATGCCCGCCTGCGAAACCCTGTGTCTCCATCACTGTTTTCAGACTATTTTTGGCACCTTAGCCTGGTTGAAAAATTTTGTTGGGGGTGACATTGTGTCACCCCTCCTGTGCTGGCACCCGGGGCGGTCCTCCCCCTCGCCCCCTCCCCTTAGCTACGCCACTGCCACTAACACATGTGGGAACTACGCAACTATTTCAAGCATCAAGCAAAAACTTAATTCTTATTTGATAACTTAGCTTCTTGACCGGATAATAAGGAGTGTCTTCCACATTCATTGCAGGCTCTTAGATGGTTAGTGAAGCGAGACCCACGCGGAAGAAGCATGATTTAATGCATCAACCATCGAAGACGGTTTGACAGCCGAAACTACAATGGCTGCTGAAATGTTCTCGGCCTGACCAGTAAAGGATTACAACGACAATCTGAAGTGTGGATATTTCAGCGGATCTTGGGAAGTTTACACGGAGCGAAGACTTTTCAGTAACTATTTGTACACACATACACACACGCGCGCACACACACACACACACACACTAAACTAATACAGTGTAACCCGGATATAAGAGAGTTGTCGGAAAGGAGAAGAAGTCTCTTATAGCCGGGTTTCTCTTATATCCGGGTTTGGTCTATTTTATATACATTAACACAGGCTCTAATTTGGGACTAGAGAAAATCTCACTTATATCCGGGTTTCTCTTATATCCGGGTCTCTTATATCCGGGTTACACTGTATATATATATATATATATATATTCTAGAAACTCAAATGGAGGTTTTTGTATGACATCCAACTCATTCAAAATGTCTGCATTCTTTTTCTTTTCATGTGCCATGTCCTTTCAGGACGTAGGCGATCATGGTTCTCCACCTTCCTCTATCCCTTGCAGCTCTTAACAAGTTCTTTCCCTCTGCTTCCTCCCTCAGACCACGTTCTGTCATCCACTTGCTTAAGTCCACCAGGTATGTCACATGTTGTTTTCCTTTGTCTCTCTTTCCCTCTATTCGACCCGTGAGTATTAGCAGCTATATAAACCGTTTTCTTAGATTAATGAATAAGAATTCTTAATCATTAATCTAAGAAAACTTTCAAGCGAATGGATCCTTTAGTTCTTAAAACAACTCTTCTAGACCAAGAACATTACAGAAACAATTCTTTTATATCTATCTATCTATCTATCTATCTATCTATCTATCTATCTATCTACACACACATATATATATATATATATATATATATATATATATATATATATATATATATATATACATATATATATATATATATATATATATATATAACCGAACCTTTGTGGCCGAAAGGTTAGGCACGTCAGCGTAAATGACGGTTCCGTATAGGATGCAGGTTCGAATCCTGTCAAAGGACGAATATTTTCTATGAAAATTTCTCGGACATTCAGGCTGGTAAATGTTATTTAATACTGTTTATTATAAACAGAGCATTTACTTAAATACTTGTATCTATAAAAAAGAACGTTAAACATAAAAATGTCTTTAATAAAATATATATATATATATATATGTATATATACGGGATGCAGTAAAAGTAAATTGGTTAATCAGATTTCACGTGCAATCTACTATTTAAACAAAAGTTACTATAATTTATGGCGGTCCGAATTCAAAGAGGGAGAAAATTACAAATATAAAAAATTTATACATTTCTTATATTCGTAATTTTATTAATTTTTTCTTTCGTCCTTTTTTTTATTATTAATATTTTTTTATTTTTTATTTTTCCCTTTTTTTCTCTCTCTTTTCCCTTTCTCCATTTTATCCTGTTATATCTATTTGGATGGATTGATTCCATTTCTTAAAAACTTTAGGTCTGATGAGATGAATATAACCATATTCATGAAATAAATTCTAACCGATATGGATTTTTAAGGTGTTCTCAATTACAATGCGGCCCTTTCAGTAAATGTCCTTCAATTTTAGTTTCCCCCGCCCCATCTCTCTCTCCTCTACCACTTCTCTCCTTTTCTCTCCCTCTCTCTTATTATGATCTTTAACATTAGATCGTCTATGGTGTGTGTATGTCACCACGAAATGTATCTTTAATGTATTAGACATCCAACAACATTCATATTTCCCCCTTCCACTGACCTCTAGTTAAAAAAAAAACCCTCTCTGTTAAGTTTTAATCTCCCACCTTCTCTCGTCTGTTACCCCTCTCTTTAGCTCTAACATTCGTCCCACACTCTCATACTTACACTCTCTCTAAATTCTATTTTTATTTCCGGAGTTGTTCTTTTCTGTTTTCTTTCTGAATTTGTAGGTCTGATGAATTGGATCGTATTTATGATTCCAATGGAATAAATTATGACCATGGAATATTAGTGTTTAAGCCTTTTTATTATATCCTTACTCTGTCCTGGACATTGAGTTCTACCTTGATTCTATCCTCTCGGAATTTTTTATTCAAAAAATATACATGTATGTGCATGTACCTATGTATATATATTTATATATTTTGCATATGTATGTGTATATTTACCACTAATAATATATATATATATATATATATATATATATATATATATATATATATATATATATATATGTCACTTTAAACGTTATTATTTGTGGATGAGTAGCCTGAACTTGAGAGGGGCCAGGCGTAGTCAAATTTGAAGATTTCAGGTGAAATTTCTCTTGTCAATGATCTCTCGAAGATTTACGAAAATGCAAGAAGTTTCGTATCCAAACCTAAACAAAGAGAATTTACTAGAATGGATTTATTAATCCGACAGATTTGTATCACTTTCATCGTTATTTTTAGCGAATAATCGTATTTGAGTAGACGCTCCGTTTATATATTAAACAGTATATTTATTTATTCTCGTCTACCGGCCTGAATATTTGAGAAAACTTATTAAAAATACATTTGTGCTCTTCGGCAGGAATAAAACCTGCATCCCTTAGGATAGAGAAAGCCAGTGTTTAGCTCGGTTTAATATATAAACGGATCGTTCACTCAAATACTTATAATAACGTTTCAATTGATACAAATCTATCGGATGAAGAAATACATTCGCATATATATATATGTATATATATATATATATATATATATATATATATATATATATATATATATCATCTACATACAGACCTGTTTAGCCCGGTTTAATATATAAAGGGATCGTCTGTTCAAATACGAGTATCCACTAATAATAACGTTTAAAGTGATACAAATCTGTCGGATGAATAAATACATACTAATATATATATATATATATATATATATATATATATATATATATATATATATAGCCCGGTTTAATATATAAATGGATCGTCCACTCAAATACAGTATCCACTAATAATAACGTTTCAATTGCTAAAAATCTGTCGGATGAAGAAATACATTCGCATATATATATATATATATATATATATATATATATATATATATATATATATATATATATATAATGTCATCCACATACATGCATGTTTCGCTGTGTCACAGCTCATCAGTGCGATTAGACATCCGATTTCTTCAAGCCGGGATCGAAACGCGACCGATTTGGCATCAGTCGATTTCTACCCCTGAGCTATCAGTGCACGGCAGGGGTAAAGGGAAATTCTGACGTATTATTTTTTACGAATATAAACAAACGCTAGATAAGCATAGTGCTTAATTTGTTTTTAATGAAGAGCGTTGCGTTAGCGGAGACGGCGGCTGTTTAGAATTTTCCTCTCTCTCAACAGTGCTCAACCGAAACTTTTTCAGTGCATATATATATATATATATATATATATATATATATATATATATATATATCCTATCAAATATGAAGGAGAGAAGAGAACTTAATATCCTTTACTCTTATCACCTTATCATTAGCTACTCAAAAAAGGATATCCCAACAGAACGGACTAGGAAGGGTGGGCCCTAGTAAGCCTGTAATTTATCGATAATGTAAATAGGAAGGGTCTGTCTGTATTTTTTTCTTTTAAATCGGGATCGAATACTAAATTCTCTGAGAATTTATTACTATCTTAAAAAAAGACAGGTGTGTTGACTTGAAAATAGTTCGAGCAGTGCATTTATAGAAAAAATATCCTTAATTCTCAGGTGTCGTTAATGATGTTTTATGACAGGGATCATCCGGAGGTAGGTTGGGACCCGGGTCTTTTAACATCAATCTTTCCTCCCACTGTCTTCATAAATCGTCTCTAATCCAACCCACAACAACTGTTTACCACTTTATACATCTCAATATCCATTTTAGTAGCTTCATTGGCAATCTCCTCAAAAATGAACAGCAGGCTTGAAGCAAAAATAATATGGTTCTATGAAAGGATGCTGAGGATACCATAGACCGATTATGTGAGCAAAGATGAAGTCCTAGAGAAAATGGGTACAAAAAATAAAATTTATACTTAACATCAGGAAGAGACAATTGAAATTTCTAGGGCAAATAATTAGGAACGAGGACTTGGAAAATCTGATACTCACAGCACAGATTGAAGACAAGAGGAACATACTTAGTGAGCTTGAGTAAATGGATGGCGGAATTAGTTTTAGGCGCGATAAAAAGACAAAATTTATTAAGAGCTACGAAGGACAGGAAATTGCGGAGAGCCATGATCGCCTACGTCGAGTTTCAAACTGCTCTATCATTACTACTATGGAAAGTGCTAGGATGAACTGCATCTCCCGGTTCCACCAGGTCTGATTTTCACGGCTAGGATCCGCCATGCCACTTACATAGTAACAAGCCAACCACATTCCCTCCACATTCCATCGGCGAGAAGTAAGTTCCACTCGAACAGAGACTTTCCGCGAGCCATTGCTCTATGGAACAGACTCCGAAGAGTATGTTTCCCCGATTACTACAATCTTAACCTGTTCAAGTCTAGAGTCAACCGTTATCTTTCTCTCCTATCCATATAAACTACCCCTTAATATAACCCTCTACCTCGAGTGTCTCCAGGCCTTGTATACTTGTACAGGGTGAACCTTACTGTGCAAAAAAAAACATCCTGAAAGTACAAGGAACAGAGAAGAAGAAGAAGAAGGAGGAGGAGGAGGAGGAGCGGATGAAGAAGAAGAAGGAGGAGGAGGAGGAGGAGAAACGGAAGAAGAAGAAGAAGAAGGAGGAGGAGAAGACGAAGAAGAAGAAGGAGGAGGAGGAGGAAAAGAAGAAGAAGAAGGAGGAGAAGAAGAAGAAGGAGGAGGAGGAGGAGGAGGAGGATGAAGAAGAAGGAGGAGGAGGAGAAACAGAAAAAGAAGAAGAAGAAGAAGAAGAAGAAGAAGAAGAAAAAAAAGAAGAAGGAACTTGAGTAAATGGCTGACGAAGCAAGGTTTAGGAGAGATAACAAAAAGACAAAATTTATTAAGAGTTACGAAGGATAAGAAATTGCGGAGAGTCACAATCTTCTACGTCCTTAAGTGACACGGCGCAGAAAGATATGATGGGGAAAATCTTCTGCCTTTTCAGTCATCAATCGAAAGAGACATGATCTCCCAAGAGTGTCCAACATATGGCACTTAACTGACAGAATGGACGACATCGCCAATGAATGGCTTTCAGATATTCATCCGCTGCCCTCTTTCTGAAACTAGTCCAGACTTTCCAATAGTGAATTTATAGGAAAAATATGTATAACGTATATGTTTGTGGCCTGGCTTCAGTCACTTTCACACCGTCGTAAGGTTGCCTCTCTGTGCCTTGTTTGTAAATACTTTCATGGTAATTGTTCGGATGAGCCCTTCGCTATGGCACCTAGACTTTTTGAATTTAAGCGCAGTACTAGACTGGCGTCGAGATTTCCTGAATTTACAGTTGAGCTGGCTAGATGCAACCGTAAGTTCTATACTAACAGTTTCTTTTCTCGCACTTCTCGCTCGTGGAACTCCCTTCCGGCTCCATGATTTTAATCTGTAAAAATTTAAATGCAATGTCAACCGCTATCTACTGACATCCTGATTACTCTTTCGTCTTCCCGCTCATTATTAATGCTTCTGTTTCTAATTCTTCCACACCCTGTAATCCCTAGTGTCTTAGTGGCTTTATTGCCTTCCATGGGGCGATACCGATTATATATATATATATATATATATATATATATATATATATATATAAATATGTTGGAGAAACAAGCGGAAATTTAAAAAACGCATCTATGAGCACAAAAGAGACCTCACAAAAAAACAACTGAACTAATGCACTAGTCATACATAGAAATAAATTCAACAATTTTGACTTTAAAAATGCTACACTCATAAAAAAAGAAAATAACTCACTCAGAAAGAAAATCCTCGAGAGTGCTGCCATTGAATATTATTCAAATATTAACCTACGCCCAGGTTTTGTTTTCTCAATATCACCTTTCCTAACAGAAGTACTACTCTCCTAAGCCAACGTACACAACTATATAAAGGAATCAAAAGAAAATGGTTGAATCCGTCAACAATATTTCTATACATGAAAGTACTTGACGTAATTTTCAGTTAACAATGTGAATACAATAGCGTTTTTTAAATTCTTCTAGTTGCTAAGGACATTTTGTTTGTTGTTAATAGTTACTTTGTTTTCAATAAATTCATTTCGTTTTTGCCTTGAAAAAGTCCACATTGGACGAAACGCGTCGGCTAATAATACAGTTTTCCTATTGTCTTTTACCTTTATACATATTGTCTTTTTCTACAGGTTAACTCTGAGAAATTTTTCATATATATATATATATAGGTTAAGCTTAGGATAAAGTGGAAGAAGAAAGGATACAAGTTCGAACAAAACAAACAAACAATAAAACCAATGTATAATAGTAATAACTTCCTATTTACAAAATCCCGACAAAAATTGGTAGATTGGAATAGACTCGAAGTAGTACAGAAGTTGGGTGATTAAAAAAGAAATTCCACCTGAAGAAAGCGGGAAAATCCACCTACTTAACATTTCTCAGAAGATGTCGAGATCTGAAGTTAATTCCATACTGCTTAGGGATCAAAACATTGGTAAAAGGCGGAACAATTGCAGCAAGAGCAACACAAGTCTTAATTTGGAAGAGGAGCGATAATGAAGGATTGAAAAACGAAAAAGAAACCCCACAAAAATCAATGTGTAACAAGATTTATAGTACAAAAAATTATAAGGTTTGAGTTTTACATGGCTAATGGTTTTAAATCGATGAGTTATGTGAAGAATAAAAGAAATTGTTAGCTTTAGCTAGAAAATAATTTTCTGTGTTATGTCCCTTCATGATGTAAGCGAATATGGCTCTCCACAACTTCCTCTCCTTCAGAGCTCTTAGTAAGGTTTGTCATTTTCTTATCTCTTCTAATCCTCGTCTCTGACATTCATTTACACAAGTTCTATAGGTAGGTGATCAAGGCTCTCCAGACCTTCCTATCCTTAGTAAGTTTTGTAAATTTTTATATCTTCTAGTCTCTGGCAACCATTTACACAAGCCTGTTAAATAGATAATCACGGCTCTCCACAACGTCTTATCGTGTGTAGCTCTCAGTAAAATTTGTCATTCTGCTATCTCATCCAGTCACTTTTTCAGACGTCCATTTACACAAGCTCGTTATGTATGTGATCATGGCTCTCCACAACATCCGATCCTTTGTAGCGTTTAGTAAGGTATATCATTGATTATCTCTTCCAATCACTGATATTCATTTGCACAAGCTCGTTAGATAGGTGATCATGGCTCTTCACAACTTCCTCTCCTTTGTAGCTTTTAGTAAGTTTTGTCTTTTTGCTATCTCTTTCAATCCCTTTTTCTGACACCCATTTGCACAAGCTCGTTATGTATATGATCATGGCTCTCCACAACTTCCTATCCTTTGTAGCACTTAGTAAGATTTGTCATTTTTTAAATATCTTCCAATCCCTGTCTCTGACATCCATATACACTGCTCGTTAGGTAGATGATCATGGCTCTCCACAACTTCTAATCCTTTGTAGCTCTTAGTTTTATCATTTTGCTATCTCTCCCAATTCCTGACTCGGATATCCATTTACACAATCGCATAAGATTAGGTGATCATGTCTCTCCACAACTTCCTCTCCTTCGGAGCTCTTAGTAAGGTTTTGTCATTTTTTTTATCTCTTCTAATCACTGTCTCTGAGATCTATTTACACAATCTCGTTTGGTAGGTTACTCGCTACTTTCCTCTGTTCCTCCTGACTTCAATAAATACTTGCGTGCTTAGTTTCCCTGAATCAATCCGTCATTGCAGAAAAACGCCGCTTCACAAAGATATGATGTTGGAAATTAAAGTCCAATATTCAGTTTATGTTATACTGGAACATACCTATTCTATTCTTAATAGACTCTCCCACCTATAATAAGTAGGAGTAGTAGCAGTCGCCAGTGAGCTCAGAGAGTTGGTGAGTCGATGTCGGACATTAAAGTATCAATCACCACAACTAGATTGCTGCGTCATTAACTATTATATCAAGTTCCTAACGTTTTGTACGTCGAACCTTTTTAGGACCGACTTAGTGAAATACAAGCCTCCACTGTGTAACTACTCTATAACAGTTTATCTATCATATAATTTTAAACAAGTTTATTATTTCTTTGCGGTCCGGTAGTAAAGCCTACGTAATTGAGTTTCGTTTCGTTTTGAACCACCTGAAGATTGTGTAACTGCCCATAAATAATCCAAATGATCCACTGACCGGTTCGCGACCCGGTGGTTAGGAAACTCCGGAATTGACTTTGGGCACCAAGACAAATATATTTTAACTATGCGCCATTGCCTTATGTGACGTCCCCCGGTGTCGCTGCGCCAATCGTGACGTCTGCCTGGCCCCACCCGTCGTGCTGTCCTAGTCGCGGCGCCAATTGTGACGCCACCCCGTCTGTCTCCGCGCCGTCGCCGTCCTATGCTGTCCCGTGACGACCAATGTGACTTGGTATTGGTCGCGGCACCAAATGTGACAGTCTAACCTTTTGGTGATTCGGGTGGGAATCTGGTTAGATTCGGCATCAGCCTTGTCGTTCCCAGCTCGCCTCCAACGTCTGGTTACCGAAGTAACTGCTTTGATTTCTAGTCTAACCTACCCACGTTGTGATTTGATCTTAGGTTGACGAAATCAATCAGTCGCCGGGCCGTAATGCAAGCTGAGACCGGACAAGGGTAACACCGCACAAGTATATGTAAAAGAAAATGAAGTAATAACTCGAAAAGTTCAAATATGTTAAAAAAAGGATAACAATATTTTATATCTGGTTGCTGAATACAGGACAGCGTCTTTCTCCCAAACCGCTATATGGATTCGTGACACTTTGTGTTTGTTAGGCAAGTCTTAACATCTTAAGTTGTTTGTTCTTTAAGAAACTGGTTCTTGGTGTATCTTCAGGCGATATTCGTAAAACTTGTTTTGGTGGTGTGAGTCTAAGTCATTCTTCAAAAATAAATTGTTCATGGTTAGAAGTTGAGGTCGTGATTGCGTGGAATCTTAGTCAGCTTTCTGCGAGGCGGTCTCACTCTGCAACTCCAACCCAACTCAATTCAACTCAGCAGCGAACTCAACTCGTTACGACTCTGCTTATATGGACGCCGACCAAAACCGGGGTGGGCCTGTCGGGGTTTGAGGTTCCTTGATAATTCTAAATCCGTATTAAGGGGTTTTCTTTGTTCTCGGTCAGGAAGAATTATTAATTTCCATTTTTGGAAGTCTTTCGTCCTCCCAAATTCTTCCTTTCTCATATTGGTATCTTACCCATACCCTCAGAGGGTGTCAACGGGTTCCCCTCTCTCTCACAGTGGCATCTCATACCGATCCCTTCAGGGGGTGTCAACAGGCCTCCCCTTCTTCTTCACATGATTACCTTCGCCTACCGCTCACGCCACTATTCAGCCAATGGACGCCCAGCAGTGTGGGTGTGAATAGACTAGCCTCGGTTTAAAAAATCTTGCTCAAAGAAAAAAAAAATATCTTCCTTTTCTTTTTTCTTTTTCTTTTCTTTCTTTTTCTTCTTCTCGACAACAAATCCTTAGACTCTTATCTTAACCGAATCACCTAGAGTTCGTCAATCAGATTTTCGCCAGCATCAAGTGGGTGGTCATCTGGACGTATTTGCATTCTGTCGCTAATTAACTGTTTCGATAAAATAATTTTCCTATCATAGCCAGCTCCGGCACAAAACAGATGCTTTTTCTCAAATGATACCTCCGCAGATAGTTATGGGTTTAATCTTTCCTTCCTGGTATTCTGCGGGTGGTCCAGCGGACATTTTTCCCGCGACCCAATAAATTTTTATCTCTTAGAATTCTGCCCTGTAGGCCACCTGATCGACCTGAAATTTTCACCATTCGGTGCGCCGTCATAAATCAAACGCGACAGATCCGCGACCTTACTTTCTTCGCTAATGAAAATAAAATCTTTATCACTTTTCCTTGTTAGAAAAAAATAATAACGTCTTTTCGTGATAGATTCTTATCACCTAATTTAATTCTCGCCTTTTTTTTTCACGCAACCCTAAATAGTGTCACACCTAGGCAGGCAACTTATTCTTTATTGTTAAATATTATTCACGTCTTGGATCCAGTCCGACCCTACCCTTGCGTTCTTAGTTTCCCTGAATCAATCCCTATTAAACTATTATTTCATCAATATCAACTTATCATTATGTAAAATCAGTGGGAGCCCTGAGCTTGTTTCCCTGCAACTAGACAGTCCCATCTGGGATTGATGGGAGACAATGACCCTCGAAGTGTGTTCCTATCTCTAATCTACTTTATAGTTTTGTTTTGGTTATTATCATTGCGCCATTAACCCTAGGCAGGTTACTTTTTGATTATTATTAAATTTCAGCATAGATCTCGTATGATGCATAAATCTGATACAAGACCAAAAATATATATCACATTGTCGAAGCAAATATTTACACGACCAAAGATCCATTTTGGGGTCTTGTTTATAATCATTACCAGACGACCAATTCTTTGACAGAGATTGTATAAGGTTTTGTTACATGGGCAACAGAAAACAACATGGAATATTATTAAAGTCAGATGGTTTTCCGTTTCATTATGTCACAGTTCCTCACAGAAAAGCAAAGCAAAATGAGAAAAAAAAAGGGAAATTTCCACGGAGAATTTCAAAGATGAATAAAAAATAATCTCGGACGATAATACGTGGACGTCGCCACGTAGAGGACTCCTGAAACATGAGATCGAATCTCATATCATTCCAGGTGAGAATAAATACAACACAACGCAAAGGATTATGAAGCTAATATTGTGAAAAAGACGAGAATGTAAACATAAGTTAACGTATCTAGGAATTAAAAAAAATCAATCACGATAGGATAGGACCAGTAAGACCCTGGGAACTGTGCATATATATATATATATATATATATATATATATATATATATATATATATATATATATATATTAAAATGATTAAAATACAGTATTGAGGTGTTCAATATCAGAGTTAAACCGTATGGGAAAGTGATGGAAAATACTGATTATAGGGAGGATTGAAGAAAGGACAAAAGATGAACGGGATTCAAGAAGCTAGAAGATGGCAATTGACGTTACATTTAAATTTTAGAAGATTTTAGTTCTCAAGGAAGCAAGTAAATGGAAGTGAGTTCCATAGGCGGGAAGTGCGAGAAAAGAAACTATTGGAGTAGAATTTGCATCTAGCTAAACGGGTGGGACCTACATGCGAATTTAAAAGCACGGTTAAATTCATGCAGTCGGGTCAACAGGAAATAAAGCTCGTTAGATCAGTTGCCATAAAAATATTTGTAGAAAAGACAGAGGTAAGCTATGCCACATCGGTGAGAAAGTGACTGAAGTCGAGATGCCAGGTTAGGATCGATTACACTGCAGATCCTTCTTTGGGTTTTGTCAAGAACCTCGAGATAAATAATAGGGATACCAGACCAGATATGGTAGCAATATTCAATGCACGGATGAATGGTGGATTTGTAAATGTACAAGATGGTCTCTGACAAGTAAACTTTTCTAGCACGGCATAGTGACCTAGCATCCTTGCAATAGATGCAGCTATTAATTCAATGAAGTCGCTCCACTAGAAGGCGCAGTCAGTTGGTCTCTGGGCGACTAACGTTAGCTATGTTAATGGTAG
Organism: Acanthosepion pharaonis; assembly: GCA_903632075.3. Taxonomy (NCBI): domain Eukaryota; kingdom Metazoa; phylum Mollusca; class Cephalopoda; order Sepiida; family Sepiidae; genus Acanthosepion; species Acanthosepion pharaonis. Next base: position 1,158,174 of record CAHIKZ030000750.1, on the reverse strand, counting down.
GCAGAAGAGTTTCTCTATCGTGGTTAAATGAAACCAGTTTTGTTTTGGAGGCGTTAAAATTTACAAGCCATTTCCTGCTCCAGTTAACAACTGATTTGAGGTCCTTTTCAAGAGCAGCAACCAGGCTTGCTTTATCAGCACTGACGGATTTGCTACTGAAACAGGAGTAAATGGTAGTGTAATTTGCATAAATACCAAGAGGGGAACTGGTGACATCAGAGAGATTTCCTTATGAAAAATCAGAAAAACCAAGGATAGAAGAGGCTTGGGAGTCTCCCGCGTTGAATGAAAGGATCTGGAAGTAAGCCCGTTCAAAACGACCTTAATTTCACGATTTGAAAGGAACGATTGGATTAAATCAAACATTCGTTCTGTGATACTGTGGCGTAGAAGACCAGCGTACCAAACGCCTTCAAGATTTCTAGAGTAACAGATCGAGCTTAGCCGTTATTACCAAGAGCTTCATATACATATTCAGTGATAGCCATTAGTACATCAGCGGTAGACTTGGCAAAACGGAAGCCATATTGTTTGTCCGAGAGGAGGTCGTGAGAAGTAAGATGCTTAACCACTTCAGCATTGATTAGAGTCTCGGATACTTTGCCATAATGCGGTAAGAGACTAATAGGAAGATAATTTGAGGTGTCAGAGGATTCGCCAGAGTTCTTAAAAACAGGATTTGCCGTTTGAGGAGAATTTGGAATCATACATGTCGCTAATCAGTGAAGAGGATTTGTTAGATGAATTGGATGCAAAAGCAATTACTGGCAGATTTGAACAATCATCTTGTGAACACAAACGATTGCTCTTATAGTGGACTTACATGTATTATGCTTTTGTTAATGCGTAACTTGTGCAGTAAATTATTAATAAAATTATTATAATTAAAATAATAACCAATTACTTAAAATTAATAAATAAATAAATTAATGAAAGTTCAAAGCTAAAAAGCAGGGAGTTAATTGTTGTAGAGTTTGGAGAGAACTGAAGCCAGCTCAGGAGCACATTTCTTTAGGACAACGGCTGGGATCCTGTCACCTCTGCTTACCTTGTGAAAATCTAATCTAGAAATGATGTCTGAGACCGGTAACGGATGGGTCGAGTGTGGAGTTAGAAGAGAACAAAGCACAGAATCTTACCTGCTGTATATGTCAGGCTTCAAATTGATTGAATATAAGAGGGATTGAGGATTTGCTGTTGTTCCGCACACTCTTGCAGAACCGCCAATAATCTCTAGAACCGAACTTACAAGATCCTGTACATTGTTTCATTCTATCAGCAATCAGCTTCTTTGGCGACACGTTTGCACTCATTACTAGCAGAGACAAAGAGGCATCTGTTGCAATCAGACATGTCGCTCTGGTACAGCTGGAAGAAGTGATTCCTGTGGGCTATAGCGGCTGAGCATGCAAGTGAGAACCAAGGGGATGAACGTGGTTGAATGAAAGCTTCGATGCCGACTTTCACGAGGGTGAACACTACAGCGGAGCATTTTTGAACAGAATGATTAAAAACTTCATTCCAAAGGATGTGACGAATTAAATCATGGAAAAAATCCCAATCATCGCGTTGATAACAGAAATATATTCTGTTGGTAGGAGGTTCTTGTCTGATGGGAGAGCGTAAAGGGAAAATATAAAAGTGGTCACTGGTGTCAACATCAAGCTGGGACAGTATGTTTCATACTTGAGCGGAACATTCAAGCGATCCTGAAGATTGTGTTCAAACATAAAACAGACTGTCGCCTCATGGTGTTAATCTCAGTGTCTGCTCATATATATATATATATATATATATATGTGTGTGTGTGTGTGTGTGTGTGTGTGTGTGTGTATATATATATATATATATATATATACATATGAATAAAAACAAAAAGTCCATCAGAGCATGAAACACATCATCAAAAATAATTTTTCCATTTGCCTTTTGCTTCGATAACTTATTTCTGAATAGAAACCTTTAGTAACACTGTGATTCCCCACCTGATGAGAAAAAAAGGTTTTCTTTTTTTGAGGTTAAAACGAAAATAATTTTATAATTTTTTATATATTTTATATGCATATTCTAATGTAACACTGCATAATATATATATATATATATATATATATATATATATATATATATATATATATATATAATTATTTATTTAAAAATATGATTCCAAATCGCGACATAAGAAGTCCCATGTTTCAAAACAAGAGCCGAAAACTTCAATATAATTATTTAAATTAAATTGAGTTAAAATAAACTCTCTTCCATCTTCAAGCGAATTTTTTTTTTTTTTTTAACGTGTTTCTGAAATTTACGTGTTTTAAAAAATTGAAATCAAAATTTCCATGGTAACAGCTAGGGCGAATTGTTTAAGTTGGGTAGGCGGGTGTTGGGTGTTAATAATAAGTATCAGTATAGAGTTACTTTCGTAGATGTCAAGTCAGGGAAAGGTGGGGGTGTCTAAATTTGAAATATATATATATATATATAGATGAACCTTACTCTGAGGTAACTATTTATGCGTATGGCCAGAAATGCCAGTTCCTGGAAAAGATCGTGTATTTAGGCAGAACAGTAAATATGACAAATCTTCTTGGTGATGAAAACTCCCTCTGAATCAAGAACGCCAGAAATTCTTTCGGGAAACTTGCATGAGCCTGTATGGTCTCGGCCTGGAATTTCGATTGCGACGGAGTTGAATGTTTTACAATAATTATGTTTTGTCTTCATTGTTGTATGCATGTGAGAATTTAACAGAGACACGGGAAGGGGCTGGAGCGATTTCAGCAACAGCGTCTCCGTCGTATATTTGGTATCCGGTGGCATATGTCCTCGAAACCAGCTTAGAATCCCTCGCACTTCAGCGCCTGTTGTGACTGAGTGGTCCTGTTGTTAGTAATGGCGGACTGATAACGGTGTCAGTTTACTCGATGACAAGTAGGCCCCTGATGGAGCCGGCCCCTATATCAAATAAAAATAAAGAAACAAACGCAGACAACTGTTTTAGTAATAAAAACAAATAAGAACTTTATAATACATCTACACACTATTAGTTGCTGAAGTCCAATGCGAGAGAACATTTTCAAGGCATAAAAGATCATAAAGACATGGTGAAGAAATTTGCCGTTTGAGGAGAATTTGGAATCATACATGTCGCTAATCAGTGAAGAGGATTTGTTAGATGAATTGGATGCAAAAGCAATTACTGGCAGATTTGAACAATCATCTTGTGAACACAAACGATTGCTCTTATAGTGGACTTACATGTAATGCTCTATTATGCTTTTGTTAATGCGTAACTTGTGCAGTAAATTATTAATAAAATTATTATAATTAAAATAATAACCAATTACTTAAAATTAAAAAATAAATAAATTAATGAAAGTTCAATTATAATTATAATTTACATTTGGTATCTATTGTCAGTAATATGTAAAAGACATGTGCATTGTAATGCACATGTCATTTACATATTACTTGGTTCTCACTTGCATGCTCAGCCGCTATAGCCCACAGGAATCACTTCTTCCGGGGCATAATTATCAGGCGTTTTGCAGGAGAGTTATTTGTTAATAAAAATTGCAGTTTTGTTTACATTTTTTAATAAAAATATTATTTTATTTTCAGGTTATAAAAATCTCGATAATCATTCAAAAATGTTATTGTTGAATTGTTATAATTCTTTTTTCATAATAAATATTGTTTAAAAAATGACTGATAATTATGTACCAACCCAATACTAAGAAATGCAATTTTTTTCCTACAAAAATAAATAGTACCGTTTTATTCCATATGTATTTTTTAAAAATGTTATTTATTCGTTATGAAAATTAAATAATAGTATTGTACCTGTAGGTGTGCCACATTTTTTTTTTATTACTGGCAACTAATATGTTTAGACTGAAGGGTACTTTGGTGTGGTGCAATGGTTAGCAAGTTTGTCTAGCTAGATCAATTATGACTGAGTGATGAGTTTGATCTTCACTTGGTGCTTCACATTTTCGACCTTGTGCCACATTTAGGCTTAGGGAATCATTTAGTGGCACTACGAAGTGGTGGAATCGTTAGAAATCTTATCTTACTAGAACAACTACGACTGAGTAGTGAGTTGGATCTGCATTGGGTGCTCCACATCTTGTGCCACATCTAAGCTACACTTAGGGAATCAGGGACACTTTTACGTGGTTTAATATTTAGAAAGCTTGTCTTGTTAGATCATTTACAATTGAGTAGTAAGTTCGATCCGCATTGGGTGCTCCACACTTTCGGCCCTGGACCACGTCTAAGCCACGCTTAGGGAATCAGGGGCACTTCGACGTGGCATATTGGTTAGCAAGCTAGTTTTACTAGATCAATTACGGCTGAGTGATGCAACAGAAATGTGGCTCTACAGGAGGATGCTGAGAATACAATGGATCGAACATGAGTTTTTTTTTTGAGAAAATAGAAACAAAAAGGAAACTTATACTTAACATCAAGAAGAGGCAGTTGAAATTTTGGAGGCACGTAATGAGGAAAGAAGGTTTGAAAAATCTGATACTCACAGGACAGATTGAGGGAAAGAGGAAAGCAACTCGTAACATACTCTTGATGAGCTTGATTAAATGGGTGGTTGAAAACGTTTCGGAGAAATAACAAAAAGACAAAACTTATTAAGAGCTACAACGGTAGGAAGATGTGGAGGGCCATGATCGCCCATGTTCTGAAGGGACACAGCATATAAAAGAAGTTCGAATCTTACTGTAAAAAAAGTTTTACAAAGTAACCTATAGCTCGAGGTGAAGAGGTGAATTAATACTTTTTGCAGTATATATATATATATATATATATATATATATATATATATATATATATATATATATAATTACATGAATCATTCATACAAAAAACAACTTTCGGATAATAAGTGTGACATTTCTGTAATTATTGAACAATATAGTTCATGCCACATTGACGGAAAACCTACCAGTACAAAAGAATTCTCTTATTACTATATTTGTACAAAAACGCACAACCTTATAATTTAACATTCAAACTCAGCGTTGCGACCGCACGTTCCAAAATAACAACACATTTCTCATAGCATTTTTTCGGATTGCATCTCTATTTTCGTTGTCCTCTTATTACCGAGAAGTAAAAAACAAGAACAAATCTATTTCCATATCTGAGGATGTCTGTAGGAGCAGACGAAAACTTGTAAAAACTAAAAAAGACCTTATGAAACTGGAATTTATAAACAGGGATCATATCATTCATATACAGGTTCGAGGTTAGTGTAACTTATTGAAATTGTTTGCGAAGATGTATTCTCGCCATTTAAATCATTAACCTCTATATTTGTTTTTTTGTATGAATGATTCATGTAATTATAAATTGAACAGCACCTATAATCGAAATATATATATATAGATAATATTAGTGGAAAATATACATACATATGAAAAATATATCTAAAAAAATTTCCATACATGTATATTTTCAGAAAAAATTTTTTCCAAGAGGAAGGATCCAGGTAAAACTCAATGTCTAGGACAGAGTAAGGATATAATAAAAAGGCTTAAACACTAATATTCCATGGAATATTAGTGTTTTTTTATATATATATATATATATATATATATATATATATATATATATATATATATATAATAGTTAATAGTCAGAGTTTAATAAGACCAGGAAACAGTAGTATTAAAATGCGCTCAATTTATACACGTATAAAAAAAATAACATCTACCTTCCTCTCACTTACTTCCCTGCTAACTTTATTTTTATGTGTCATGTCCTTTCAGGACATAAGTGATCATGGCTCTCTCTCTCTCTCTCTCTCACTCTCTCTCTCTCTCTCTCTCTCTCTCTCTCTCACTCTCTTGCAACTCTCAACAAGTTCCTTCTCTCTGCTATCTCCCCCATCCACCTGCTTAAGCCTGCTAGCCATGTCATGCATTGCTTTCCCTTGTCTCTCTTTCCCTCTGTTCGACCCGTGAGTATCAGATTACCCAGGCCCTCCTTCCTCATTATGTGTCCCAGAAACTTCAGCTGCCTCTTCCTGATTTTAAGTATAAGCTTCCTCCTTGTTTGCAACCTCTCTAAGATTTCATCGTTGCTAACACGCTCGCTCCATAATATACTTAGCATCCTTCTGTAGAACCACATCTCCGTCGCCTCGAGTCTCTTCTTCATCTTTGAGGAAATCGTCCAACATTCGCTGCCGTGAAGAAGAACAGATGTCGCGTAACAGATCAGTATTGTTTTGTTACCACAATCTTCAAAAATGTTAATGCAACGTCAATCGCTATCTTCTGTTGTCTTGATCCCTGTCTTTTTTTCTTTCCTCAATCACCTCCACACCCACTTTTTTCTCTTACTTTCATTCTCAGGACCACTTACGTACTAGGGGCACCCCTACCTTGCTTGGGGTGAAATGCTTATAAAAAAGATAAAAAGAAAAAATATGGAAGGACTTTAAAAGAGGTGGGGCATAAAACCAAACTGGAATTTAAACCTCAAATAAAACAATAAATAAAAAACAATTCAAGGAAAAGGAAAAAAATATTATTTGGTTTAACCCCCTTTTAACTTAGGGGTCAAATGTAAAATATTTTTCAAATTACTTAAACAATTTCCCCAAAATTCCGAATTACATAAAATATTTAATAAAAACACAGTTAAATTAAGCTATAGTTGTACTAGTAATTTAGAACCCACAATAAAAAACAAAACGCCAGAAATTTCAAAACTAACATGCAGCAAAACATCGTTAAAAGTGAAATATGCAACTGTAGAAATAAAAGTAGATATCCATTAGATGGAGTTTGCAAAACTGAAGCAGTAACTTACAAAGCAGAAGTAATACAAATATACATAGGGTGTACTGAATGAAGGTTTAAGAAGATGTGGTATAATCACAATCATCATTCAAGTTAGAGTCTTAGGAATTCTACCAGACAAGCCAACCATGTGTGGAAATTAAAATAAATAACATAGATCTGATTGTAAACTGGAAATTTTTTTTATAAAAAGACACATCTTACAACAATCGTAGAAATATCTGCAACATTTGTCAACAAGAAAAGTTAGCAATAATATTTCCAACTCAAATAAAACCTTTTGAATAAGAGATCGGAAATTATGACTCGTTGCATACACACTAAAAAGTTCCTTTTCAGTTCATATGAACCAGAATGAAAAGAAAGCATGTATATTTCATTTAACCTCTCACTGATACATTTCCAATACCCTTGCTTTTCTCCTCCTCTTCCTCCTCCCCTTCTATCACACTTCACATCGTGCGTTTATTTATTTATCTTTAAATAATAAGCGTTCATTAAAAAAAAATACAGCGTTAGGAAATCAATTGATAGAATCGCCTGATGATACCGAAAGGATGAAAACCAAAAAAGTGGAATTTATATTTAATTTATTTTATATATATATATATATTTGAATATAAAATATATACGAAAAAACATTATTTTGTCACAAAAAACAAACCTTATTTTAAGTATGCAAAATCCTCCTGTTTAATGTTTCATTAATATGTCAACGTTATTTGCGTTTTCCAATCCCAATAAATTCCATCTTCTCAGGACATATTCCCAAAAAAATTATTATTCATCTTAAATTTCATTTTCTATAGATCTTTTGGTTTTATGGTCTTATGTTTTCGTCTTTGTCATGTTGAGTTGTTTCATTTAATTATATTTTAAAATATGTCCTGAAGTATGGTTTAGCGTCCCTATTCCGTTTGTAACCTTGACATTACAAGTGTTTACATTAAAACAGCATTTTATGCATATTTTTTTTCAACAATTGTAAACTTGCTTTTTTGATTATTATTTAATCGGTACCATTAATGCAAAATATCCATTTATTTACTTTACAAATTCATGAGATCTCAATATATTTTGCCAACAACCCATATACCGTGTTTGTGCAATGTTAAATTTGAGGTGAATGTTTTTCAACGAATCGTCAACTGCAGGATAAACTGTTTGACCTAAGGGTTAAACTGTTTTTTCCTTATAACCCCTTCTTGTTTTTATTTTTTGTTTTCAGTTCGTCAGGACGAAACTTGATATTTTGATAAGGTAATTTTTTTCTAGTGGAACATAATTAATTTAAACATTATTTTGTTTTTCAAAAAAATATTTTTTATGTGTAAACGGAATGGTAGACAAAAAATTTTTTGGACAAAGTCACTAAGAAGCCGGAAGAATTTATAATCATTAATTATTTGAAAGGTTGGTTTGTTCTTTCTTAAATTTAATTCTTCAATTCTTCCGGTCTTGTTCTTCTTTTGATTTTTAAAGTCTCTTAGGTAAAGAAATTTTGATTACACAGAACAAATTTACAAAAATAAGACTTGGTGGAAAAAAAAAAAAAGTAAAAAAACTTTGTGAAATTATCCTTCTTTGTTGCCCGTGGGGATTCAATTTTCAACCATTTTTAAATTTGGCAGGATATTTTTTCTTCTTTCAGGAATTTCTTTCATTTTGTAATTTCTTCAGATAGTTCTTCAACAAGGCTTCCTTTTTTTTTGTTCTTCTCCAATCCTGGGAATTTCTTTCTATTCTTTCGAAATTTACCGGTTTTTGAAAGAAGCGTTGTTCTTCTTTTGTTCTTTCAGGACGGGGTTCTTTCTGGATTTTCATTTCTCCCCTCCGAAATTAAGTTGTTCTTCTTTTTGTTCTTTCTGAAATTTAAAAACTTCTTCTTTCTGAAATTTAAGTTGTTCTTTTTTTTGTTCTTTCAAAATGTTGTTCTTTTTTGATTTTCTGCAATTAAGTTTGTTCTTCAAACGATTGTTCTTTTTTAATTCTTTCTGAAAACATAGTTTTTTGTTCTTTCGATTTTTTTCTTCAACTTTCTGAGATTTAAGTTTCTTTTCGTTCTTTCTGTTTAAAACCGTTTCTTAACACGTTCTTTCTGAAATTTTTGTTCTTTTTTGTTCAAAACGCCCTGTTCTTCTCTTTTTGTTCTTTCTTCTGTTTAAGTTGTTCTTCTTTTTTGTTTCTTTCTTTTAAGTTGTTCTTCTTTTGAGGATTGCAAAAGAAGTTCGCTCTTTTTTTGTTCTTTCTGTCAAAGTTGAAGCTTTTTTTGTTCTTTCTGAAACATTGAAAATGAAATGAAACTAATTTTTTTGTTCTTTCTGAACATTTAAGTTGTTCTTCTTTCCTCTTTCTGAAATTTACACACACTTCTTTTTTACTTTCGAAATTTAAATCTTCTTTTGTTCTTTCTTTCATTTAAGTTCTTCTTTTTTTTTCTTTTCTGATAGAAAGAGAGATTTTTGTTCGAAATTTAAGTTGTTAATCTTTTTTCTTTCTGGTGTTGTTCTTCTTTTTGTTCTTTCTGAATTTAAGTTAGCTTTCAGATTTCTGAAATTTTCCGTTGTTCTTCTTTTTTGTTCTTTCGAAAAGATAAGTTGTTTCTTCTTTTGTTCTTTCTTGAAATTTAAATGTTCTTCTTTTTTTGATCTTTCTGAAATTTAATATGTTTTCTTTTGTTCTTTCTGTTTAAGTTGTTTTTTAATTGAAATTTCTTATTTCTTCTTTTTGTTCTTTCTGAAATTTAATATTTTTTTTTTGTTCCTTTAAAATGTTCTTCTTTTATTTCTTTTTTAAGTTGTTCTTTTTTTTTTTCTTTCTAGAAATTTAAGTTTGTTCTTTTTTGTTCTTTCTGAAATTTAAGTTCTTCTTTTTGTTCTTTCTTTTAGTTGTTCTTTCTGGAATTTAAGTTGTTCTTCTTTTTGTTCTTTCTAAAAATTTAAGTTTTCTTATTTTGTTGTTTTCTTTTTTGTTTTTCACTGAAATTTAAGTTGTTCTTCTTTTGTTTTAAACTATTAATTTGTTCTTCTTTTTGTTCTTTCTAAATTTGTTGTTCTTCTTTTTTTCTGAAATTTAAGTTGTTCTTCTTTTTTTAATTTCTAAATTTTTTGTTCTTTTTTGAAATTTACAGTTCTTCTTTTTTTTTTTTGTTCTTTCTGAAATTTTTCAGTTGTTTCTTCTTTTTGTTCTTTCTGAAATTTAAGTTGTTCTTCTTTTGTTCTTTCTGTTCTTCTTTTGTTCTTTCTGAAATTTGTAATTTTCATTGAAATATTTTGTTCTTCTGAAAATTTAAGTTGTTTTTCTTTTTTGTTCTTTCTGAATTTAAGTTGTTCTTCTTTTGTTCTTTCTGAAATTTCTTCTTTTTGTTCTTTTGTTCTTTTTTGGAAATTTAAGTTTGTTCTTCTTTTGTTCTTTTTCTTTTTTTTGTTCTTTTTTTGTTCTTTTCTGAAATTTAAGTTCTTCTTTTTTTGTTCTTTCTGAAATTTAAAAACAACTTCTTTTTTTTTTTCTTTCCAAATTTAAGTTGTTCTTCTTTTTGTTCTTTCTGAAATTTAAGTTGTTCTTCTTTTTGTTCTTTCTGAAATTTGGGTGTTCTTTTTTTTGTTCTTTCTGAAATTTGTTGTTCTTCTTTTTGTTCTTTCTGAAATTTCCTGTTCTTCTTTTTAATTTCTTTCTGAAATTTAAGTTGTTCTTCTTTTTTGTTCTTTCTGAAATTTAAGTTGTTCTTCTTTTGTTCTTTCTGAAATTTAAGTTGTTTTTTGAACTTTCTTCTGAAATTTAAGTTGTTCTTTTTTGTTCTTTCTGAAATTTAAGTTGTTCTTCTTTTTGTTTTTCTGAAGAATTTAAATTCTTCTTCTTTTTGTTAATTTAGAAATTTAAGTTCTTCTTTTTGTTCTTTCTGAAATTTAATTGTTCTTCTTTTTTTTTTTTCTTCTTTGCATTTAAATTCTGAAATTTAAGTTGTTCTTCTTTTTGTTCTTTCTGAAATTTAAGTTGTTCTTCTTTTGTTCTTTCTGAAATTTAAGTTGTTCTTCTTTTTGTTCTTCAAAACTGTTGTTCGTCTTTTGTTCTTTCTGAACATTTAAAAAAAAACTGAAATTGATGTTCTTCTTTTTTGTTCTTTACTGAAATTTAAGTTGTTCTTCTTTTTTGTTCTTTCTGAATTTTAGTTGTTCTTCTTTTTTGTTCTTCTTGAAAAAGCCAGTTCTTTTGTTTTTCTCAGAAATTTAAGTTGTTCTTCTTTTTGTTCTTTCTGAAATTTAAGCAGTTCTTCTTTTGTTCTTTCTGAAATTTAAGTTGTTCTTCTTTTTGTTCTTTCTGAAATTTAAAATGTTCTTCTTTTGTTCTTTCTTTTGTTCTTTAATTTGTTCTTCTTGTTGTTCTTTCTGAAATTTAAGTTGTTCTTCTTTTTGTTCTTTCTGAAATTTAAGTTCTTCTTCTTTTTTGTTCTTTCTGAAATTTAAGTTGTTCTTCTTTTTGTTCTTTCTGAAATTTAAGTTGTTCTTCTTTTTGTTTAAGTTCTTTTTTTATTCTTTCTGAAATTTGTTGTTCTTTTTTTGTTCTTTCTGAAATTTAAGTTGTTCTTCTTTTTTGTTCTTTCTGAAATTTAAGTTGTTCTTTTTTGTTCTTTTGAGAAATTCTAAGTTCTTCTTTTTGTTTAAGTTGTTCTTCTTTTTGAAATTTAAGTTGTTCTTCTTTTTTTTGTTCTTTCTGAAATTTAAGTTGTTCTTTTGTTCTTTCTGAAATTTAAGTTGTTCTTTTTTTTCTTTTTTTAAGTTCTTCTTTTGTTCTTTCTGAAATTTAATTCTTCTTTTTTGTTCTTTCTTTTAAGTTACTTTTGTTCTTTCTGAAATTTAAGTTGTTCTTCTTTTTGTTCTTTTTCTGAAATTTAAGTTCTTCTTTTTGTTCTTTTTCTTTTGTTCTTCTTTTGTTCTTTCTGAAATTTAAGTTGTTCTTTCTTTATATTGTTCTTTTTTGTTCTTTCTGAAATTTAAGTTGTTCTTCTTCTTTTTATTCTTTCTAAATTTAAGTTGTTCTTCTTTTTGTTCTTTCTTTTAAGTTCTTCTTTTTGTTTTTCTGAAATTTAAGTTGTTCTTCTTTTTGTTCTTTCTAAATTTAAGTTCTTCTTTTTTTGTTCTTTCTGAAATTTAGTTCTTCTTTTTTTTCTTTCTGAAATTCTTTAGTTTGTTCTTTCTTAATTCTTCTTTGTTCTTCTTTTTTGTTCTTTTTTGTTCTTTCCTGAAGTTGTTCTTCTTTTGTTCTTTCTGAAATTTAAGTTCTTCTTTTTTGTTCTTTCTGAAATTTAAGAAGATCTTTTTCTTTTTTGTTCTTTCTAAGGAAATTTTTCTTCTTTTGTTCTTTCTGAAATTTTTCTTCTTTTTTGTTCTTTGGATTGTTCTTCTTTTGTTCTTTCTGAAATTTGTTGTTCTTCTTTTGTTCTTTCCATTTAAAGTTGTTCTTCTTTTGTTCTTTCTGAAATTTAAGTTGTTCTTCTTTTTTCTTTCTGAAATTTAAGTTCTTCTTTGTCTCTTTCTGAAATTTAAACAATTCTTCTTTTTGTTCTTTCTGAAATTTAAGTTTATTTCTTCTTTTTGTTCTTTCTGAAATTTAAAGTTGTTCTTCTTTTTTGTTCTTTCTGAAAATTTAGTTCTTCTTTTGTTTTAAGTTCTTCTTTTTGTTCTTTCTGGAAATTTAAGTTCTGAAATTTAGGGATTCTTCTTTTTGTTCTTTCTGAAATTTAAGTTGTTCTTCTTTTTGTTCTTTCTGAAATTTAAGTTCTTTTTTGTTCTTTCTGTTTTCTTCTTTTTGTTCTTTCTGAAATTTAAGTTGTTCTTCTTTTTGTTCTTTCTGAAATTTAAGTTGTTCTTCTTTTTGTTCTTTCTGAAATTTAAGTTCTTCTTTTTGTTCTTTCTAAATCAATTGTTCTTCTTTTTGTTCTTTCTGAAATTTAAGTTGTTCTTCTTTTTGTTCTTTCTGAAATTTAAGTTGTTCTTCTTTTTGTTCTTTCTGAAATTTAAGTTCTTCTTTTTTGTTCTTTCTGAAATTTAAGTTCTTCTTTTTTGTTTATTTGAAATTTAAGTTGTTCTTCTTTTTGTTCTTTCTGAAATTTAAGTTCTTCTTTTTGTTCTTTCTGAAATTTAAGTTGTTCTTCTTTTTGTTCTTTCTGAAATTTAAGTTGTTCTTCTTTTTGTTCTTTCTGAAATTTAAGTTGTTCTTCTTTTTGTTCTTTCTGAAATTTAAGTTGTTTCTTTTTTGTTCTTTCTGAAATTTAAGTTGTTCTTCTTTTGTTCTTTTCTTTCTGAAATTTAAGTTCTTCTTCTTTTGTTCTTTCTGAAATTTAAGTTGTTCTTCTTTTTGTTCTTTCTGAAATTTAATTGTTCTTCTTTTTTGTTCTTTCTGAAATTTAAGTTGTTCTTCTTTTTCTTTTGTTCTTCTTTTGTTCTTTCACAAATTTATGTTGTTCTTCTTTTTTGTTCTTTCTGAAATTTAAATTTAAGTTGTTCTTCTTTTGTTCTTTCTGAAATTTCTTCTTCTTTTTTTGTTTTTTGTTGTTCTTCTTTTGTTCTTTCTGAAATTTAAGTTGTTCTTCTTTTTTTCTTTCTGAAATTTAAGTTCTTCTTTTTGTTCTTTTCTGAAATTTAAGTTGTTCTTCTTTTGTTCTTTCTGAAATTTAAGTTCTTCTTTTTGTTTCTTTCTGGAAATTTAAGTTGTTCTTCTTTTGTTCTTTCTGAAATTTAAGTTGTTCTTCTTTTTTGTTCTTTTCTAGAAATTTAAAGTTGTTCTTTTTTTGTTCTTTCTGAAATTTAAGTTGTTCTTCTTTTTTGTTCTTTCTGAAATTTAAGTTGTTCTTTTTTGTTCTTTCTGAAATTTAAGTTGTTTCTTCTTTTTGTTTCTGAAATTCTTGTTCTTCTTTTTGTTCTTTCTGAAATTTGAGATTGTTCTTCTTTTTTGTTCTTTTTTTAAGTTCTTTTTGTTCTTTTTGTTCTTTTTTGATACTGAAATTTAAGTTGTTCTTCTTTTTGTTCTTTCTGAAATTTAAGTTCTTCTTTTGTTCTTTCTGAAATTTAAGTTGTTCTTTTTTTCTTCTTTCTAAATTTAAGTTGTTCTTCTTTTTGTTTTTCTGAAATTTGCTGTTCTTCTTTTGTTCTTTCTGAAATTCAAGTTCTTCTTTTGTTCTTTCTGAAATTTAAGTTGTTCTTCTTTTTTCTTTCTGTTCTTTTTTTGTTCTGAAATTTAAGTTGTTCTTCTTTTTGTTCTTTCTGAAATTTAAACTTTTTTGTTCTTTCTTTTAAGTTGTTCTTCTTTGAAATTTTTCTGAAGTTGTTCTTCTTTTTGTTCTTTCTGAAATTTAAGTTGTTCTTCTTTTTGTTCTTTCTGAAATTTAAGTTGTTCTTCTTTTTGTTCTTTCTGAAATTTAAGTTGTTCTTTCTTTTTTGTTCTTTTTTTGTTCTTTCTGAAATTTAAGTTCTTCTTTTGTTCTTTTTAAGTTGTTCTTCTTTTTCTTTTTTTAAGTTGTTCTTCTTTTTGTTCTTTCTGAAATTTAAGTTGTTCTTCTTTTTGTTCTTTCTGAAATTTAAGTTCTTCTTTTTGTTCTTTCTGAAATTTAAGTTGTTCTTCTTTTTGTTCTTTCTGAAATTTAAGTTGTTCTTCTTTTTGTTCTTTCTGAAATTTAAGTTGTTCTTCTTTTTGTTCTTTCTGAAATTTAAGTTGTTCTTCTTTTTTATTTCTTTTTCTGAAATTTAAGTTGTTTTTTTTTTGTTCTTTTGTTTTTTTTGTTCTGAAATTTAAGTTGTTCTTCTTTTGTTCTTTCTGAAATTTAAGTTGTTCTTTTTTGTTCTTTCTGAAATTTAAGTTGTTCTTTTTTGTTCTTTCTGTTATTCTTCTTTTTTTTCTTTCTGAAATTTAAGTTGTTCTTCTTTTGTTTCTTTCTGAAATTTAAGTTGTTCTTCTTTTTTTATTCTTTCTGAAATTTAAGTTCTTCTTCTTTGTTCTTTCTGAAATTTAAGTTGTTCTTCTTTTTGTTCTTTCTGAAATTTAAGTTCTTCTTCTTTTTTGTTCTTTGTTCTGAAATTTAAGTTGTTCTTCTTTTTGTTCTTTTTATAAATTTAAGTTGTTTCTTCTTTTGTTCTTTCTGAAATTTAAGTTGTTCTTCTTTTTGTTCTTTTGTTTAAGTTTCTTCTTTTGTTCTTTCTGAAATTTAAGTTCTTCTTTTTGTTCTTTCTGAAATTTGTTGTTCTTCTTTTGTTCTTTTTTAAGTTGTTCTTCTTTTTGTTCTTTCAAAATTTAAGTTCTTCTTTTTGTTCTTTCTGAAATTTAAGTTCTTCTTTTTGTTCTTTTGTTCTTCTTTTGTTCTTTCTGAAATTTAAGTTGTTCTTCTTTTGTTCTTTTGAAATTTAATTTGTTCTTCTTTTGTTCTTTCTAAAAAGTTGTTCTTCTTTTTGTTCTTTCAAAATTTGTTGTTCTTCTTTTTGTTCTTTCTGAAATTTAAGTTGTTTCTTCTTTTTTGTTCTTTCTGAAATTTAAGTTCTTCTTTTTGTTCTTTCTGAAATTTAAGTTGTTCTTCTTTTTGTTCTTTCTGAAATTTAAGTTGTTCTTCTTTTTGTTCTTTCTGAAATTTAAGTTGTTCTTTTTGTTCTTTCTGAAATTTAAGTTGTTCTTCTTTTTTGTTTCTGAAATTTAAGTTGTTCTTCTTTTTGTTCTTTTTTGTTCTGTTCTTTTTGTTCTTTCTTTTAAGTTGTTCTTTCTGAAATTTAAGTTGTTCTTCTTTTTTTGTTCTTTCTGAAATTTAAGTTGTTCTTCTTTTGTTCTTTCTGAAATTTAAGTTGTTCTTCTTTTTGTTCTTTCTGAAATTTAAGTTGTTCTTCTTTTGTTCTTTTTGTTCTGAAATTTAAGTTGTTCTTCTTTTGTTCTTTCTGAAATTTAATTTCTTCTTTTTTTTTCTTTCTGAAATTTAAGTTGTTCTTCTTTTTGTTCTTTCTGAAATTTAGTTGTTCTTCTTTTTTGTTCTTTCTACTGAAATTAAGTTGTTCTTCTTTTTGTTCTTTCTGAAATTTAAGTTGTTCTTCTTTTTGTTCTTTCTGAAATTTAAGTTGTTCTTTTTTGTTCTTTTTCTGAAATTTAAGTTCTTTTTTTGTTCTTTTCATTTAAGTTGTTCTTCTTTTTTGTTCTTTTTCTGAAATTTAAGTTGTTCTTCTTTTTTCTTTTTCTGAAATTTGCAGTTGTTCTTTTTTTGTTCTTTCTGAAATTTTTAGTTGTTCTTCTTTTTATTCTTTCTGAAATTTAAGTTGTTCTTCTTTTTGTCTTTCTGAAATTTAAGTTGTTCTTCTTTTTGTTTCTTTCTGAAATTTAAGTTCTTCTTTTTTTGTTCTTTCTGAAATTTAAGTTGTTCTTCTTTTTGTTCTTTCTAGAAATTTAAATTTGTTCTTCTTTTGTTCTTTCTGAAATTTAAGTTGTTCTTCTTTTTGTTCTTTCTGAAATTTAAGTTGTTCTTCTTTTTGTTCTTTCTGAAATTTAAGTTCTTCTTTTTGTTCTTTCTGAAATTTAAGTTGTTCTTCTTTTTGTTCTTTCTGAAATTTAAGTTGTTCTTCTTTTTGTTCTTTCTGAAATTTAGTTGTTCTTCTTTTTGTTTCTTTCTGAAATTTAAGTTGTTCTTCTTTTTGTTCTTTCTTTCTGAAATTTAAGTTCTTCTTTTTTTGTTCTTTCTGAAATTTAAGTTGTTCTTCTTTTTGTTCTTTCTGAAATTAAGTTCTTCTTTTGTTCTTTCTGAAATTTAAGTTGTTCTTCTTTTTTGTTCTTTTTTGTTCTGAAATTTAAGTTGTTTCTTCTTTTTGTTCTTTCTGAAATTTAAGTTCTTCTTTTTTTCTTCTTTCTGAAATTTAAGTTGTTCTTCTTTTTGTTCTTTCTGAAATTTAAGTTGTTCTTCTTTTGTTCTTTCTGAAATTTAAAGTTCTTCTTTTTTTGTTCTTTCTGAAATTTAAGTTGTTCTTCTTTTGTTTCTTTCTGAAATTTAAGTTGTTCTTCTTTTGTTCTTTCTGAAATTTAAGTTCTTTTTTGTTCTTCTTTTTTGTTCTTTCTGAAATTTAAGTTGTTCTTCTTTTGTTCTTTCTGAAATTTAAGTTGTTCTTCTTTTTGTTCTTTCTGAAATTTAAGTTCTTCTTTTTTGTTCTTTCACTGAAATTTAAGTTGTTTCTTCTTTTTAAATTTAAGTTCTTCTTTTTTTGTTCTTTTGTTTAAGATTCTTTCTTTTTGTTCTTTCTATGAAATTTAAGTTGTTCTTCTTTTTATTTCTTTCTAGAATTTAAGTTCTTCTTTTTGTTCTTTCTGAAATTTAAGTTGTTCTTCTTTGTTCTTCTTTTTGTTCTTTCTGAAATTTAAGTTGTTCTTTTTTTGTTCTTTCTGAAATTCAAGTTGTTCTTCTTTTTGTTCTTTCTGAAAAAGTTGTTCTTCTTTTATTTCTTCTTTTTTCTTCTTTTGTTCTGAAATTTTGTTCTTCTTCTTTTGTTCTTTCTGAAATTTAAGTTGTTCTTCTTTTGTTCTTTCTGTTTAAGTTGATATGCTTTTTGTTCTTTCTGAAATTTAAGTTTGTTCTTCTTTTTGTTCTTTCTGAAATTTAAGTTGTTCTTCTTTTGTTCTTTTCTGAAATTTAAGTTCTTCTTTGTTCTTTCCTAAATTTAAGTTGTTCTTCTTTTTTGTTCTTTCGAAATTTAAGTTGTTCTTCTTTTTGTTCTTTCTGAAATTTTAAGTTCTTCTTTTGATTTTCTGAAATTTAAGTTGTTCTTCTTTTTTGTTCTTTCTGAAATTTGTTGTTCTTTTTTTGTTCTTTCTGAAATTTAAGTTTTTCTTCTTTTTGTTCTTTCTGATTTAAGTTCTTCTTTTTTGTTCTTTCTGAAATTTAAGTTGTTCTTCTTTTTTGTTCTTTCTGAAATTTAAGTTGTTCTTCTTTTGTTCTTTCTGAAATTTAAGTTGTTCTTTTTGTTCTTTCTGAAATTTAAGTTGTTCTTCTTTTTTGTTCTTTCTGAAATTTTTGTTCTTCTTTTTGTTCTTTCTGAAATTTGTGTTCTTTTGTTCTCTGAAATTTAAGTTTGTTTCTTCTTTTTGTTCTTCTTTTTGTTCTTTCTGAAATTTAAGTTCTTCTTTTTGTTCTTCTGAAATTTTTGTTCTTCTTTTGTTCTTTCGAAATTTAAGTTGTTCTTCTTTTTGTTCTTTCTAGGAATTAAGTTTGTTCTTTCTGAAATTTAAGTGTTCTTCTTTTGTTCTTTCTGAAATTTGTTCTTTTTTGTTCTTTCTGAAATTTAAGTTCTTCTTTTTGTTCTTTTTGTTCTTCTTTGTTTTCTGAAATTTAGGTTGTTCTTCTTTTTGTTCTTTCTGAAATTTAGTTGTTCTTCTTTTTTGTTCTTTTCTGAAATTTCAAGTTGTTCTTCTTTTGTTCTTTCTGAAATTTAAGTTCTTCTTTTTTGTTCTTTCTGAAATTTAGGATTCTTCTTTTGTTCTTTCTGAAATTTAAGTTGTTCTTTTTTTGTTCTTTCTGAATTCAGTTCTTTTTGTTCTTTTGAAATTTTCTTTTTGTTCTTTCAAATTGGTTCTTCTTTTTGTTTCTTTCTGAAATTTAAGTTGTTTCTTCTTTGTTCTTTCTGAAATTTAAGTTGTTCTTCTTTTTGTTTCTTTAAGTTGTTCTTCTTTTGTTCTTTCTGAAATTTAAGTTGTTCTTCTTTTTGTTCTTTCTGAAATTTAAGTTGTTCTTCTTTTTTGTTTCTTTCTGAAATTTAGGTTGTTCTTCTTTTTGTTCTTTCTGAAATTTAAGTTCTTCTTTGTTCTTTCTGAAATTTAAGTTGTTCTTCTTTTTTGTTCTTTCTGAAATTTAAGTTGTTCTTCTTTTGTTCTTTCTGAAATTTGTTCTTCTTTTGTTCTTTCTGAAATTTGTTCTTTTTTTGTTCTTTCTGAAATTTGTTGTTCTTTCTTTTAAGTTGTTTCTTCTTTTGTTCTTTCTGAAATTTAAGTTCTTCTTTTTGTTCTTTCTGAGAATTTAAGTTATTTCTTCTTTTTGTTCTCTTTTAAGTTCTTTGTTCTTTCTGAAATTTAAGTTGTTCTTCTTTTGTTCTTTGTTCTTTTTTGTTCTTTCTGAAATTTAAGTTCTTCTTTGTTCTTCTTGTTCTTTCTAATTTGAAATTTAAGTTGTTCTTCTTTGTTCTTTCTGAAATTTAAGTTGTTCTTCTTTTGTTCTTTCTGAAATTTAAGTTGTTCTTTGTTCTTCTTTTTGTTCTTTCTGAAATTTAAGTTGTTCTTCTTTTGTTCTTTCTGAAATTTAGTTGTTCTTCTTTTGTTCTTTCTGAAATTTAAGTTGTTTTCTTCTTTTGTTCTTTCTGAAATTTAAGTTGTTCTTCTTTTTTATTCTTTTCTGAAATTTAAAGTTGTTTCTTCTTTTGTTCTTTCTGAAATTTGGTTCTTCTTTTTTTGTTCTTTCTGAAATTTAAGTTTCTTCTTTTTTGTTCTTTTCTGAAATTTAAAATTTAAGTTGTTCTTCTTTTTATTCTTTCTGAAATTTAAGTTCTTTTTTGTTCTTTCTGAAATTTAAGTTGTTCTTCTTTTTTGTTTCTTTCTGAAATTTAAGTTCTTCTTTTGTTCTTTCTGAAATTTAAGTTTTTCTTCTTTTTTGTTCTTTCTGAAATTTAAGTTCTTCTTTTGTTCTTTCTAGAATTTAAGTTGTTTGCTTCTTTTATTTCTTTCTTTAAATTTAAGTTCTTCTTTTTTTGTTGTTCTTTTTTGTTCTTTCTGAAATTTAAGTTGTTCTTCTTTTTGTTCTTTCTGAAATTTTAAGTTGTTCTTCTTTTTTGTTCTTTCTGAATTTAAGTTCTTCTTTTTGTTCTTTCTGAAATTAAGTTGTTCTTCTTTTTGTTCTTCTGAAATTTTAAGTTCTTCTTTTTTTGTTCTTTCTGAAATTTAAGTTGTTCTTCTTTTGTTCTTCTGAATTTAAGTTCTTCTTTTTGTTTTCTAGAAATTTTTGTTCTTCTTTGTTCTTTCATTTGTTGTTCTTCTTTTGTTCTTCTGAAATTTAAGTTCTTCTTTTGTTCTTTCTGAAATTTAAGTTGTTCTTCTTTTTGTTCTTTCTGAAATTTAAGTTCTTCTTTTTTGTTCTTTCTTTTAAGTTTGTTCTTCTTTTTGTTCTTTCTGAAATTTAAGTTTTGTTCTTTCTGAAATTTAAGTTCTTCTTTTGAAAATTAAGTTGTTCTTTTTGTTCTTTCAAATTTAAGTTCTTCTTTGTTCTTTCAGAAATTTGTTGTTCTTCTTTTGTTCTTTCTGGAAATTTAAGTTGTTTTTCTTTTTGTTCTTTTCTGAAATTTGTTGTCTCTTCTTTTTTGTTCTGTTGAAATTCTGTTGTTCTTCTTTGTTCTTCTACTTTAAGTTTTCTTCTTTTTTGTTCTTTCTGAAATTTAAGTTGTTCTTCTTTTTGTTCTTTCTGAAATTTTGTTCTTCTTTTGTTCTTTCTGAAATTTAAGTTGTTCTTCTTTTTTGTTCTTTCTGAAATTTAAGTTGTTCTTTTTTGTTCTTTCTGAAATTTAAGTTGTTCTTTCTGGAAATTTAAGTTGTTCTTTTTTTGTTCTTTCTGAAATTTAAGTTGTTCTTCTTTTTTGTTCTTTCTGAAATTTAAGTTGTTTCTTCTTTTTTGTTCTTTCTGAAATTTAAGTTGTTCTTCTTTTTGTTCTTTCTGAATTTAAGTTCTTCTTTTTTGTTCTTTCTGAAATTTGTTGTTCTTCTTTTTTGTTCTTTCTGAAATTTAAGTTTGTTTCTTCTTTTTGTTCTTTTCTGAAATTTAAGTTCTTCTTTTTGTTCTTTCTTTTAAGTTGTTCTTTTTTTCTTTCTTTCTGAAAGTTTTGTTCTTCTTTTTTGTGTTGTTCTTCTTTTTTGTTCTTTCCTGAAATTAAGTTCTTCTTTTGTTCTTTCTGAAATTTAAGTTGTTCTTCTTTTGTTCTTTCTGAAATTTAAGTTCTTTTTTGTTCTTTCTGAATTTAAGTTGTTCTTCTTTTTGTTTCTTTTTGTTTTCTGAAATTTAAGTTGTTCTTTTTTTGTTCTTTCTGAAATTTAGTTGTTCTTCTTTTTTTTCTGAAGTTCTTCTTTTGTTCTGAAATTTCAAGTTGTTCTTCTTTTGTTCTTTCTGAAATTTAAGTTCTTCTTTTTTGTTCTTTCTTTTGTTCTTTTGTTCTTTCTGAAATTTAAGTTGTTCTTCTTTTTGTTCTTTCTAGAATTTAAGTCTTCTTTTTGTTCTTTTTTTAAGTTCTTTTTTTGAAATTTTAAGTTGTTCTTCTTTTTTGCTCTTTCTGAAATTTAAGTTGTTCTTCTTTTTTTTCTGTTTAAGTTTTCTGAAATTTAAGTTGTTCTTCTTTTGTTCTTTCTGAAATTTAAGTTGTTTCTTCTTTTTGTTCTTTCTGAAATTTAAGTTCTTCTTTTTGTTCTTTCTGAAATTTAAGTTGTTCTTCTTTTTGTTCTTTCTGAAATTTAAGTTCTTCTTTTTGTTCTTTCTGAAATTTAAGTTGTTCTTCTTTTTGTTCTTTCTGAAATTTAAGTTCTTCTTTTTTGTTTTTCTGAAATTTAAGTTCTTCTTCTTTTGTTCTTTCTGAAATTTAAGTTGTTCTTCTTTTTGTTCTTTCTGAAATTTAAGTTCTTCTTTTGTTCCTTTCTGAAATTTAAGTTGTTCTTCTTTTTGTTCTTTCTGAAATTTAAGTTCTTCTTTTTGTTCTTTCTGAAATTTAAGTTGTTCTTCTTTTTGTTCTTTCTGAAATTTAAGTTCTTCTTTTTGTTCTTTCTGAAATTTAAGTTGTTCTTTCTTTTAAGTTCTTTTTTGTTCTTTCTGAAATTTAAGTTCTTCTTTTTTGTTCTTTCTGAAATTTAAGTTCTTCTTTTTGTTCTTTCTAGAAATTTAAGTTGTTCTTCTTTTGTTCTTTTTTCCCATTTAAGTTTCTTTTTTGTTCTTTCTAAATTTAAGTTGTTTCTTCTTTTTGTTCTTTCTGAAATTTAAGTTGTTCTTCTTTTTCTTTCAATTTAAGTTCTTTTTTTTATTCTTTCTGAAATTTAAGTTCTTCTTTTGTTCTTTCTGAAGTTGTTCTTTTTGTTCTTTCTGAAATTTAAGTTGTTCTTCTTTTTTGTTCTTTCTGAAATTTAAGTTCTTCTTTTGTTCTTTTCTAGGAAATTTAAGTTGTTCTTCTTTTTTGTTCTTTCTGAAATTTAAGTTCTTCTTCTTTGTTTCTTTCTGAAATTTAAGTTGTTCTTCTTTTGTTCTTTCTGAATTTAAGTTCTTCTTTTTGTTCTTTCTGAAATTTAAGTTGTTCTTCTTTTTTCTTTCTGTTTAAGTTCTTCTTTTTGTTCTTTCTGAAATTTAAGTTGTTCTTCTTTTTGTTCTTTCTGAAATTTAAGTTTTCTTCTTTTTGTTCTTTCTGAAATTTAAGTTGTTCTTCTTTTTGTTCTTTCTGAAATTTAAGTTGTTCTTCTTTTTGTTCTTTCTGAAAATTTAAGTTTTCTTCTTTTTTTGTTCTTTCTGAAATTTAAGTTCTTCTTTTTTGTTCTTTCTGAAATTTAAATTCTTCTTTTTGTTCTTTCTGAAATTTAAGTTGTTCTTCTTTTGTTCTTTTCTGAAATTTAAGTTCTTCTTTTTTGTTCTTTCTGATTTAAGTTGTTCTTTTTTGTTCTTTCTGAAATTTAAGTTGTTCTTCTTTTGTTCTTTCTGAAATTTAAGTTGTTCTTCTTTTGTTCTTTCTGGAATTTAAGTTGTTCTTCTTTGTTCTTTCTGAAATTTAAGTTCTTCTTTTTTGTTCTTTCTGAATTTAAGTTGTTCTTCTTTTTTTGAAATTTAAGTTCTTCTTTTTTGTTCTTTCTGAAATTTAAGTTGTTCTTCTTTTTGTTCTTTCTGAAATTTAAGTTGTTCTTCTTTTTGTTCTTTCTGAAATTTAAGTTCTTCTTTTTGTTCTTTCTGAAATTTAAGTTGTTCTTCTTTTTGTTTTTTCCTGAAATTTGTTGTTCTTCTTTTTTTGTTCTTTCTGAAATTTAAGTTGTTCTTCTTTTGTTCTTCTGAAAAGTTCTTCTTTTTGTTTTCTGAAATTTAAGTTGTTCTTCTTTTTCTTTCTTTCTTGTTTAAGTTGTTCTTCTTTTTTGTTCTTTCTGAAATTTAAGTTCTTCTTTTTTTTTCTTTCTGAAATTTAAGTTCTTCTTTTTTGTTTCTTTCTGAAATTTAAGTTGTTCTTCTTTTTGTTCTTTCTGAAATTTAAGTTGTTCTTCTTTTTTGTTCTTTCTGAAATTTAAGTTGTTCTTTTGTTCTTTCACAAATTTAGTTCTTCTTTTGTTCTTTCTAAAATTGTTGTTCTTCTTTTTGTTCTTTCTGAAATTTGTTGTTCTTCTTTTTTTGTTCTTTCTGAAATTTAAGTTGTTCTTCTTTTGTTCTTTCTGGAATTTAAGTTGTTCTTTATTCTTTTGTTCTTTTTTTGTTCTTTCTGAAATTTAAGTTGTTCTTCTTTTTGTTCTTTCTGAAATTTGTTCTTCTTTTTTGTTCTTTCTGAAATTTTAAGTTGTTCTTCTTTTGTTCTTTCTGTTTAAGTTCTTCTTTTGTTTTTCTGAAATTTAAGTTGTTCTTCTTTTGTTCTTTCTTTTAAGTTGTTCTTCTTTTGTTCTTTTTTCTGAAATTTAAGTTCTTCTTTTTTGTTTAGTTGTTCTTTTTTTTGTTCTTTCTGAAATTTAAGTTCTTCTTTTGTTCTTTCTTTTGTTCTTCTTTTTGTTCTTTCTGAAATTTAAGTTGTTCTTCTTTGTTCTTTTCTGTTTAAGTTTCTTCTTTTGTTCTTTCTGAAATTTAAGTTGTTCTTCTTTTGTTCTTGTTTAAGTTCTTTTTTGTTCTTTCTGAAATTTGTTGTTCTTCTTTTTTTGTTGTTCTTTTCTGAAATTCAAGCTGTTCTTCTTTTTTGTTCTTTCTGAAATTTAGTTGTTCTTCTTTTTGTTCTTCGAATTTGAAGTTGTTCTTCTTTTTGCCTTTTCTCAAATTTGTTGTTCTTGTTCTTCTGAAATGGTTCTTCTTTTAATTTTCTGAAATCGTTGTTCTTCCTTTTGTTCCTTTTCTGAAATTTAGTTGTTTCTTTTATCTTTCTGAATGGGTTGTTCTTCTTTTGTTTTCTGAAATTCTGTTCTTTGTTCTTTCCTGAAATTTAAGGTTGTTTTTTTTTGTTTCTAGTTTGTTGTTCTTCTTTGTTCTTCCAAATTTGTTGTTCTTTGTTCTTCTGAATTTGTTGTTCTTCTTGTTCTTCTGAATTTGTTGTTTTTCTTTTTGTTCTTCTGAAATTTGTTGTTCTTTTTGTTCTTTTCTGAAATTTGGTTGTTCTCTTTTTGTTCTTTTCTGAAATTTAAGTTCTTCTCTTTTTGTTCTTTCTGAAATTTGTTGTTCTTTTCTTTTTGTCTCTCTTTTCTCCAGAAATTTAGTTGTTCTTCTTTTTTGTCTTTTCTTAAATTTGCTTTCTTTCTTTTTGTTCTTTCTGAAATTTGTTGTTCTTTTTTGTCTTTTCTAAATTTTAAGTTGTTCTTCTTTTTGTTTTCTTCACAAATTTAAGTTTGTTCTTCTTTTATTCTTCTGAATGGTTTAAATTTGTTCTTCTTTTTTGTTCTTTTGTTCTTTAAATTTGTTCTTCTTTTTATTTTTCAAATTTGTTGTTCTTCTTTTTTTGTTCTTTCTGAAATTTGTTTTCTTCTTTTTTGTTCTTTCTGAAATTTGTTCTTCTTTTGTTCTTTTTCTGAAATTTAAATTTGTTCTTCTTTTGTTCTTTTCCAACGAATTTATTCTTCTTTTTTTCTGAAACTTGTTGTTCTTCTTTGTTTCTTCTGAAATTTGTTGTTCTTATTTTGTTCTTTTTGAAATTTAAGTTCTTCTTTTTTTGTTCTTCTGAAATTCTGTTGTTCTTCTTTTTTTGTTCTTTCTGGTTCTAAGTTCTTCTTTTTGTTCCTTTTCTGAAATTTGTTGTTCTTCTTTTTTGTTCTTTCTCTCTTTCTGAATTTAAGTTGTTCTTTTTTTCTTTTCTGAAACTTGTCTTTCCACTCTCTTTATTCTTCTTTCGTTGTTATTCTTCTTTTGTTCTTTCTAGGAATTTAAGTTCTTCTTTTGTTCTTTCTGAAATTTGTTGTTCTTTTTTTGTTCTTTCTGAAATTTTAGTTCTTCTTTTTTGTTCTTTTCTGAAAATTAAGTTGTTCTTCTTTTGTTCTTTCTAGAAATTTAAGTTGTTCTTCTTTTTGTTCTTTCCTGAAATTTGTTGTTCTTCTTTTTTGTTCTTTCTGAAATTTAAGTTGTTCTTATTTTGTTCTTTCTGAAATTTAAGTTTCTTCTTTTGTTCTTTCTGGAAATTTAAGTTGTTCTTTCTTTTGTTCTTTCTGAAATTTAAGTTGTTCTTTTTTGTTCTTTCAAAAATTCTTTCTTCTTTTTTGTTCTTTCTGGAAATTTAAGTTGTTTTCTTTTTGTTCTTTTTTTAAGTTCTTCTTTTTGTTCTTTCTGAAATTTAAGTTGTTCTTCTTTTTTGTTCTTTCTGAAATTTAAGTTGTTCTTCTTTTTGTTCTTTTCTGAAATTTAAGTTCTTCTTTTGTTCTTTCTGGAAATTTAAGTTGTTCTTCTTTTGTTCTTTCTGAGTTAAGTTGTTCTTCTTTTTTGTTCTTCTGAAATTTAAAGTTGTTCTTCTTTTTGTTCTTTCCTGAAATTAAGTTCTTCTTTTGTTCTTTCTTCTTCTTTTGTTCTTTCTGAAATTTAAGTTGTTCTTCTTTTTTATTTCTTTCTGAAATTTAAGTTGTTCTTTTTGTTCTTTCTGAAATTTAAGGTTTGTTCTTCTTTTTGTTCTTTTGAAATTTAAGTTGTTCTTCTTTTTGTTCTTTCTAAATTTGCCCTTCTTTTGTTTCTTTCTGAATTAAGTTCTTTCTTTTTTGTTCTTTCTGAAATTGTTGTTTCTTCTTTTTGTTTCTTTCTGAAATTTGTTGTTCTTCTTTTTTTGTTCTTTTCTGAAATTTGTTGTTTCTTCTTTTGTTCTTTTCTGAAATTTGTTCTTCTTGTTCTTTCAATTTGTTGTTCTTCTTTTTGTTACTTTCTGAAATTTAAGTTTGTTCTTCTTTTTTGTTCTTTTCCTGAAATTTAAATTTGTTCTTCTTTTTTGTTCTTTCTAAAATTTTTGTTCTTTCTTTTGTTCTCTAGAACTTGCTGTTCTTCTTTTTGTTCTTCCTGAATGGTAAGTTCTTTCTTCTTTTGTTTTCTGAAATTTAAGTTCTTCTTTTTGTTCTTTTCTGAAATTTAAGTTGTTTCTTGCTTTGTTTTTCTGGAATTTTTCTTTTGTTCTTCTTTTGTTGTTCTTTTTTTGTTCTAAATTTGTTGTTCTTTGTTCTTCTTTTGTTCTTTCTTTGTTTTCAATTGTTCTTCTTTTTTTTTCTTTCTGAAATTTAAGTTCTTTTCTTCTTTTTTGTTCTTTCTGAAATTTGTTTCTTCTTTTGTTCTTTCTGAAATTTAAATTTATTTCTTCTTTTTGTTCTTCCTGAAATTTAGGTTATTTCTTCTTTTTATTTTCTTTCTGAAATTTAAGTTCTTTTTATTTCTTTCTAGATTTAAGTTATTTCTTCTTTTTGTTCTTTCTAAATTTAAGTTGTTCTTCTTTTGATTATTTTTCATTCAGTATTGGCCATGTCTTATTTTATAAAAACTTTGGATACTGGATTCTAAAATAATCCAGGATGAAGGTTTTAATGATTCTTTTGAGTTTAAAAAAACTTTTGTTTCTTTCTTTTAAGTTGTTCTTTTTGTTCTTTCTGAGTTGTTCTTCTTTTTTTCTTTCTTTCTGGTTGTTCTTCTTTTGTTCTTTCTGAAATTTAAGTTCTTCTTTTTGTTCTTTTCTGAAATTTAAGTTGTTGTTCTTCTTTTGTTCTTTTCTGAAATTTAAGTTGTTCTTCTTTTTTGTTCTTTCAAATTTAAGTTCTTCTTTTTGTTCTTTTCTGAAATTTTAGTTGTTCTTCTTTTTGTTCTTTCTGAAATTTAAGTTCTTCTTTTTTGTTCTTTTCTGAAATTTAAGTTGTTCTTTTTTTTCTTTCTTTCTGAAATTTAAGTTGTTCTTCTTTTTTCTTTTCTGAAATTTAAGTTTTCTTCTTTTGTTCTTTCTGATTTAAGTTCTTCTTTTTGTGTTCTTTCCCAAATTTAAGTTATTCTTCTTTTATTCTTTCCAGAATTTAGTTATTCTTCTTTTTGTTCTTTCTGAAATTTAAGTTTGTTCTTCTTTTTGTTCTTTCAAATTCAAGTTGTTCTTCTTTTGTTCTTTTCTGGAGAATTTAAGTTTGTTCTTCTTTTTGTTCTTCTGGAATTTAAGTTGTTCTTCTTTTTGTTCTTCAATTTAAGTTCTTCTTTTATTTCTTCTATTTCAAATTAATCTTCTTTAAAATTCTTTTCTTTTCTAATACAATTTAAATTTATTTCTTCTTTTTCCCACAAAATTTAGCTTTAAGGCAAAATTTTTTTTAAAAAATTGAAAAAAGAATATTCCGTTTCTGGGGTTAAGTTGTTTCTTCTTTTATTCTTGCTCAATTTTAAATTGACATTTGCCTCTTTTTTATCCCAAGAAAAAAACCACTAAGATGGGGTTAATTTTGCAAAAGAATATAAATTTAAAAGGACTTTGTTGAAAAGGATTTTGGAGTTCCACCCATAGGGAGAGATTAATGATTCTTCTTCTTTTTGTAAATTCTTTTTGGTTCTGGGTGGTCTCACCACACTACACCAAACTTGTTTAGTGTCCTATCATAAAGGAGCTTCTTTTGTTCTTTCTGATTAAAATAAAGCCATTGCATCTTCTTTTGTTATTATAATTTGAAATAATTTAAATTGTTTCTTCTTATTTTTTAAATAATTTTAAACAAATTAGAGCAAGAAATAGAATTTAAAAAATTGTTCTTTTTTCTTTTTTGTTCTTGTTTCAAGAAATAATATATTTGAATTCTTTTTTTTGATTTTCTTTTCCTGGAATTTAAGTTCTTCTTTTGTTCTTTCCTGAAATTGATTCTTCTTTTGTTCTTTCTGAAATTTCAGTTGTTCTTCTTTTATTTCTTCTAAAATTTAAGTTTGTTCTTTTTGTTCTTTTCTGAAATTTTAATTGTTCTTCTTTTGTTCTTTCTGAAATTTAAGTTGTTCTTCTTTTGTTCTTTCTAGAATTTAAGTTGTTCTTCTTTGTTCTTTCTAGAATTTAAGTTATTTCTTCTTTTTTTTAATTTCTTTCTAGAATTTAAATTTGTTCTTCTTTTGTTCTTTCCGAAATTTAAGTTGTTCTTCTTTTTGTTCTTTCTAAGAATTTAAGTTGTTCTTCTTTTTTGTTCTTCTAATTTAAGTTGTTCTTCTTTTGTTTCTTTCTAAATTTGATTCTTCTTTTTATTCTTTCTAAATTTAAGTTGTTCTTCTTTTGTTCTCTGAAATTTACGTTGTTCTTCTTTTTATTCTTTCCTGAAATTTAAGTTGTTCTTCTTTTGTTCTTTCTAAATTTAAGTTGTTCTTCTTTTTTCTTCTTTGTCTTTCTGAAATTTAAGTTCTTCTTTTTGTTCTTTTAAATTTAAGTTGTTCTTTTTTTTGTTCTTTCTGAAATTTAAGTTATTTCTTCTTTTTGTTTCTTTCTTGAAATTTAAGTTGTTCTTTCTTTTTGTTCTTTTTGAAATTTGCCTGTTCTTTTTTGTTCTCTGTTCTTTAAGTTGTTCTTCTTTTTGTTCTTTCTGAAATTTAAGTTGTTCTTCTTTTTTTTCTTTCTGAAATTCTGTTGTTCTTCTTTTTTTTCTTTTCTGAAATTTAAGTTCTTCTTTTTTGTTTCTTTCTGAAATTTAAGTTGTTTTTTCTTTTTGTTCTTTCCTGAAATTTGTTGTTCTTTTTTTGTTTTTCTGAAATTTAAGTTCTTCTTCTTTTGTTCTTTCTGAAATTTAAATTGTTTCTTCTTTTTGTTCTTTCCTGAAATTTAAGTTTGTTCTTTTTTGTTGTTCTTTCCTGAAATTTGCTTGTTCTTTTTTTTATTCTTTCTAAAAATTTGTTGTTCTTCTTTTTATTTCTTTTCTGAAATTTAAGTTGTTCTTTTTTTGTTCTTTCTGAAATTTGTTGTTCTTTTTTTTTCTTTCTGAATTTAAGTTGTTCTTCTTTTTTGTTCTTTCTGAAATTTAAGTTCTTCTTCTTTTAATTTCTTTCTGAAATTTAAGTTGTTCTTCTTTTTTTTATTCTTTTTCTGAAATTTAAGTTCTTCTTTTTTGTTCTTTCTAAATTTAAGTTTGTTCTTCTTTTTTGTTCTTTCTAAAATTTAAGTTTGTTCTTCTTTTGTTCTTCTGAAATTTGTTGTTCTTCTTTTTGTTCTTTCTGAAATTTTAAGTTGTTCTTCTTTTTGTTCTTTCTGAAATTTAAGTTGTTCTTTTCTTTTTTGTTCTTTTCCTTTGTTCTTTTCTGAAATTTGTTGTTCTTCTTTTGTTCTTTCTGAAATTTAAGTTGTTCTTCTTTGTTCTTTTCTTTTAAGTTGTTCTTTTTGTTCTTTTCTGAAATTTAAGTTCTTCTTTTTTGTTCTTTCTGAATTTAAGTTGTTCTTTTCTTTTGTTCTTTTTGTTCTTTCTGAAATTTAAATTTATTTGTTCTTTTTGTTCTTTCTTTTTTTTAAGTTGTTCTTCTTTTTGTTCTTTTCTGAAATTTGTTCTTCTTTTTTGTTCTTTCTGAAATTTAAGTTCTTCTTTTTTGTTCTTTTCTAAATTTAAATTTGTTCTTCTTTTTTTCTTTTTCTGAAATTTAAGTTCTTCTTTTTGTTCTTTCTGAAATTTAAGTTGTTTCTTCTTTTTGTTCTTTCTGAAATTTAAGTTCTTCTTTTTATTTCTTTCTGAAATTTGCTGTTCTTCTTCTTTTGTTTTTCTGAAATTTAAGTTTAATTTTGTTCTTTTTCTGAAATTTTTGTTCTTTTTTTTGTTCTTTCTGAAATTTGTTCTCTTCTTTTGTTCTTTTGAAATTTGTTGTTCTTCTTTTTGTTCTTCTTTTGTTGTTCTTTTCTTTCTGAAATTTAAGTTCTTCTTTTTTTGTTCTTTCTGAAATTTAAGTTGTTCTTTTTTTTCTTTCTGAAATTTGTTGTTCTTCTTTTGTTCTTTCTGAAATTTAAGTTGTTCTTCTTTTTGTTCTTTTGAAATTTGTTGTTCTTCTTTTGTTCTTTCTGAAATTTAAGTTGTTCTTCTTTTGTTCTTTCTGAATTTAATTGTTTCTTCTTTTGTTCTTTCCATTTAAATTTGTTTCTTTTTTGTTCTTTCTGAAATTTAAGTTGTTCTTTTTTTGTTCTTTCTGAAATTTGTTGTTCTTCTTTTTGTTCTTTCTGAAATTTAGTTGTTCTTCTTTTGTTCTTTCTGAAATTTGTTGTTCTTTCTTTTTCTTTCTGAAATTTAAGTTGTTTCTTCTTTTTGTTCTTTCTGAAATTTAAGTTGTTCTTCTTTTGTTCTTTCCTGAAATTTGTTGTTCTTCTTTTATTCTTTCTGAAATTTAAGTTCTTATTTTTTTGTTCTTTCTGAAATTTGTTGTTCTTTTTTTTGTTCTTTTCTGAAATTTAAGTTGTTCTTCTTTTTGTTCTTTCTGAAATTTGTTTTCTTCTTTTGTTCTTTCTGAAATTTCAGTTCTTCTTTTGTTCTTTTTCTGAAATTTGTTGTTTCTTCTTTTTCTTTCTGAAATTTAAGTTCTTCTTTGTTCTTTCTTTTTGTTGTTTCTTTGTTCTTTAAAATTTGTTGTTCTTCTTTTTGTTCTTTCTGAAATTTAAGTTGTTTCTTCTTTTTGTTCTTTTCTGAAATTTAAGTTGTTCTTCTTTTTGTTCTTTTCTGAAATTTGTTGTTCTTCTTTTTATTCTTTCTGAAATTTAGTTCTTCTTTTTGTTCTTTCTGAAATTTTAAGTTATTCTTCTTTTTGTTTCTTTTCTGAAATTTAAGTTGTTCTTCTTTTGTTCTTTCTTGAAATTTGTTGTTCTTCTTTGTTCTTTCTGAATTTGTTGTTCTTCTTTTTGTTCTTCTTTTTGTTCTTCTCTTTGTTCTTCTGAAATTTGTTTCTTCTTTTTTTTGTTTTCTGAAATTTAAGTTGTTCTTCTTTTGTTCTTTTCTGAAATTTAAGTTGTTCTTTTTTTGTTCTTTCTGAAATTTAAGTTGTTCTTCTTTTGTTCTTTCCTGAAATTTAAGTTCTTCTTTTTTGTTTTCTGAATTTTTTGTTGTTCTTTTTTCCTCTTTCTGAAATTTAAGTTGTTCTTCTTTTTGTTCTTTCTGAATTTAAGTTCTTCTTTTTTGTTCTTTCTATGAAATTTAAGTTGTTCTTCTTTTTGTTCTTTTTCCAAATTTGTTGTTCTTTTTTGTTCTTTCTGAATTTGTTGTTCTTTCTTTTTTTCTGAAATTTAAGTTGTTCTTCTTTTTGTTCTTTCTGAAATTTAGTTCTTCTTTTTGTTCTTTCTGAAATTTAAGTTGTTTTCTTTTTGTTTTTCTGAAATTTCAGTTCTTCTTTTGTTCTTTCTGAAATTTGTTGTTCTTCTTTTTTGTTCTTTTCCGAAATTTAAGTTGTTCTTCTTTTTGTTCTTTCTATGAAATTTAAGTTGTTCTTCTTTTTGTTCTTTCTGAAATTTAAGTTGTTCTTCTTTTGTTCTTTCTGAAATTTAAGTTGTTCTTCTTTTTTGTTCTTTTTTCTGAAATTAAGTTGTTCTTCTTTTGTTCTTTTTCTGAAATTTAAGTTGTTCTTTTTTTTTGTTCTTTCTGAAATTTGTTCTTCTTTTTTGTTCTTTCTGAAATTTGTTGTTCTTCTTCTTTTGTTCTCTGAAATTTAAGTTCTTCTTTTGAACGGTTTTCTTAAATTTAAATTTTCTTCTTCTTTTGTTCTTTCTGAAATTTAAGTTGTTCTTTTTTTGTTTTTCTGAAATTTGTTGTTCTTCTTTTGTTCTTTCTGAAATTTAAGTTCTTTTTTTTGTTCTCTGAAATTTGTTGTTCTTCTTTTTTTCTTTTCTGAAATTTTGTTGTTTCTTTGTTCTTTTCTGAATTTTAAGTTCTTCTTTTGTTCTTTCTGAAATTTAAGTTGTTCTTCTTTTGTTCTTTCTGAAAATTTGTCTTAAATTTGTTGTTGTTCTTCTTTTTGTTCTTTTTCTGAAATTTGTTGTTCTTCTTTTGTTCTTTCTGAAATTTGTTGTTCTTCTTTTTGTTCTTTCTGAAATTTAAGTTTCTTCTTTTTTGTTCTTTTTTGTCTTTTAAGTTTGTTCTTCTTTTTTGTTCTTTTCTGAAATTTGTTGTTCTTTTTTTTGTTCTTCTGAAATTTGTTCTTTTTTGTTCTTTTGAAATTGTTCTTCTTTTTTGTTCTTTCTGAAATTTAAGTTCTTCTTTTGTTCTTTCTGAAATTGTTGTTCTTCTTCTTTTTTGTTCTTTCTGAAATTTAAGTTCTTCTTTGTTCTTCTTTTTTGTTCTTCTTTTTGTTCTTTCTGAAATTTGTTCTTCTTTTTGTTCTTTCTGAAATTTAAGTTGTTCTTCTTTTTTTTCTTTCTGAAATTTTGTTGTTCTTTTTTGTTCTTTCTGAATTTGTTGTTAAGTTCTTCTTTTTGTTCTTTTTGAAATTTGTTGTTCTTCTTTTTCTTTTTTCAATTTAAGTTCTTCTTTTTTGTTCTTTTCTGAATTTTGTTGTTCTTCTTTTGTTCTTTCTAAAATTTGTTGTTCTTCTTTTTGTTCTTTCTGAAATTTAAGTTTTTTGTTCTTCTTTTGTTGTTTCTTTTTTGTTCTTTTCTGAAATTTTGTTTTCTTT
Source organism: Acanthosepion pharaonis (assembly GCA_903632075.3). Classification (NCBI taxonomy): domain Eukaryota; kingdom Metazoa; phylum Mollusca; class Cephalopoda; order Sepiida; family Sepiidae; genus Acanthosepion; species Acanthosepion pharaonis. Next base: position 1,125,570 of record CAHIKZ030000750.1, on the reverse strand, counting down.
CTTCTTTTTTGTTCTTTCTGTTCTTTAAATTTCTTCTTTTTTGTTCTTTTCTGAAATTTAAGTTCTTCTTCTTTTGTTCTTTTCTGAGAAATTTAGTTGTTCTTCTTTTGTTCTTTTTAGAAATTTAAGTTCTTCTTTTTGTTCTTTCTGAAATTTGTTGTTCTTCTTTTTATTCTTTCTGAAATTTAAGTTGTTCTTCTTTTTGTTCTTCTGAAATTTAAATTTGTTCTTCTTTTGTTCTTTCTGAACTTGTTGTTCTTCTTTTTTTGTTCTTCTGAAATTTAAGTTCTTTGTTTTTTTCTTTCTGAAATTTGTTGTTCTTCTTTTTTGTTCTTTTCTGGAATTTGTTGTTCTTCTTTGTTCTTTTCTGAAATTTGTTGTTCTTCTTTTTGTTCTTTTCTGAAATTTCAGTTGTTCTTTTTTGTTCTTTCCTGAAATTTTTCTTTTTTATTCTTCTTTTGTTGTTCTTTTTTGTTCTTTCTGAATGAAGTTCTTCTTTGTTCTTCTTTTTTGTTCTTTGTTTTTTTGTTTAAGTTGAAATTTCTTTTTTTTTTGTTTTTTGTTGAAAATTTTGTTCTTCTTTTTTTGTTTCTGAAATTTAAGTTGTTTTTCTTTTTGTTCTTTCTGAAATTTAAGTTCTTCTTTTTTTGTTCTTTTCTGAAATTTGTTCTTCTTTTGTTCTTTTCTGAAATTTAAGTTCTTCTTTTTTTTCCTTTTGAAATTTGTTGTTCTCTTTTTCTTTTCTGAAATTTAAGTTGTTCTTTTTTTTGTTCTTTCTGAAATTTAAGTTGTTCTTCTTTTTGTTCTTTCTGAAATTTGTTGTTCTTTTTTTTGTTCTTTTCTGAAATGTTCTTCTTTTTTGTTCTTTCTGAAATTTTGTTGTTCTTCTTTTGTTCTTTCTGAAATTTAAGTTGTTCTTTTGTTCTTTCTTTTTTGTTCTTTCTTTTGTTCTTTCTGAAAATTTAGTTCTTCTTTTGTTCTTTCTGAAATTTGTTGTTCTTCTTTTTGTTCTTTCTGAAATTTGTTGTTCTTCTTTTTGTTCTCTGAAATTTAAGTTTTCTTTGTTCTTTCTGAAATTTTGTTCTTTGTTCTTCTGAAATTTGTTGTTCTTCTTGTTCTTTCTGAAATTTAAGTTGTTCTTTTTTGTTCTTTCTTTTTGTTTTCTGAAACTTGTTCTTCTTTTGTTCTTTCTGAAATTTAAGTTCTTCACTTTGTTCTTTCTGAAATTTGTTGTTCTTCTTTTTGTTCTTTTGAAATTTGTTGTTCTTCTTTGTTCTTCTGAAATTTAAGTTGTTTTTTTGTTCTTTTTCTGAAATTTAAGTTCTTTCTTTTTGTTCTTTTCTATGAAATTTAAGTTGTTCTTCTTTTTTGTTCTTTCTGAAATTTAAGTTGTTCTTTTTTTTTTGTTTTTTCTTTTCTTTTTTTGTTTTCTTTTGTTCTTTCTTTCTTTCTTCTTATTTTCTTTTTCTTTCATTTTTTTTTCTTTCTTTTAAATTTCTTCTTTTCTTTGTTTTATTTTTTTCCTTCTATTTTCTTCGTTTTTCTGTTTTTTTAAGTTTTCCTTCTTTTTTATTCTTTTTTTTGAATTTTAATCTTTCTCTTTTCATTTTTTTTTTTCTTTCTTATTAAATAAACACAATCTTATTCTTTCTTTTTCTTTCATTCATCCACTGAAATTTTCTTATGTTCATTTTTTTTTTTCTTTTTCTGAAATTTCCAGTTGTTCATTCATTTTTTTGTTCTTTTGACAATTCCATTCTTTCATTCTTTTTTCATTCATTCATTCATTCATTCTCTCTTAAGTACTCATAACACAATCCCATTCTTTCATTCTGTTTTCATTCATTTTTCATTTTCGTTCTTTTTGTTCTATCTTAAATTCTAAACACAATCCTTTTCTTTCATTATTTATTTATTTATTTACGTGCTCACAAACAAATGCTCTTTCTTTCTCTCTTTCTTTCTTTCATTATTTATTTATTTATGTGCTCACAAACAAATGCCCTTTCTTTGTTCTTTCTTTCAATTTATTTATTACGTGCTTCATTGCCCTTTCTTTCTCTTCTCTCTCTCTCTTTCTTTCTTTATTTGTTTATTTATTTATTTGTTTACGTTCTTCTTTTTGTTCTTTCTCTTTCTTTTTTCATTATTTATTTATTTACTTCTTTGTGTTTCTTTCTTTTCTTCTTTTTTGAAATTTATTTATTTTTTTTTTTTTACGTTCTAAAGAAATTTAAGTTCTTTCTTCTTTTGTTCTTTCCTGAAATTTGTTGTTTTTCTTTTTTCTCTTCTTTCTTTCATTTTTTATTTATTTATTTATTTGTTCTTTTGAAATCTTTCTTTCTCTCTTTCTTTCATTCATTATTTATTTATTTATTTGTGTTCTTCTCAACCTTTCTTTATTCAAATTCTTTCTTCTTTTGTTTCTTTCTGAAATTTTTGTTCTTTTTTTTCTTTGTTCTTTCTTCTGTGAAATTTTTGTTCTTTCTTTTGTTTTTTTTTTTTCTTTCTTTCTTCTTTTGTTCTTTCTGAAATTTAAAGTTCTTTCTTTCTTCTTTTTTTCTTTTTTCTTTCTTTCATTTTGTTCTTCTTTTGTTCACCAACATTCACTTTCTTTTATTTATTTTTTTTTTTTTTGTTTCTTTTTTTCTTTCATTTGTTCATTCTTCTTTTTTTCTTTCTGAAATTTCTTTGTTCTTCTTTTTTCTTCTTTCAATTTTTTTTTTTTCTTTTTTTTCTTTCTTTGTCAAAATTTGTTTTCTTCTTTTTTCTAAAAATTTAAGTACTTTCTTTCTTTCTTTTTCTTTCTTTCTTTTCTTTTCTTTCTTTTCTTTCAAATTTTTATTGTTTGTTTCTTTTTTTTTTTTCTTCCCTCTTAAATTCCTTTCTTTTTTTTTTTTTCTTCATAAATTTAAAACACTTTCTTTCTTTCTTTCTTCCTTTTTTCTTTCTTTATTTTCTTTCTTTCTTTTTTTTCTTCTTTCTTCAAATTTAATTTATTTCTGATGTATTCTTTCTTTCTTTTCTTTCTTTCTTTCTTTTTTCTTTCTTTCTTTCTTTTTTTCTTTCTTTTTTAAAAACACAAAGCGTTTCTTATTCTTTTTTTCTTTTGATTTTGTTTTTTTCCTTTCTTGTTCTTTCTTTCTTTTCTTTTTCTTTGAAACAAAATTTGTTCTTTATTTTGTTCTTTCTTTTTTTTTGTTTTTTCTTTTTTCTCTCTCAAAATTGTTCTTTGTTTCTTTTCTTTTTTTTCTTTTTTCTTCTTTTTTTGTTCTTTCTTTCTTCCTTTCTTTCTTTTTCTTTCTTTTTTCTTTTCTTTTTTCTTTCTTTCTTTCTTTTCTTTTGTTCTTCTTTTTTGTTTCTTTCTTTCTTTCTTTCGTTCTTTTTGTTTTGTTCTTTCTTTCTTTCTTTTGTTCTTTCTTTTGTTTCTTTCTTTTGAAATTTGTTGTTTTCTTTTTGTTTGTTTTTCTTTCTTTCTTTAAGTTCTTCTTTCTTTTTAAAATTTCTTTCTTTCACTGTCTTTTTTTTGTTCTTTTTTCTGAAATTTCTTTCTTCTTCTTTTTTCTTCTTTCTTTCTTTCTTTCTTTCGATTTCTTCTTTTGTTCTTTTATAAATTTCTTTTCTTTCTTTTCTTCTTTTCTTTTGTTTCTTTCTTTCTTTTGTTCTTTCTTTCTTTTTTCTTTTCTTTCTTTCTTTCTTTTGTTTCTTTCTTTCTTCTTTTTTTCTTTTCTTTAATTTAATTTGTTTTCTTTTTGTTCTTTCTTTTGTTCTTTCTTTCTTTTCTTGTTCTTTCTTTCTTTCTTTCTTTTCTTTCTTTCTTTCTTCTTTTTTTGTTTTTCTTTTGTTTTCTTTCTTTTTTCTTTCTTTCTTTCTTTTCTTTCTTTTGCTTTCTTTCTTTCTTCTTTTTTATAATTCCTTCTTTTCACTTTCTTTTTTGAAATTTCTTTTCGTTCTTTCTTTTTTTCTTCTTTCTTTTTTTAAGTTGTTCTTCTTTTTTTTCTCTTTCTCCACTTTTTTTGTTCTTTCTTTCTTTTTTCTTTCTTTTCTTTTTTCTCTTTCTTTTTTTCGTTCTTTCTTTTTGTTCTTTCTTCTCTTTTTTTGTTCTTTCTTTTTTTCTTTCTTTCTTTCTTTTGTTCTTTCTTTTTTCTCTTTCTTTTCTTTCTTTTCTTTCTTTTTTTTGTCTTTTCTTTCTTTTTTCTTTTTGTTCTTTCTTTCTTTCTTTCTTTCTTTCTTTTTTTTTCTCTTTCTTTCTTTCTTCTCTTTTTTGTTCTTTCTTTTTAAGTTCTTTTTTTTGTTCTTTCTTTCTTTCTTTCTTTCTTTCTTTTTTCTTTTGTTCTTTCTTCTTTTCTTTAAACTCTTTTCTTTCTTTTTTTCTTTCTTTCTTTCGTTCTTTCTTTTTTTTCTTTCTTTTCTTCTTTGTTTTCTTTTTTTGTTCTTTCTGAAATTTGTTGTTTTGTTTTTATTTCTTTCTTTCTTTGATTTATTTCTTTCTTTCATTCTTTTTTTTCTTTCTTTTCTTCTTCTTTTTTGTCTTTTGTAATTTAAGTTGTTCTTTTTTGTTCTTTCTTTCTTTCTGCTTTCTTTCGTTCTTTCTTTCTTTTTTCTTTCTTCTCTTTTGTAAATTTAAATTTATTTCTTCTTTTCTTTTTCTTTCTTTTTTCTTTTCTTTCTTTCTTCTTTCTTTTTCTTTCTTTCTGAAATTTAAGTTGTTCTTTTGTTCTTTCTTCTTTTGTTCTTTCTTTCTTTTTTCTTTTTCTTTCTTTAGAGTTTTCTTCTTTCGTTTCTTTCTTTCTTTTCTTGTTCTTCTTTTGTTCTTTCCTGAAATTTGTTGTTCTTCTTTTTGTTCTTTTTATGAATTAAATTGTTCTTTCTTTTTTTCTTTTTCTTTCGTTCTTTTTTTTGTTTCTTTCTTCTTTTATTCTTTCTTTGTCAATCACTTTCTTTTTGTTCTTTCTTTTGTTCTTTCTTTTAAGTTTTTCTTTCTTTGTTCTTTCTTTCTTTAAGTTCTTTTTTTCTTTCTTTTTTTGTTCTTTTTTGTTTTTTTAAATTTCTTCTTCTTTTTGTTCTTTTCTTCAATTTAAGTTCTTCTTTCTTTCTTTTCTTTTTCTTTTTTTGTTCTTTAAGTTCTTCCACTTCTTTTTTGTTTTTCTGAAATTTAATTGTTTCAGCATTTGTTCTGAAATTTAAGTTGTTCTTTCTTTTTTTCTTTTTCTTCTTTCTGAAATTTAAGTTTTTTTTCTCTTTTGTTCTTTTCTTTTTTTAAGTTCTTTCTTTGTTCTTTTTTTTTTTTTTCTTTTTAAAATTTAAGTTCTTTCTTTTTGTTCTTTTCTTAAATTTGTTGTTATTTCTTTTTTGTTTTTTTTTCTTTCTTCTTAGTTTTCTTTTTGTTCTTTGAAAAATTTAATTGTTCTTTTTTTTGTTCTTTCTTTCTTTTTAAGTTTCTTCTTTTGTTCTTTTCTTTCTAAATTTAAGTTTTTCTTCTTTTTCGTTCTTTTGTTTAAGTTCTTCTTTTTTTGTTCTTTCTTTTCTTTGTTGTTCTTCTTTTGTTCTTTCTGAAATTTATTTTTCTTCTTTTTTAGTCATCTAAACCACACGCAGGTTCTTTTTGTTCTTCTGAAATTTAAAAAATCTTCTTTGTTCTTTCTGAAATTTGTTGTTCTTCTTTTTGTTCTTTCTGAAATTTAAGTTGTTCTTCTTTTGTTTCTCTGAAATTTAAGTTCTTCTTTTTTGTTCTTTCTGAAATTTGTTGTTCTTTTTTTGTTCTTTCTGAAATTTGTTGTTCTTCTTTTGTTCTTTCTGAAATTTAAGTTGTTCTTCTTTTTGTTCTTTCTGAATTTGAAATTTTTGTTCTTTGAAATTTAAGTTCTTTTTTTGTTTTTCTGAAATTTAAGTTGTTCTTTTTTGGTGCTAGGATTGAAATTTGTTGTTCTTCTTTTTGTTCTTTCTGAAATTTGTTGTTCTTCTTTGTTCTTTTCTGAAATTTTTCCCCATTCTTTTCTTTTTTTGTTCTTGTGCCAATTTGTTGTTCTTTCTTTTGTTCTTTCTGAAATTTGTTCTTCTTTTGTTCTTTCTTTTTAATTTAAGTTTTTTCTTTTTTTCTTTTCTGAAATTTAAGTTGTTCTTTTCTTTTTTTCTTTTTTCCTTGTTCTTTCTTTTCTTTCTTAAGTTGTTCTTTTTCTTTTTGTTTCTTTTTCTGAAATTTTGTTGTTCTTTTTTTTGTTCTTTTCTGCAATTTGTTGTTCTTTTCTTTTCTGAAATTTAAGTTCTTTTCTTTTTGTTCTTTCTGAAATTTTGTTGTTCTTCTTTTTAATTCTTTTTGAAATTTAAGTTCTTCTTTTGTTCTTTCACCTTTCTTCTCCTTTTGTTGTTCTTCTTTTTTTGTTCTTTCTGAAATTTAAGTTCTTCTTTTTTGTTTTTTCTGCAATTTTGTTGTTCTTTTTTTAGTTTCTTTTATTATCTTTTCGTTTCTTTTTTGTTCTTTTGTTTTTTCTGAAATTTAAGTTTTTTTTTGTTCTTTCTGAAATTTGTTGTTCTTTCTTTGTTCTTCTGAAATTGTTCTTCTTTTGTTCTTTCTGAAATTTTGTTGTTCTTTTTTTGTTCTTTCTGAAATTTGTTGTTCTTCTTTTTTGTTCTTTTCTGAAATTTAAGTTCTTTTTTTGTTCTTTTTTTTGTTGTTCTTTTTTGTTCTTTTCTGAAATTTGTTGTTCTTTTTTGTTCTTTCTTTCTGAAATTCTGTTGTTCTTTCTTTTGTTCTTTCTTGAAATTTGTTGTTCTTTTTTTTGTTCTTTTCTGAAATTTAAGGTTGTTCTTTTTTTTGTTCTTTCTGAAATTTGTTTCTTCTTTTTGTTCTTTCTCTGAAATTTGTTGTTCTTTTTTTGTTCTTTTCTGAAATTTGTTGTTCTTCTTTTTGTTCTTTTTCTGAAATTTAAGTTCTTCTTTTTGTTCTTTCTGAAATTTAAGTTCTTCTTTTTGTTCTTCTTTTAAGTTGTTCTTTTCCTTCAATTTAACGTTCTTCTTTTTGTTCTTTTCTGAAATTTAAGTTGTTCTTCTTTTTGTTCTTTCTGAAATTTAAGTTCTTCTTTTTGTTCTTTTCTGAAATTTGTTGTTCTTCTTTTTGTTCTTTTCTGAAATTTGGTTGTTCTTCTTTTTGTTCTTTCTGAAATTTAAGTTGTTCTTTTTGTTCTCTTCTGAAATTTAAGTTGTTCTTCTTTTTTGTTCTTTCTGAAATTTGTTGTTCTTCTTTTTTGTTCTTTCTGAAATTTAAGTTGTTCTTCTTTTTGTTCTTTCTGAAATTTAAGTTGTTCTTCTTTTTGTTCTTTCTGAAATTTAAGTTGTTCTTCTTTTTGTTCTTTCTGAAATTTAAGTTGTTCTTCTTTTTGTTCTTTCTGAAATTTAAGTTGTTCTTCTTTTTGTTCTTTCTGAAATTTAAGTTGTTCTTCTTTTTGTTCTTTCTGAAATTTAAGTTGTTCTTCTTTTTGTTCTTTCTGAAATTTAAGTTCTTCTTTTTGTTCTTTCTGAAATTTAAAAATGTTCTTCTTTTTGTTCTTTTCTGAAATTTAAGTTCTTCTTTTTTTGTTCTTTCTGAAATTTAAGTTGTTCTTCTTTTTGTTCTTTTAAGTTCTTCTTTTTATTTTTTCTGAAATTTGTTGTTCTTTTTTTTTCTTTCTGAAATTTGTTGTTCTTCTTTTGTTCTTTTTGTTCTTCTTTTTGTTCTTTTCTGAAATTTGTTGTTCTTCTTTTTGTTCTTCTTTTTAGTTCTTCTTTTTTGTTCTGAAATTTGTTGTTCTTTTCGCTTGTTCTTTCTGAAATTTAAGTTGTTCTTCTTTTGTTCTTTCTGAAATTTAAGTTCTTCTTTTTGTTCTTTCTAAATTTAAGTTGTTCTTCTTTTTGTTCTTTCTGAAATTGTTGTTCTTCTTTTTGTTCTTTCTGAAATTTGTTGTTCTTCTTTTTGTTCTTTCTGAAATTTGTTGTTCTTCTTTTGTTCTTTCTGAAATTTGTTGTTCTTCTTTTTGTTCTTTCTGAAATTTAAGTTGTTCTTCTTTTTGTTCTTTCTGAAATTTAAGTTGTTCTTCTTTTTGTTCTTTCTGAAATTTAAGTTGTTCTTCTTTTTGTTCTTTCTGAAATTTAAGTTCTTCTTTTTGTTCTTTCTGAAATTTAAGTTGTTCTTCTTTTTGTTCTTTCTGAAATTTAAGTTCTTCTTTTTGTTCTTTCTGAAATTTAAGTTGTTCTTCTTTTTGTTCTTTCTGAAATTTAAGTTGTTCTTCTTTTTGTTCTTTCTGAAGCTTAAGTTGTTCTTCTAGGATAGCTGGGATACCGGACCATACGTGGTAGCAATATTCTAAGCATGAACGAATAATGTATGATAGATTCTACAGATAAAAATTGTCTCATACGACACAGTGAACCAACTTTTTAGAAGCTGACCTTGCAATGGATTCAATGAAATTATTGCACTTCATGTCAGCTAAGAACGTTAGCCCGAGAAAACGCCAGGAGTCACCTTTCTGAAGGTTAGCATCAGCCATACTGATGGAAGGCAGAGAGAGGTCTCTCTTATGATTCATGGAGAGAAGTTTAGTTTTGTAGGCGTTAAAATTAACAAGCCATCTTTTGCCCCAGTTAAAATAATTATTTTATTGTTCTTTCTTCTTAATAATGTTTTCTTTTTTTCCATATTATTTCACACTCAGTGACCCATTGCGTCTCAGTGGTTTTATTGTCTTACTTTTGGTGAAATGATTTTACAAAAGAAAAGTACTCGGCATGTTATAGCATTTATTTAAGTAAGACAACCCTTGCGCGACACTAGGTCAGTGTGCAGAATAAACTAGCACACATAAATCAAATGCAAGTTTATTGCACTCTCTCCAAAACAACATTACTTGACAATGAAACCGATGCGTATGAGTACTTTGTTAATTTATTCATAATTGCACTGAAAAGGACACACATTTTTTTTGTCCGTGTCTAATTGAAATGATTAATAATTAAATGTCATTTTGAGGATACCAGCGCCAGTGAAGCATTTCTGAAATTACTGCGTCATACTCTATTTTGCCACCTGCTAATCGCTGGGAGAGTTGGCTGCTTTGGTGGCGCTCAAAGCTCAAGTTCACCGGACAGAAAATAGCGGCTGACGAGATATCTCGTGATATATATTTTTCGTTTTTATTTTGAAAAGCTGGTATTTTACACATTAGCTTTCGAACATTGATTGCTTATAGCAGTCAGGGGCAACCTTTTTTTCTTAAACAGTGGGCCGCACGAGGTAGTGTATATCATAAGGCGGGCCGTACTACTAAAAAAATCAACGTAATTTTCCAATAAAGTTACCGCAGCCATTTTCACAACCATACGCATATTTATTTGCCTTAGAAATGGTGAAGAGTCGATTTATTTTCTTCAGAGAAAAGATTCCTTCTGTAATTTTAAAAAAATTTCCCTGAAGTGTTGGTACAATATTATCGCTGATAATAGAGTGATTAACACACACTGCTGCATGTAATTTGTTTGTAATTGCAGTCAGTTATGTGCCATGCGTGATACACGCTTAGGCAATCATGTATCTTTCGATACATGACTGACGAGGAAGATTTTTCCTGCAGTAAGTTGCCATTTCTTTTTGCGGTAGACCAATTGCCATCAAAAGCTACAGAACCCGGTCTGTCCTTCTATTTACCCATAGCTGGAGGGAGAAGAAGAGAATTCATATCTTTCCCAAGGGTATTCACGTAAGTGAATGAAATGGATTCGACTGAAATTCGAACACGGCTCTGCCGATTCCTCAATCCGTGCCCAACTTATTCTAAATATACAAAACTTTTTGTAAAAGAAGAGATATATTTATTCTCTAGAGGAAAATAATTATCATTGACGTTTACTGTTTCTGAAGCAAAAGGTTTTTCCACGTATGGCCTTCCTTAGTGAAAATCGCCAATTGTGTAAAATGCAGACAACATTACCTACAACGAAAAGTTACAAAATTAAAGAAACATTGTACTTAATCATTATTTATGTGGTTATGCATGAGAGTATGTGTGTGAACAAGTGAATATGAAAAGAAACAAACAACTTTTTAAGAAACGTTATTTTAAGAAACGTTATTTTCAAAAATGGTTGCTGAAGACATTAAGTTTATAAGTCTCAGAAAATCATACACAGATCTCCTTAAGGACAGATGGCATAGTGGGTAAAGGTGCTGGTTAGACCCAGTGACAGGACCCAAAGTGTTGTGAGTTCAATACCTGGTAAATGTAGTGGAAAACTTGGAGAGGTGAATTAACAGGAGATAACTGATAAATGACATCCATTAGACATGGCATGCGGAACTAGAACAGTCTACCCCAGCGAGCGAAATAAAAAAGTTCAGTTCGACATTCCAACCACCTGAAGAAGGCCGGAACGTACAACGGCCGAAACGTTTTGATAAATAAGGCAACAAAGATGAGGACAATAGTGTAATATTTCGAAGTTTTAAATATACAGCATTTGATTTCATATAATTTTCTAGTTTTTTAAATATATGGTTTTATTTCATATTTAAATGTGTACACTTCAAAAATTTTCGTGATATTTTCATTTGCTTCTAGGTGTGCCTTTGCTTAAAAAGGCTGAGAAACACTGCAATGAGTGTTAGCATATTTTAGAGTGTTTTCTAATTCAAAACTTGAAAACCTAACGTGGATAAAGATAACGTTGGAATCCAACTAAATATGTTAGCTCTATCACTTATATTGAGCGCTTTCAATAAGTACCGTGCATATATATATATAAATATAAAATATATATATATAATATATATAAAAATATATATATATATATATATATATATATATATATATATATATATATATATAGATAGATACACATTTCACATACACACACACACGCAAATATATATATATATATATATATATATATATATATGTATGTGAAAATATATAGAAAATAGGAAAGAACTCGTTAGGTAAATAATCCAAAGTTATTTAGTATTTTTGTTATTATTTTTAAAAAATAGTGCTCGATACAAAAGTAGAGCATAAATATAATTATTTATTTAAAAAAATGATTCCAACACGCTACATAAGAGTTCTCATGTTTCATTAAAGTTTCATATATATATATATATATATATATATATATATATATATATATATATATATATATATATATATATAAAGGCAGGATATGTGTAACGAATGCACGGCCGCAATTTTCGACGGATTTGCACCATAATTTACATGCTCATGCTCCAAGTTAGCGGGAATGCCAAGACCGACTTTGCATTTCCCAACACCCATCGATAGTGGAAATAAACGTTTTTTCATGCTTCTACGGCAGTTTTCATTTAGTTTGCGGCCATTTTGTACTGGCCAGAGTGAGAGCATATAGCTGGCTGCCACGAATAGGCAGGACGATTCTATTGGGCAGCGTGAGAGCCAACAGCTGACTGACACGAATGTTAACTAGCATGCTAGTATGCAAAAAAAAAATCGTTAGCTGCATTTGTTACAAGTGGGAAACATTTTAATCTGCATAGCACTTTACTCCAATTGGCTCATTCGCTTGCTTAAACTCAACGTTGATTCTGATTCCGCAGAACTGGGTTGCATAGGAAAAAAGTATTTGTTGTTAACATTCTTTTTTCATTCGGTTTTTCCAGTTACGAGTCCTTTTTTAAAGCTGATCGTTTTGTGTTCATTTTGTTTAGTTCTTTTTTCGTAACAGATTTAATGTTTAGTATAGATCTTAGAAAAAAAATTCGCAGTGTGAGATAGGCAAGAAGTAAGACGTGTAGCAACATCAGTACGGCAAAGGGCACTCCTTTAAAGGCAAGGAAGGGCAAAAATATTTTAAGTCAAGTCATAGCGATTGCTGTATGAGTCGTACGATTTTTGAATCAAGTAAAGGAAACGCCATCCTGCCATATATATATATATATATATATATATATATATATATATATATATATACTCAATCACCAAAGTTAAGCAGTATAAAAATCGGTCGATACTTAGATGGGTGACAGCTTGGGAACATCGGCTACTGTTAGCAACCTCCTGCAATCTGAAACATGTTTCAGCTTTGCATAACCCACAAAGGGTTGATAAGTCATAAAAAAAATCAGTCAATCAATGCAGAAGCAAAATTCACATGCGCGCAGGAGAGGAAATTTTGAAAAGATCTCGGCCCGATACATTTCCCTAAATTAAATCTCATTATTAAATATCCTAATTTTTTTTTAATTTCTTCTTGGTCGTGCTGACTATTTTTGATCACATTTTCATATATTAATAACATGGCAATATCCTATTACATGAAAACATGATCTATTAAAAACGTGTACCTGCTTCACGCAAGGTAGACATAATGTCTGACCTTCGACGATGAAGGTCATTCATATACACAAAATGAGTAATCTAGGAAACTTGGGTCCTAATTTGCTTTCAGGGTGGGTAGAGAGACGAAGCATAGGATGAGTGTGTGCGAGAATCTTGGATGTAAAAGTGAAGCAATCGATTGATAATCTTTGTGTGTGTAATCTACACTCACGGCTCCAACCAGGGTTAAGACATTTGGCTTCGGGGCATCGGAACTTCGGTGTATGCGAAAGAAATGAATGAATCAGACGAATGACAAAAACAAACACAGGTCCGCCATGTTGCTGCTTGGCAATATCGCGAGTGACGTAAAAAATCTTGTCTGGAAGACAGAGAGTGAACCTTGTACGTTAGAACCGAATACATCCCACACGATAGAGAATTCTTAAAACCTATCATTTTTTTTAAAAAAAGTGAATAAATAAAAAAGAATAATTGGGAGATAAAAATGAAGAAATCGAAAAGGAAAAATAACCTAGCAAAGAATGAGGACTTTTGAATATTTGCGAAAGAATTTCTTATGTGTATGTATTAAGTTTCTAGTTATTAAAATATTTTATGACTGTCCGAAAGTATCCAAACATATTGATATCTATTTCACTCTATATCTTTCTTTCTTTCTTTCTTTCTTTCTTTCTTTAATCAGGGATATTTCTATCTATCTATCTATCTATCTATCTATCTATCTATCTATTAGGACCACACTTTAAAACTTTGAATACGATTGCAGAAAGTTTGTAACTTTATTAGGGACACACTATAAAACATTAAATATGGTTGCAGAAATTTTGTAGCTTTATTAGGGACACACTATAAAACATTGAATACGATTGCAGAAAGTTTGTAACTTTATTAGGGACACACTATAAAACATTAAATACGGTTGCAGAATTTTTGTAGCTTTATTAGGGACACACTTTAAAACATTGAATACGATTGCAGAAATTTTGTAGGTATATTAGGGCCACACTTTAAATCTTTGTATACGGTTGCAGAAAGTTTGTTGCCACACTATAAAACTTTGAACACAATTGCAGAAGTTATCCATTAATTCTTCGAAATTTTACACCACTCCGCCATTTTCACTCTCTCTCTCTCTCTCTCTCTTTTTTTTTTTTTTAAAGCGAACCGACATGATCTCTTGAAGGTTTCTTTTTAATGGCGGATTAGACTTAAAATTCGCCAAGACAGCTTGTCGAAAGACGTCAGTATAATCTCATTTAATGTAATCAAGCGCTCGATCTCCACCATTTTCTACAAGATCCGCTGATGTCATCGGTCTTATTATGTCTCTTGGTAGCGAGTGACGTCAGAAGGAATAACGCTGCTATCATTTTCTGGAAAAAGGTGTATGTCAGGGCCACTGACGATGGGGAAATAATGAACGAGATGAAATCGTTTGCATTGTGTATGGATTAGTGCCAATATGATTGTGTGGGGGAAAAACAATAGCGTATATTCATACGATAAGATATTATATTCCACTTAATATGAACACTTTAGCCCAATTCGGCAGTCCCGGGAATATTTTCTGTGCTGAAATGTTCTCAGATTTGTCAAAAAAACCTTGGCCCCACACAAAAAAAAATCCGTTTTGTCAGATTTTGGGGAGTTGAACGCGTGGCGAACTTTTCAGCACTTACTAGTAAATAACAAGTCTGTTCGAAAAACATTCAGCTATTAAACATTAACGAAAAATAGACTTAGTCCGCGTAAAAAAAATCACTTACGAATCTTACACACTTATCCGAGGTCAACGTCCTGGGTATGATGATAAACTACATCTGCGTCCTGGGTAAGACGATAAACTACGTCCAACAGCAAAGCCTCTGATCAAGAGGTTTTGAGGAGCGTGGAACCACCTCTTAATTGCTGGTGTTCTCAGATCCACCCTGACCCGGGGTGATAGCACCTGTTAGGGTCCCAGCTATGGGCAAATAGCTACCCCCCCAAACCGTATTCAAAACGTGTAAAAATAGGTTTTAATATCAGCAAAACATTTTTGTAAAAAATTATTACCAGCAATGCATTTTTGAAAAAAATTTTACCAGCTATAAATTTAAAAAAATCTATTACTAGCTATACATCTTTTCGAAAAAAAAATTACCAGATATACATATTTGAAGGAAAATTATTAACAGAAATAGATTTTTGAAGGAAAAAAATATTACCAGAAAAAATATATTGCGAACAATATATTACACAAAAAATATATTACAGGAAAAATATATATTGCAGGAAAAATATATTACAGGAAAAATATATTACGAACAATATATTACAGGAAAAATATATTACAGGAAAAATATATTACGAACAATATATTACAGGAAAAATATATTACAGGAAAAATATATTACGAACAATATATTACAGGAAAAATATATTACAGGAAAAATATATTACGAACAATAAAAATTTTGTTGGCATTAAATAACCCATAACAAAACAAACAAAATAAAACCAACCAAACGAGAAATACTTTGTAAAAAATTATTACCAGCAATGAATTTTTAAAGAAAAATTATTACCAGCAAAACATTATTACCAGCAAAACATTACCAGCAATACATTTTTGAAAAAAAATATTACCAGCAATAAAAAAATTTTTTGCATTAAATAACCCATTGAGGTTGATGTGCCGTAAAACAAAACAAACGAAGCCAAACCAAACCATTATCCGAGGTCAGGTTCGCCTTTTCAAGCCGGAATCCTCTTTTAGAATCGCCATCAGCTACCACGTCGTGTTCTCCTTAATTTCGTCAAGTGGGTTCTGATTTTACCTTTGGGAACTGTCAGACTTCAAAGGGGGCCAATAATGGAAAACATAGGGGATGCGATAATTTGGAAAAAAAAAGAAGAAAAGATTTCATGAGGTTTGAGTAATCTACTGGCTTGGTAATTGTGAATGCTAGACATTTTAATGTAACCATTCTAGCGTGGCCAACTCTGACACAAACCCATTTTAGCGCGGAATGAATATGGTGTATACATAAAAATACTGAAAGCACAGCGCTTGTATTTTCTTTTTCAATATGGCACATTGCAAATGTAATTGGGGCATCTAGTTGATCCTCTGACAGAAAAATTGACACCAAACATTTGAAGGTAACTACCTAAGCACAGATATGCGCTGTGGTGTAATAGATAATGATACGACTTGGAATGAGAAATCATCGTGTCGTGTTCGAATTCCAATCGGGTTCATTAGATTCTTTTCCACTCTGTTATAAGGTGAATAGCAGGACAGGCATGGTTGTCAGCCAGTTCATCGAAGAAAGAAACGTCAACCTATTGCAGGAACATCTACCTATTCAATCAATAATCGAAAAATACATGATCACTCAAGCGCGTATCACGTATGACACTTAACTGACTGATGAACCTAAGCGCAAAACTGAGATGTTCGCCATTGTTTTCCCATGGAATGCGAAATTTTTACCACACACAAACACACACATATATATATTTATCATATTTTTTTTTCATATAGATAAAAACAAATTACTCACTACAAAGATGCAATTTCATTTCGATGCATTTAGTTGCACCTCGACTGGTGAGAGCCAAAATGGTTATGAACAATTCTGTTTGTAAGCAGACCACACGTGGAACGTCACTTCCGTTTTTTTTTTCTATATGTTTGAAAGAAAATTACATTTTAAGAGGGGGACGTATCAGGATAAAGAAAAGATAGGAAAGATACGTCCCCTTATCATCCTTATACGTCCACCCTTAAAATGTACTTTTTTTCCCCTCAAACAAATAGAAAAAAGGAAGTGACGTTTCACACGAAGTTGCATCTTTGTAGTGAGTAAACTGTTTTTGTCTATATGAAAAAAAATTAATAAATAATTATTGCTCTACTATCGGTATTGATCCCTCTTTTAAATTAATGCTGCGGACGTTAGAATTCATATATCATTTTCGTTCTCATTACATTTCGTATATATATATATATATATATATATATATATATATATATATATATATATATATATATATATATATATATATATATATAAAAAGAAAGAACAGTAAGATATATAATCCGGTGTTCTTATAGGTATTTTATTTTTACAAAATAGTGCTCGATGTAAATTTACAGAGCATTAATATTATAAATTAATTGATTTAAAATATGTTTTTTTCCGCTAAACAGTTCTAACCATGTTTCAAAATGGAAGTTAAAAGCCACGAATTTAATTTCATAATTAAATTAAAGACATTAGTTCCATTTCATCCTCAAGCGAATTTAGGACTCCAAAATTCGCTTGAGGATGAAATGGAACTAATGTCTTTAATTTAATTACAAAATTAAATTCGATGCTTTCAGCTTCCATTTTTAAACATGGTTAGAAACTGTGTAGCGGAAAAAACATATTTTAAATCAATTAATTTATATATATATATATATATATATATATATATATATATATATGTGTGTGTGTGTGTGTGTGTGCGCGTGTGTGTGTTTTGTGTTTGTGAAGCTGCGATGGAGGACCTAGGGATTGCGATAATTTGAAAAGAATGATTTCATAAAGTTTGAATATTCTGCTGGCTTGGTAAATGCGCATGCAAGAATCCCATAGAACACTGAAAGAACTCAATGCCGATGGAGTAACATCATGCAATGTAAGGTCTCCTCTGATTGGATGCCATATGAAATCAAAACAAGAAGCAATATTCGAAAACAATGAAACTAACATATTTAAAAAAAAAAATTAACAATAAAAACTATTTAAACTATTTATAATCATACATTTGTCCTTATCTTATCACGACGTTTCGGCCATTGTAAACACCGGCCTTCATCAGTCATCTTACAGGGAAGTCTGAATAGAAATTATTAAAATTTGGCGACGTAGTAATTGTGAGTTCAATCCCTGGACCAGGCAGTGGGTACTTAGAAACAGGTGGGCAATAACTGAGAAGTAATAAAAATAAGAAATAGGGGCGATATTATCAGTGAAAGGGGGGGCGGTCTAACCACGTAGATTTAAAAATTGGTTACTCTAGGTTACTCAGATCGATATACAGCTGATGAAGGCTGGAGGACATCGACTGAAACGGTGTGATAACAACAACAAAGATGAGGACAATAGTTCTAATATAAATAGTGTAAATAGTTTTTATTAGTTTTTATTGTTATTTTTTTTAACTATGTTAGTTTCATTGTTTTCGAATATCGCTTCTTGCGTCTTGTTTTGGTTTCATATAGGAACCAATCAGAGGAGATCTTACATCGTGTGGTTTTACTCAGTCGGCAACGAAACGCCATTGAATGAGTTCTTTCTGTGTTCTGTGTAATTAACAATTACCAAACCATTATTTAACCTAATGCAATCTTTTTTTCTTCAAATTATAGCAACTACTAGATGTTCCAGCACCACTACAGTCTCGAAATATATATATTCATGTATATATATATATATATGTATGTATGTATGTATGTATGTATATATACGTTTTCACAACATCGCCCACGTGACGACGACGTGATCGTATTTAAACGGAACGCTGATCTTATAAAAGATTTCAGGATTTCTGTTTGGATTGGTATTGCTTTTATGTCCATCGTCTTTTTCATGTTGAATTGTATATGGTCTATGTTAATTATGTTTTATGAATATGTCCTGAAGATGGTCTATTAGACCGAAACGTCCGACGTTGACATTAAACATTAAAACAGCATAATCGCCTATTAGGATTTTTTGTTTGTTTTTTCAGTATATTTTTCTTCATATATATATATGTGTATATATATATATATATATATATATATATATATATATATATATGTATGTGTATATATATATATGGTAAAATTCCACGTTCCATAGGAAAACAGTGGCAAAAGTCTCAGTTTTGTGCTTAGGTCCATCAGTCAGTAAAGTGCCATACGTGATACACCTTTTGAGCGACCATGTCTCTTTCGATTCATGACTGCTGTTTCTTTCTGCGGTAGACTCCTTGCCACCCAAGGCTTTAGAACCCAGTCTGCCCTGTTATTTAGCCATGATAACAACAGTGAGCCAGTCAGTTAAGTGCCATATGTGATACACGTTTTGGCGATTACGTCTCTTTCGATTCATGACTGAATAGGCAGAAGATTTCCCGGCAGGAGGCTGCCGTTTCTTTCTGCTGTAGACTATTGCCAAACATGCCTGTCCTGCTATTCAACTTATAACAGAGTGGAAACGAGATGGATTCATGCCTTTCCCAATGGTATTTGTGTATAAGTGAATCTAATGAACCCGACTGGAATTCGAACACGGCACACTGATTTCTCATTCCAAGCCGTATTATTATCCACTACACCACGGCACATATCTGTGCTTCCTTCAAATGTTTGCTGTCAATTCTTCTGGCAGAGGATCAACTAGATGCCCCAATTACGTCTGCAATGTGCCATATGAAAACAACAACAACAACAACAACAACAACAGCAAAACAAAACAAAAAACAACAAAAAAACAGCGCTGCGCTTTCAGTCTTTTTTTTATGTATACACCATATTTTTTTCGCGCTAACATGGGTTTGTGTCAGAGTGGGCCACGATAGAATGGTTGTACTTAAATGTCTGAAATCCATATTGAAAAGAATCAGTGATTTCAATTATAGTAGGAATATCGCCTTCGAATGCGAACGTACGAACCTAATATTAAACAGATTTGCGGGTAAGCGAGCAGTGATGCTTACTGGGAGACCCGAGGGAAATGGGTGGAGCAGACGTAAACAGGTTAGATTAATTGCCAATGGGAGTCTTATTTGGGTGGTGAGATATATATTTATTAAAGACATTTTTATGTTTAACGTTCTTTTTTATAGTTACAAGTATTTAAGTAACGTTAAACATAAAAATGTCTTTAATAAATAAATTGTCGGACTTTGTCCATTTCTTAATATATGACGTCATTTGTTTACATTTGATACGCCAGAGCAGTTATGAATGTACGAGATTCATGGAAGATTGAAGTTTATAAGCAGTAAATTCGACCTTGTCTACCGAACGCTCCTTTGTGTCCGGTCGGTAAGGCACGTCAGCGTAAATGACGGTTCCGTATAGGATACAGGTTCGAATCCTGTCAAAGGAGGAATATTTTCTATGAAAATTTCTCGGACATTCAGGCCGGTAAGTGTTATTTAATACTGTTTATTATAAACAGAGCATTTACTTAAATACTTGTATCTATAAAAAAGAACGTTAAACATAAAAATGTCTTTAATAAATAAAATGTCGGACTTTGTCCATTTCTTAATATATATATATATATATAGTCAAACCTAGAGAGCCAGACAAACCTACCAAGGATCTTTCCCTGACGATCCGCTTAGGTGAAAACTTTGGTAGGTTTGTCTGGCTCACTAGGTTTGACTAGGTCTGCTCTACTTTTATATTGAGCATTTTTTTATTTAGTTGATTACCCGTATCGGTTTTTTTTTCATTGGGCTTTGGACCTGTATGCTGTACGATTATTTTCGACAGACGTTCATGTTCCTAGGTCTTTCTTTTTTAAAACCTTTTTTCCTTCGAAATTGATTTGATCATTGGCAAATCAAGAAACCGATATTTTTGAGACGATATTATATATATATATATATATATATATATATATATATATATATATATATATATATATATATATATATATATGAATTTTGGACGGCCGTGCCTCAGGTATGAAGAAGCTTATAGAGTACCTCCACAGCTGCCAGCGTGCCTCATACTTTGAGCGAATTGCTCTGGTTAGAAATAACTGGAGATATTTGTGCCATAGTTGTATGAGAAATTACGCAGTCAGTCATATTGACCGGTTAAGAGACGAAAGACAACGGCGGAAAGCGTCAAGAAATATTACTATGGTGATGTCCCGAGATCCACGCTGTTGCTAAATATGTGGACTTGTATGCAGGTCACTGGCGGGACTGTAGAGTCACATACAACATAAACACAAAAACTGAAGAAATTTATGGGATCCTCATACGTCGAAATCGCCTGGAGAGTCCATCATACGTGATTATAAGGACAAGAGGCAAAATAGTTCTTAGCCGACGCATTTCGTCCTCCGAGGGACTTTACCAAAGCAAAAACAGTTGCCTTGATAAAGACCCTCGGAGGACGAAATGCGTTGGCTAAGAATAGATTTTTTTATTTCTTTTTTTATTCATTTTGTTCCTTTACAGATA
>CAHIKZ030000750.1:1070000-1102500 GCA_903632075.3 Acanthosepion pharaonis | reverse complement strand
TATTAAGAGACAGAAAAATTTTTTTCGAAACAAAGAAAAATGTACTGAATTGTTTCCTGATATCTGTCCTCTCGTAAGGCAGCGAATGAAGGCGAAGATGAGACTTGAAGCAACAGAAATGTAGTTCTACAGAAAGATGCTGAGGATACCATGGACCGACCATGTGAGCCATAATGAGGTTTTGGAGAGAATGGAAACAAAAAGGAAACTTATACATCAGGAAGAGTTAGTTGAAATTTCTCGGACACTTAATGAGGAAGGAGGGCTTGGAAAATCTGATACTCACAGGACAGATTGTGGGAAAAGAGGGACAGAGGAAAGCAACGTGTAGCATACTAGATGGACATGAGCAAACGGATGGCTTTGGGAGAAATAACGAAAAGACAAAACTTATTAAGAGCTGCAAGGGTCAGGAAGATGTGGAGGGCTGTGATCGCCTACCTCCTAAAGGAACATGGCACATAAAAGAAGAAGATATCCTATTGGCTTCCCGGCGGCTACTACGTCAAATACCTCCACTCGGTAATTAGTCGAACCAGGCACCGATTTGACGCATTCAGTTCTATTTATAATGTTTTCTTCCAGTGTGGTTCCCTTCCACAGGGAGTGGCAGGAAATTTGAGAATCTATTTTCTTCTGTTTAAAAGAATTCAAATACTTTAAAAACTGCCCCACTCCGCCACCAAAAAAAAAAAAAATAAAATAAATAAATAAATAAAAAATAAAATAAAATAAAGTAAATAAAGAATAGTTTTTACGCTTAAATGATAACTGATATTTATACAAAAACGCATCTTGACAACTGGTATGTATCAGGAATTGACCCTTTGCGGAAGTAATCTAATAGATATTTAAAAGTTTAAATTCTGCCTTGTCTTCTGAAATGATGAATTATCGAATAATCTCGCGAGATTTGTATATCCAAGTTGGTTGCTATCGTCACAACGTTTGTATTCTCCGACCGTTTTCAAATGCATGTCGAATTGAGTAACTTTGAAATTTTGTTGTTCAATAAATTTTCCAGCCGAATCTTCGCTGAAAAAGGATTTATTCCACGTATTATACATTTTGGTTGATTTTTATGCTTTAATTAGAAGAGAAATTCTTCAAAATATCAACTACAAAAAGAAAAGAAACAACAGTGGAAAATAAAATTATTGACAGGATCAACAATTACGTTATCTATATCTATATTTCTCAAAATGTATGTATGTATGTATGTGTGTGTGTGTGTGTGTGTGTGTGTGTGAGTGATCGGATGTTGTTTATAAGTTTACACAGTTTCCATCCGATTTCGATGAGTATTTTTTTTTTATTTGATAGATAATTCTTCAGTGCCGGTTTTGAGTCCAAATCGGCTGGAAAAAATTACAACTTTGAAGGTGAAAAATCAAAAAAACTGATTTTTTACACTTTGCGCAAAAATCAAAGGCAAAATTTAATGTCTGCAAAAAACAGCGTATAATCAATTTAGAGAGTTGAAATCTAACGCAAAAGATTATTAGAATTATAAAAAAAAACAAAATTATATTATAAATAAAAATTATCGTATATTATTATTATGACGGTCCATGGAAGAGGTTCCTTCCTTGCAAGATTGAGAACGCAAAAACGGCCCATTTCAGGTCCCCCCCATTCAAGTTGTTAACACCCCATTTGGGGATTTGCCTCAGTTTCACCCAATTATTGTGACTAATATTGTTTTTCGGGTGGACTGACTTTAAGCTCAAACCGCTCCAATTGAACAGTAAAAATTCTCAGTAATGAAAGACCCGGTTGAAGACGGGTTATACTGCTAGTCACTGATAGAATGTTTTCAGATTCAGTGTTGCTCATTCCATCCTCTGTGAAAACACTTCCCAGATATTAAAATTTTTCTACTTGTTTGATTTTGTTATCTCCAATTTGTAATTTGCATTTTGGACTCATCAACCACGCATTCTGTCTTCTTTCAATTTACGTTTAATCTTTTTTTCTCGCTTTTCTTCATTAGCTTCTGTATGAGCGTTCGTATTTTTCTTTCTGTCTTAGCTATCAACATTGTCTCATCTGCATTTCTTATTTCGTTAAGATTTTGCCAGCCAATAATTAATCCTGGTAGGACTTCTAGTTCTCTCAGAATCGCCTCATTGTATAGGTTGAATATGTCCGGTGAGAAGACACATCCTTGTCTTACACCCCTTTCTATTTTTGTATATCTTTTGAACTCATTTTCTATCCGCATGCAGACGGTTTGCTGCCAGTATAGATTCTTGATTATTCTAATATTCTTCCCAAATATGTCCAGGTTGCTGAGCAGTTCTAACAGATCTATGTGGTGTACTTTATCAAACGCCTTTGCGTAATCTATTAAACAAAGCTACACGTTCTTCTGCAATTGTATTGCTCTTTCTGAGTATAAATATCACGGTCGTTGTTCCAGTGTCTTTGACGAACCCGCACTGTTCTTGTCCTATTTCTGGCTTGGTACTGCATCGCGCTCTATTCATCAGAATTCGGATGATAAGTTTTGTTATGTGGCTCATTAGGCTGATTGTCCAATGGAGTTCACATCCGTTTGCAGCTGGCTTCTTAGGAAAATTAGATCTACTTAGGTTCCGTTTTTTTTTGTAATTTTATTTGAATATCTAGTATTATTTTCATAGAGTGTAGGTACTGTAGAGAAGATTTTAGTTTAGAGAAGTCTTAGTTAACATCTGAGAGAGATAGTTGAAATTTTTAGGGTACACAATGAGGAAAGAATCCTTGGAAAATTTGATACTCACAGGACACAACTGAAAGTAAGAGGGATAGGAAAACAGGACATAATAGTGGGCTTGAGCAAATGAAAGGCTGAAAAGGTATTAGCAAAAGGACAATTTATTAAGAGCTGCAAAGGACAGGAAATTGTGGAGAGACATGATCGCTTAGGTCCTGAGGAATTACGGCACATAAAGAAGAAAAGTAGATATTCAAGCAATAAATAAATTCCATTTCATTCTGCGATTTAAGGTTTCCGTATAGTCTACATACACAAACAAATCAGATTTGACGAACATTTTTTTTTTACTTTGAATCCATTAGTTTTATAAATGTATTTTTTATTAGCATAAAATGTTAGAACGCATAGGAGAAGCAAAAGAACCAATACTACACTCATCAAGTAGAACTTCAAACTTGTGACCTTGTGCCAGACTATTATAATCTCAGAACGATTTCTGGAATCTTAGCCAACTATTTCTGCAAATTATTACTACTGTATAATGAATTCGATCCACATCGCGCACCCAAAAAAGCATGTTTTTTTTGAAAAGACAAAAATCTACAGAATGAACTGTGCTTAAATTCATGAATAGTGGTTTAAACAGTACTAAATTGGCGGCAACCAGTCTCATCATTTTAGTTTTTAAACTTCATAACTATTACATGCTCGAGCTAGATGAAATTTGTGCTTAAGCTTTCGTTTTCTATCCCCCTGTTAGCTGAGCAGTTTTCTTTTCAATGCGAAATCACTCTTTATCGCGTTCTTTTAATAAACAGGTTTCTTCTTCCAGTCAATATTAGCTCCCCCCACCCGTATTTTTTTTTTTAGCAGGAAAGCAAAACAGAATCCCACAATTCCTTTATTTATTTATTCACTTATTTATTAGTTTCGGAGAGCTGGGAGAAAGAGGAGGGAACGTAATTCGAAAAATACTGCCGGTCCCGGCATTTGGAAAGTTTTTAAAGCAATTTTTTTTTGGCAATCACAGCACCCTCGTCCCCCTGAGACGTGTCGAGCTACGTTGTGGGTGACGGAAGATTTTCATCTGCTTGTCGTTAATAGTCCCTTAAAAGACGGTTTTAAATTCAGTGCCTGAAAAAAAATTAAGATGCAATAAAACATTGGTTTTATAATTATCTTAGTCTCCTCTAAATGCGTACGGGAAAGATTAAACGTAGGACTTTATTTATTGTTGCTTTTCGTCATAGCTGTGTTGATACACTCTTCATTTCTGCTATTGTTGTAGAACTAATTTTACTCCATCCTGTTATTGTTGTCTTTCATTATGGATCTGTCGATACACTCTTCATTTCTGGTATTGTTGTAGGACTAATTTTTCTTCATCGTATTGTTGCTTTTTATCACTCTTCGTTACTAGATTACGAGTCTCTTCAGCAACATACTGATGCTTTTTATTCTAACAATCGATATAATCTTCATTATTATTATTATTTGTACTATTATGTTGCCAGAGATTAACAATTTTTTGTATTTCTTTAGGCTATTAGAGATCCCTTCAATGAGTTTATCGTAACCTATTCTAATCAATCTGAGTGCTACAAGTGGAATTATTGATGTCCTCATGTGCCAGATTTTTTAGATTTTCCTCCCAAGATCCTTGTATTTTGATAGTTTTTTTTTAAAGATCTTCAAAGATACATTATAATTTCCGGTATTTCAATGAAATCACAAATTTTTTTTTCATCAGAATTGGGCGATTGGTTTTTTATTCTGTCTGTGTATATTGTAAAGTTCCTCAGACTTACAGGTCTTATCTTTGTAATTCTGGGTGATGTTTTAGCCAGTTCACCCCTTCCCGTAAAGTTGTATTTTTTTTTTGGTCCACTCTATCAATGAAAGAGAATAACAGAGATCCTAACACCCAAACCTTTATGGTTATTTATTTCACATTTATTACATTATCTGTTTCGGAGAGCTTTCCAGGAGTTTTTTTTTTTAATTTCTAGAGGAGGAATAAAATCTTCGGTTTCAGCTTTTAACCCCGCAACGTAACCACTTGGTACAGGGTTTGTCCATCAGCTTGTTTCATACGGGTAGAGTTTTAGCCATGAAGAGCTTATCTTGCCATCGTTCCTACATTTGGTACTTCTTCACCCATGAAATTCCCTTTTTGAACTTGTTGATTTCTTTTATTATTAAATAAAGTTTCTTATTTCTTCCATGTTCTTTTTTCCAGTCATCATCTAGTCTTCTGAAGTTTCTAGGTATCTTTGAATACCGGTTGTTGTGGTTTTGTAAGACAGGTTTAGTTGAACAATCTGCCTGGATCTGGACATTATTATTATTATTATTGTTTGTTGGCATCATTTATTATTAAATAAAGTTTCTTATTTCTTCCATGTTCTTTGCACTGAAAATCTAGTCTTCCTGAAGATTCTAGGTAAATACATTGGTTTAAATTAGTTCTAGTTGAACTAATCCTCTAAATCCTTTGGATCTGGAACATTATTATTATTATTATTGAATTTGTTGGCATCATTTATTAAAATAAAGTTTCTTATTTCTTCCATGTTCTTTGACACAGATCATCATCTAGTTTCTTGTTTCTAGGTATCTTTGAATACCATTTTTAAGACAGGTCTAGTTGAACTAATCCTCTGCCTCCTTTGGATCTGGACACATTATTATTATTATTATTGAATTTGTTGGCATCATTTATTATTAAATAAAGTTTCTTATTTCTTCCATGTTCTTTGACACAGATCATCATCTAGTCTTCTGGAAGTTTCTAGGTATCTTTTGAATACCGGTTGTTGTGGTTTTGTAAGACAGTTCTAGTTGAACTAATCCTCTGCCTTTGGATCTGGACACATTATTATTATTATTATTGAATTTGTTTTTTATCATTTACTTAAATAAAGTTTCGTTCTTCCATGTTCTTTGACACAGATCATCATCTAGTCTTCTGAAGTTTCTAGGTATCTTTTGAATACCGGTTGTTGTGGTTTTGTAAGACAGTTCTAATTGAACTAATCCTCTTCCTTTGGATCTGGACACATTATTATTATTATTATTGAATTTGTTGGCATCATTTATTAAAATAAAGTTTCTTATTTCTTCCATGTTCTTTGAGACAGATCATCATCTAGTCTTCAAGTTTCTAGGTATCTTTGAATACCGGTTGTTGTTTTGGTTTTGTAAGACAGTTCTAGTTGAACTAATCCTCTGCCTCCTTTGGATCTGGACACATTATTATTATTATTATTGAATTTGTTGGCATCCTTTATTATTAAATAAAGTTTCTTATTTTTCCATGTTCTTTGACACAGATCATCATCTAGTCTTTTTTCTAGGTTTTTTTGAATACCGATTATTGTGGTTTTGTAAGACAGTTCTAGTTGAACTAATCCTCTGCCTCCTTTGGATCTGGACACATTATTATTATTATTATTGAATTTGTGGCATCATTTATTATTAAATAAAGTTTCTTATTTCTTCCATGTTCTTTGACACAGATCATCATCTAGTCTTCTTTTCTAGGTATCTTTGAATACCGGTTATTGTGGTTTTGTAAGACAGGTCTAGTTGAACTAATCCTCTGCCTCCTTTGGATCTGGACACACATTATTATTATTATTATTGAATTTGTTGGCATCATTTATTATTAAATAAAGTTTCTTATTTCTTCCATGTTCTTTATTACAGATCATCATCTAGTCTTCTGAAGTTTCTAGGTATCTTTGAATACCGGTTGTTGTGGTTTTTTAAGACAGTTCTAGTTGAACTAATCCTCTTCCTTTGGATCTGGACACATTATTATTATTATTATTGAATTTGTTGGCATCATTTATTATTAAATAAAGTTTCTTATTTCTTCCATGTTCTTTGGATACAGATCATCATCTAGTCTTCTGAAGTTTCTAGGTATCTTTGAATACCGGTTGTTGTGGTTTTGTAAGACAGGTCTAGTTGAACTAATCCTCTGCCTCCTTTGGATCTGGACACATTTTATTATTATTATTGAATTTGTTGGCATCATTTATTATTAAATAAAGTTTCTTATTTCTTCCATGTTCTTTTGACACAGATCATCATCTAGTCTTCTGAAGTTTCTATCTTTGAATACCGGTTGTTGTGGTTTTGTAAGACAGGTCTAGTTGAACTAATCCTCTGCCTCCTTTGGATCTGGACACACATTATTATTATTATTATTGAATTTGTTGGCATCATTTATTATTAAATAAAGTTTCTTATTTCTTCCATGTTCTTTGACACAGATCATCATCTAGTCTTCTGAAGTTTCTAGGTTCTTTGAATACCGGTTGTTGTGGTTTTTGTAAGACAGTTCTAGTTGAACTAATCCTCTGCCTCCTTTGGATCTGGACACATTATTATTATTATTATTGAATTTGTTGGCATTTTATTATTAAATAAAGTTTCTTATTTCTTCCATGTTCTTTGACACAGATCATCATCCAGTCTTCTGAAGTTTCTAGGTATCTTTGAATACCGATTATTGTGGTTTTTGTAAGACAGTTCTAGTTGAACTAATCCTCTGCCTCCTTTGGATCTGGACACATTATTATTATTATTATTGAATTTGTTGGCATCATTTATTATTAAATAAAGTTTTTTATTTCTTCCATGTTCTTTGACACAGATCATCATCTAGTCTTCTGAAGTTTCTAGGTATCTTTGAATACCGATTGTTGTGGTTTTGTAAGACAGGTCTAGTTGAACTAATCCTCTGCCTCCTTTGGATCTGGACACATTATTATTATTATTATTGAATTTGTTGGCATCATTTATTATTAAATAAAGTTTCTTATTTCTTCCATGTTCTTTGACACAGATCATCATCTAGTCTTCTGAAGTTTCTAGGTATCTTTGAATACCGATTATTTGTGGTTTTGTAAGACAGGTCTAGTTGAACTAATCCTCTGCCTCCTTTGGATCTGGACACATTATTATTATTATTATTGAATTTGTTGGCATCATTTATTATTAAATAAAGTTTCTTATTTCTTCCATGTTCTTTTGACACAGATCATCATCTAGTCTTCTGAAGTTTCTAGGTATCTTTGAATACCGATTATTGTGGTTTTGTAAGACAGGTCTAGTTGAACTAATCCTCTGCCTCCTTTGGATCTGGACACATTATTATTATTATTATTGAATTTGTTGGCATCATTTATTATTAAATAAAGTTTCTTATTTCTTCCATGTTCTTTGACACAGATCATCATCTAGTCTTCTGAAGTTTCTAGGTATCTTTGAATACCGGTTGTTGTGGTTTTGTAAGACAGGTCTAGTTGAACTAATCCTCTGCCTCCTTTGGATCTGGACACATTATTATTATTATTATTGAATTTGTTGGCATCATTTATTATTAAATAAAGTTTCTTATTTCTTCCATGTTCTTTGACACAGATCATCATCTAGTCTTCTGAAGTTTCTAGGTATCTTTGAATACCGATTATTGTGGTTTTGTAAGACAGTTCTAGTTGAACTAATCCTCTGCCTCCTTTGGATCTGGACACATTATTATTATTATTATTGAATTGTTGGCATCATTTATTATTAAATAAAGTTTCTTATTTCTTCCATGTTCTTTGACACAGATCATCATCTAGTCTTCTGAAGTTTCTAGGTATCTTTTGAATACCGATTATTGTGGTTTTGTAAGACAGTTCTAGTTGAACTAATCCTCTGCCTCCTTTGGATCTGGACACATTATTATTATTATTATTGAATTTGTTGGCATCATTTATTATTAAATAAAGTTTCTTATTTCTTCCATGTTCTTTGACACAGATCATCATCTAGTCTTCTGAAGTTTCTAGGTATCTTTGAATACCGATTATTGTGGTTTTGTAAGACAGTTCTAGTTGAACTAATCCTCTGCCTCCTTTGGATCTGGACACATTATTATTATTATTATTGAATTTGTTGGCATCATTTATTATTAAATAAAGTTTCTTATTTCTTCCATGTTCTTTGACACAGATCATCATCTAGTCTTCTGAAGTTTCTAGGTATCTTTGAATACCGATTATTGTGGTTTTGTAAGACAGGTCTAGTTGAACTAATCCTCTGCCTCCTTTGGATCTGGACACATTATTATTATTATTATTGAATTTGTTGGCATCATTTATTATTAAATAAAGTTTCTTATTTCTTCCATGTTCTTTTGACACAGATCATCATCTAGTCTTCTGAAGTTTCTAGGTATCTTTGAATACCGATTATTGTGGTTTTGTAAGACAGTTCTAGTTGAACTAATCCTCTGCCTCCTTTGGATCTGGACACATTATTATTATTATTATTATTGAATTTGTTGGCATCATTTATTATTAAATAAAGTTTCTTATTTCTTCCATGTTCTTTGACACAGATCATCATCCAGTCTTCTGTAGTTTCCAGGTATCTTTGAATACCGATTTGTTGTGGTTTTGTAAGACAGGTCTAGTTGAACTAATCCTCTGCCTCCTTTTGGATCTGGACACATTATTATTATTATTATTGAATTTGTTGGCATCATTTATTATTAAATAAAGTTTCTTATTTCTTCCATGTTCTTTGACACAGATCATCATCTAGTCTTCTGAAGTTTCTAGGTATCTTTGAATACCGATTTGTTGTGGTTTTGTAAGACAGGTCTAGTTGAACTAATCCTCTGCCTCCTTTGGATCTGGACACATTATTATTATTATTATTGAATTTGTTGGCATCATTTATTATTAAATAAAGTTTTTATTTCTTCCATGTTCTTTTGACACAGATCATCATCTAGTCTTCTGTAGTTTCTAGGTATCTTTGAATACCGATTGTTGTGGTTTTGTAAGACAGTTCTAGTTGAACTAATCCTCTGCCTCCTTTGGATCTGGACACATTATTATTATTATTATTGAATTTGTTGGCATCATTTATTATTAAATAAAGTTTCTTATTTCTTCCATGTTCTTTTGACACAGATCATCATCTAGTCTTCTGAAGTTTCTAGGTATCTTTGAATACCGATTATTGTGGTTTTTGTAAGACAGGTCTAGTTGAACTAATCCTCTGCCTCCTTTGGATCTGGACACATTATTATTATTATTATTGAATTTGTTGGCATCATTTATTATTAAATAAAGTTTCTTATTTCTTCCATGTTCTTTGACACAGATCATCATCCAGTCTTCTGAAGTTTCTAGGTATCTTTGAATGAATACCGATTATTGTGGTTTTGTAAGACAGTTCTAGTTGAACTAATCCTCTGCCTCCTTTGGATCTGGACACATTATTATTATTATTATTGAATTTGTTGGCATCATTTATTATTAAATAAAGTTTCTTATTTCTTCCATGTTCTTTGACACAGATCATCATCCAGTCTTCTGTAGTTTCCAGGTATCTTTGAATACCGATTATTGTGGTTTTGTAAGACAGGTCTAGTTGAACTAATCCTCTGCCTCCTTTGGATCTGGACACATTATTATTATTATTATTGAATTTGTTGGCATCATTTATTATTAAATAAAGTTTCTTATTTCTTCCATGTTCTTTGGACACAGATCATCATCTAGTCTTCTGAAGTTTTCTAGGTATCTTTGAATACCGATTATTGTGGTTTTGTAAGACAGTTCTAGTTGAACCAATCCTCTGCCTCCTTTGGATCTGGACACATTATTATTATTATTATTGAATTTGTTGGCATCATTTATTATTAAATAAAGTTTCTTATTTCTTCCATGTTCTTTGACACAGATCATCATCCAGTCTTCTGTAGTTTCCAGGTATCTTTGAATACCGATTATTGTGGTTTTGTAAGACAGTTCTAGTTGAACTAATCCTCTGCCTCCTTTTGGATCTGGACACATTATTATTATTATTATTGAATTTGTTGGCATCATTTATTATTAAATAAAGTTTCTTATTTCTTCCATGTTCTTTGACACAGATCATCATCCAGTCTTCTGTAGTTTCCAGGTATCTTTGAATACCGATTATTGTGGTTTTGTAAGACAGTTCTAGTTGAACTAATCCTCTGCCTCCTTTGGATCTGGACACATTATTATTATTATTATTGAATTTGTTGGCATCATTTATTATTAAATAAAAGTTTTCTTATTTTTTCCATGTTCTTTGACACAGATCATCATCTAGTCTTCTGAAGTTTCTAGGTATCTTTGAATACCGATTATTGTGGTTTTGTAAGACAGGTCTAGTTGAACTAATCCTCTGCCTCCTTTGGATCTGGACACATTATTATTATTATTATTATTGAATTTGTTGGCATCATTTATTATTAAATAAAGTTTCTTATTTCTTCCATGTTCTTTGACACAGATCATCATCTAGTCTTCTGAAGTTTCTAGGTATCTTTGAATACCGGTTATTGTGGTTTTGTAAGACAGTTCTAGTTGAACTAATCCTCTGCCTCCTTTGGATCTGGACACATTATTATTTTTATTATAATTATTCTGTTTCTATTCAACCCCGTATTAAACATCAGACGCACACGCCTATAGTATTCCTCTCTTACATGTTCTCTGTATTCCATCTCCTTTGCTGACTCCTAGGTATTTATAGGATTCTTTGCCGCTGCAGTAGGTGTATTATGGTTTTGACGCACTTCTTCACCAACTTGAAATTCACTTTTGAATTTTTGGGTTTTATTGAATAAATTTTATTTTTTTCATGACACAGATAATCATCCAGTCTTCCATGGTTTCCAGGTATCATTGAAGACCGATTGTTGTGGTTTTGTAAGACAGTTCTAGTTGATCCATACCGATATCATCACTGAAACATTTTACAGTATTAAGGATACCCTGCAACTCATTGTCGTATTTGACAAAAGGTTTGATATCATACATGTAGTTATTATTATTTTTATTATTACGACTTTATTTCTAATTTTATCCCATTTTAACAATGTTGCTTTTTATCACAACTTTCTTGTCTGCATCAATACATTATTATTACTATACTATCACGTTACTCGTTTAATTCCGGACGCACGTCACGCGCATGCGCAAACACACGCACAACGTTTGGCCATCAACTCAAACCAATGTAGCTCTGCATTCATCACTAAAAATTACCACTAAAAAATCAGTTTTCATGTACTTCTTTGCTGAAATTATGCATTTTTCTTTGAGATGTTTACTTAACGGAATTAGTTTTTGCTGCTTTTCTGTCTTTCATCAATATTTTAGATATCATTCTTCTTTTTCTCTCTGTTTGCAGGCACAACACCAGTTTCTTCAAATATTATCCTGCCGGTCGACTCACTGTTCTTGCTTATCTTATATAATTAAAAAAGATCATTTATTAGCGTACAAGACGCCCCCAATCATATTTTTAAATGTATTGTATTGGATTTATTAAATAAATTCAGTAAGCATATACAGGTATACCTCACCCTCCGTCGCTAATTGAATTCCAGAGGTCACGACTTAGGTCGAAGAGCGACTTAAGTCGAATTTACTTGTTTCCAAATTTACTTGTCACTAGGCTAAACCACAAATAACCATTCCCAGTTCTGTATTTTATATATAAATGCATTTTTAATATTATATGGTCAATAAGAATCTATTTTAATCTTACAAACAAATAAATTTTAGTTTTAATATAGTACAGAAAAATGTAATCTAAATTTACGAATACATACTTGTAAATGTAGATGTTTATAATTTGACGATTTTTACAGTACATCGCGAACTCTTTAGTTGTGACTGTGGTTTGCTCTAAGACATTATAAAATAAAATGATTTTGTAAGGTTAAATAACAAATACAGTTATTAAAATTATTTTGCCATGGTATAATATAAACTAATTTATGTTAAATTTATTAATATTTACATTCAATTTGTTTATTTACATCACGGATGTAGATGGCTGTGAATTGTTAGCATCAACATCAGATTTTGGCTGTTGTTGTTCGATACGCTTTTTAATAAGAAACTGGTCGAAAGTTTCTTGAACTGTGTTGTTCTTTTTTTCAAGGATTACATAATAAAAAGCAAAAGATTCGTGACAAGCGTGCATAACTTTTGAAAAGCGTTGACCATTTGGGTCCATATCCTCGAAGATTTGAAGTCCTTTTTCAATAAAGGCAAATGCTTCCTGCATTTTCTTTAGGGAAAACTGACGTGGCTCATGTTCAAATTCTTCTTTTTGGGGCGTATCAGATTTCATATGTGCCAAAATTTTATCCTTATTGTGAACAATCGTCGGTACAATTGTCCGACTCATTCCAAAAGATCGAGCAATCGATATAACCTTTTCATCTTTATCATGGCGTTTTATCATATTAAGTTTATCGTCCAGCGTTATAGCATGAATTTTAACACTTGCACGAGGAATTTTCTTAGGAAATATTTGGCCAAAATATAAAGTCACAAATGAATGAGAATGAGAGGGTAGGCCATAAGCAGACGTATACCATGTGTATGCCTAAACTAAACTGGATTTCAATTTCGCGGGAATTACGAGTAATCCTGACAACGACGCCAAACGGTAAATGTTGGAACTACCGTGGAAAACTAATATTGAGCTCATAAAGACCACTAAATAAGACGACAACACAGAGACAGATGCTTTCATATTTTGTTCTCTAGGATTTATGATGATTATATTAACATTTACTGTAGATGTACGTATTTTAATATGATTTTATATACTTTTACTCCTATTTATTGTACAGTAACATGTTTTTATGTGCTTTTAATGCTTTTCTAGTGATATTACAACTTCGATATTTGTGGCAGACAGACGTAAAATCGAATAAAATGACTTTTTTTTCTTTGTTTTTTTTTAAGCGTTTCACCCCAAGCAAGGCGGGAAGCCACTAGAACGCAAGGGGTTACAGAAAATTTAGAGCAAGATCAGATAGGAGTGATAGAGGAAAGGATGAGGAGAAGGATACTGGATAGATCAAGGCAACTGGAGATGTCGATTGACATTACATTTGAATAGTTGGAGATATAGCTCTCAGGGAAACTGGAATAGGGAAAGGAGTTCCGCAGGCGAGAGGTGAGAGACATGAAGCTATTGGAGTAGAAGAGACGGCTACATTTAGTAGTTTCGACAGTGAAAGGGTGAGAGCGGGACTTCAACTTGATTTTTATTTTTCCATATATTTTTTTGACAAACGATGTATAATCGAGAACGACTTAACTCGAAACAACGTAACCCGAGGTATACATGTACTTTTTTTCACTCAAATTCTAATAAAAAAAAATGAGGGAGATATTGTCAATTAACTACCACGATCTATAATATCTCTTGTGTGAATGTTTTTTTTATTTTTCGGTAGGCTATTTTAGTCGCCTGAATGACTTTTCCTGCTAACAATCCACTCGACCCACTGCTCTGGAATGCGATCTTTAAACGGTTTGTTGGGATACACACCCAGTTGTAGTTTTGTTCAACATCATTGTAAAAAGGAAGGCAAGACAGGGTGTTAGCCTAGTCTAAAAAATCTCCAATGCTAACAACTCTGCATAAACCACAGCATTTAAGGTTCAGAGTTTATACCTGGAGCATAAGATAGCCCCCTGTTTTAGGGTGATTTTAAAGTTAAAAGGTTGGCTTTTACGCCGATATATACAGTATACATACACACACACATACACACACACATATTAATTAATGAATATGAAACACTTAAAATACCATAGGTAATAATTTTTATTTCAAGAAAGCAATAAAAATATCCTTCAATCTTTCAGACCTGCAAATTGCTCCGTTTATATTTGGTTTGAAGGTCTGAAAGATTGAAGGCTATTTTTATAGCTTTCATTAAATAAAAGATTATTACCTATGGTCTTTTAAGTGCTTGATATTAATTAATAATTTTGCTCTGTCTCTGACATAGAACTCTCCTTGGATCTTTATCCTCTTGGAAATTCCATGCGGATTACCAATTCAATTTATATATATATATATATATATATATATATATATATATATATATATATATATATATACTTATCTGTGGTTGGACCAAAGAGATGGAAGACTTTTCTGTATGTTTACAGGAGTTTCTCATTCGGCCAATAACTCCATTACTGCTCTTTACTTGGTAAAGTCTTCCGGTGTGGAGGCTATTTTCATATCAGCTCAATTTATTCATATATCTGAAAACAAATGCAAAATTAGACAATTCAATATCAAACGTTTATATAGCTTTACATCTACCAAATTTAGAATAATTTCATTGAGAAATGCACCTCCTATGACAAAACTTGCATTACTTTCCTATTTTCTAACCCTTGTATATATATGCACATATAATATGGGCAGCCTTCGAATTTCATAATATAATCTCACATCATTAAATAAGCTATTGCAGATATCTTTTAATGAAGAAAATATTATCAGCTAAAATTAACCTAGTATCTTTAACATATCAATATATGCTGAAAATTTTACCCCCACACCGTTTGGCTAATACTAATTTTACTGTGAAAACATCAGCTTGTATAATTTCTCACACAGTGTATGCATGTATGTGGATATATCTAAGAAAACACACACACACACATATGTGCGTTCACACATTAAAAAATATGCGGTTTGCTTTTATTTACGCATCCAGCAATACTAACAGATGTAATTTTACACCCAAACAAACGTACAAGTTTGTTACATTGCAGTTTCTCCTGCATTTTACACATATACCGACAGATGTGCGCAGGCTTGTTTTTGAAAAAAGAAATCGTTACTTAAAATTGCTCCTATTAATATATCCTCAGCTGTACTGAAGAACATCAAAGGCATGGTGTCGAAAAAACAATATAGGTAAATAGATAATACTTTCATAGAATTCTTGATTAACTATTATCTGAAAAAGTAAGCATTGGAAAGTGTGACTGCATTGTTCATAGCATTACGTTCATAATGAACTACTTTCATATAATCGAAGACATTTCTACACACTTCGAGACGAAAGTCTGTCTACTATTTTAAGTCTTGCAATGAATGCATTTATCTGTAATTCAAAAAATACAAAGAAAACAATTGTTTATTGCTGTCAGAGAAAGTTCATGGGATAAAAGCTATACATAGAATTAGAAAAAAGGCCCAATGGTTGTAGGAATGGGCAATCCTACAAATATCATCTTTGTATTCGCATAATGATGGATTGAGTTGTAAAATACGACCGATCCTTCTCCATTGATTTCAATTTCAATGTATATGGATGCCGTGTAACTAGTCATATCCGTTAGGGGCATTGACACTGGCAGTCTTTGCAAATGAAGTCGTTATCTGTCAGAGGTTGAATGCAAACGCTGGCGTTGTGGGCTCTTTTGTGTTTTAGAAGCTGGTTGATGTAGCGGCGCTTGAAGCACCTGAAACCTGCGCGCCTGTCAGCCTCTCTCGGAGTTGTAATATCGCACGTTCAACGATTGACTTTCAAAACGTCCTTGTACCTTCCTATTATAATTGTGCTTGTTCATCCCTTCGTTAGTTCGCACGACCGTTACATCCTGCCAATAACTATTAAATAATGTACTAATCTGTTTTGATCGCGTGTAAAATGGAGGAAGACACTACTTGGTTTCAGTGAGAGAAAAAAAAGAAAGAAAGACGTGAATATAGAAGTGTTTAACGGTTGGTTCAGTGAAATGGAAAAGTTTTCATTTGTACCCACTTCTTAAAATAAAGACCAGCATTCATATTTAAGTTTGTTATTGCAATGTTTTATTTACGGATATTTTATTGTCATAAAACTCGCCATGAGCGAGAAAAGAGAGAAAATGAAAAAAAGAAAGAAGGGAAGAGAGAAGTGGAGAGAGGGAATCAGATTAAGCACATAAAACAGATACTACACTTTGATCTCAGCTAATATATGATCAAAATGTAGTATCTGTTTTTATATTAATATATCAATGATATTGTCAGTTGCGTTCTGTTTCAAACAGAGACACAACTGAAAGATGAAATGTAGTTAATCCGCCCGAAGGCAGATACTACATTTTGATCCCTGCCAAAAAGCCGAGGGTATTTTTCAGCGCGCCCACGTCGCTAACGAATGTGATACGTGATCGAGGTTTTAAATGGGTTTAACGGCAACACTGCGCAAAAATTGCTCAAGCCCCCTTAACACTTCCTCTTTTGGGAACTCCTCAGGCGCCAGGCAATAAAACCAGCACCCCCCTCCCCGCCAACTCCGAAGGGTAGGAAGGCCCACCTGTGTTTGGGGCTTAATATTAGTTGCACCTCCTCGAGCCAAAAGGCGATGGTGACTGCAATAGAAGCATCATTTTTAGACACGAAATATGGAACGACGGAAAGCGAGTAAAGCAATCGCCAAAAATCCAGTTACCATAAATAAAATAACATCATTTGCTGAATTATTTTAAATTTATAATTAATAGAAATGTTCGTAAGACGGCTAGCTATTAGTAAGTTTTTGCTCTTATCTTAATTTTGCTTTTTTTTTACTTCAACTTTACTATAGACAGTGTGGATCGGAAATAAAGGATATGGTATCGACTAGAATCGAACTCACGTTCACTAAACTTCGGAGAACCAGAGTAAGTTCCAAGATGCTCCCACCGATGAAGCTATGAGAAAGCCGATCCTACGTTAGCTCCTGGTAAAAGTGTGCTTTCGTTATTCGGTTGACTGCTAATCAAATGTTGACACCATTTGATAATTTCAATTCTGCGTTAGGTATGTTGTTCATCAGCGAATCAACGCAGATTCTCAAAGGTATCGCTGGTGGAATTAGACGTATTGTATTTTATGCTATGGTACCAGGTTCAAGTTGCACAAACATACAGGAAGGTGTTACGAACGACGTCCCAGTGTAATAACCTGTAACTGAGAATCGGGACGGCGCGATAAAAGACTCCGAGTTCGTTGTATATGGAGCTGTAATCACCAGGAGTTACGTCCCCTTCCACAATGGGTTGTTGAGAGAAGACCTTCTACTTAGAGAAGATGGCGCAGACTATTTGCATATGAACGATACTAGGCAGGTATTAGTCAATAGTCAGCGTGGGTCTGGAACTGGGAGAGCTATATAACACCAATTTTTTTTCCCAGTCGAGAGAGGCGCTCTCAACGTTCGAAAACCAGACAAGACGAACACATATCCTTTAGACAGTAGTATCAATGTGAGAATCAATTATATGTATGATTACAAGCGTAGAAAGAGGAATGCTACCAGAATGTATTCTCTAGCCTTTTGCATTAGTTTTTAAATCAATCTTTTAAACAATACAGCGTGATGATTCTAAAAAAGAAGACTTAACATAATTTATCAGCGGCGGACTTAATCTTAACATATGCAAAGCAGATGATAGTGTGTCGTTAAAAGATTCAAAAGGAAAACGCGTGTGACGATAAACTACACCCGGCAGCGCCTCTTAATTGCTGTTGTTCCCAGGTTTGCCCTGAACCAGGGTAGTAGCGCCTGTTAGGGTCCCCACTATTGGCAAATAATTAACCCCCACAAACTGGGATCAAAACGCTATGAAAATATAAAAATACATTTTTATAGTAAAAATACCTGTCACATTTTTTCATAGTAAAAAAAAAAAATTACCAGCAATACATTCGTGTAAAAGAAATTACTAATGTGCCCGTGAAAATTAAATTTCGGTATTAAAAGGCCAATAAGGAGTTGATATGTTGATAAAGAAGCAAAGAAAAAACAAAAGGGAAACTAAAAAAAAAAAAATCTAGAAAAGTTCAAGGAAAGCAAGAAGAAAGGACTGACCATTAATTGTAGGTAGACGGACTGAATAGTTGTATTGACCAGGCTTGACGTTGCTTAACTTCGATGATCGTACGGAACTGGTGTTTCAATATGATGTGGCCATAAACCCATTTGCTGATAAAGCTTAAATAAAAGCTGAATAAATCTATAAACAATCCTTATTTGTTCCTGTCAGAATCTAATCCATATTTGATCTATCCGTCCTGGGTATGATGATAAACTACATCCGCGTCCTGGGTAATACGATAAACTACGTCCAAGAGCAAGGCCTCTGATCAGGAGGTTTTGAGGAGCGTGGAACCACCTCTTAATTGCTGGTGTTCCCAGGTTCACCCTGACCCGGGGTGGTAGCACCTGTTAGAGTCCCAGCAAGTAAATAGTTAGCACCCAAACTGAGGCCAAAACAGTATGAAAATGTAAAAATAAGTTTTAATACCAGAAATACTTTGTAAAAATTATTATCAGCAATACATTATTACCAGCAATACATTTTTCCCCAAAAACTTACCAGCAATACACTTTTGGAAAAAAAAATACCAGCAATAAAAATCTTGTCAGCATTAAATAACCCATTGAGGATGATATGCCATAAAACAAACCAAACTTGATCTATACTTGATCCCAATTTATATATATATATATATATATATATATATATATATATATATATATATATATATATATATATATATGTATATGCATATGTATGTGTGTGTGTTTTGAATAATAAAAATACTGAAAATTAAAAATTAAAATTTACAGACACACTGGGTTGTATATTAATATTTTTTGTTTTATTATTTCAATTAGATTCCTCAACTAGTTTCAGCCAGCATGGCCATCATCAGGAGAGAAAAAATCCTTCTTGTTAGTGGCATTGTGTTACCGGAATGAATGTGTCTATGTTAGGGTTAAGACTTTTTTGTAACCCTTTGCTCCTGTGTCATAAATTGATGAAAAAGATATTTGTTTTAGTTCTTGAAAAAGGTCATATCCAAAACAAAACAAAACAAAAAAAAAAAACTTGATTTTACATATACGCAATAAAGGTAAAACAAGTAAAAATATTTCAGAAGCTTTATTAGAAGCTGTTAATGATGTAATTAGATAGTACTTATGTAATTTTAAGGCATTTAACAGTTCATATCTATAGCATAACATAGAAACTTACAAATAAACAAATAAAATTGCAAACTTGGAGAAGCTTTATTTTTCAATTTGCTAATGGTGTAATTGGATAGAACTTACATATTTTTTAATGCATTTAACATTTTACAGCTATAGCATAACACAGAAACTTACAAATAAACAGAAATTGTAAACTTGGATATACAATTACATCTACAAGTAAGAATAGCTGCATAAAGAAAAAATATGGAATATTGACAGAATTATAGCATAATAAATTAATAAATTATAGCATAATAAACATATAAATTATAGCATAATAAACAAATAAATTATGGCATAATAAGCAAATAAATTATAGCACAATAAACAAATAAATTATAGCATAATAAACAAATAAATTATAGCATAATAAATTATAGCATAATAAACAAATAAATTATAGCATAATAAACAAATAAATTATAGCATAATAAACAAATAAATTATAGCATAATAAATTATAGCATAATAAGCAAATAAATTATAGCATAATAAACAAATAAATTATAGCATAATAAACAAATGTTTTGTTACACAGAATAAATGTAAGCTGAACATTCTCCTTCTTTTTACAGACGTCGTAAAGATCTTGAAGGCACTTGATTTCCTGTTCTGCACATTGATTTGTTCTGGGAATTTCCAGTCTCAATGGTTCTGGATTCCAAAACATTTTCACAGAGTTTAATGTTTTTTTTGTGAGTCTTCAAGCTACTACATAGCTTCTGATAATGATCTCCATTGTAGATTTGGTCAGTAAACCAATGGTCCATCAATCTGTAAGAGATGAATCTATAAATTTCGAGTGGCGAGTCTCTTTTCTCTGGTAGAAGAATAAATACCAAAAGAGCTGGTATTCCTCTAGAATTCTGTCTAGCATTACTTAAGCTAGACATATTTTGAAACTTCATTTTAGAAAATCTAGTTTCTTCGAAAACCGGAAAGCTTGGGTTAAATGAAATCGAAATTTCATATCATCCGGCCATCTTGCTGTTTCAGTAAATTTTTCTTTACCATTACTGAAATTCTTCTTAAGCTCAAGGACACATGGTCCAGTAGATGAGGACATTGGTTGGATCCAGTGATTGGACCGTCAAAAAGTTGTGAGTTCATTGCCAAGGCCAGAGCAGTGGTGAGTCGAGGCTTGGAGAGTTGAGTTAAAGGGAGATAACTGAGACATCCGAAAGAGGCATGACACGTGGAACTAAAACAATCCGCACTGGTGGATGAAATGAAGGGAAATTGAATTGTAGTTCTTCCATTTTCTTTTGAGCAAATAGATATTTAATATTGAATGACAATTCCATTCCTGCCTCCAGTCTTCACATCCGTAGTGTCCGTGAAAATCATCTTTATGCTTTTTCCATAAATTGTATTGACCCAGAACAGCTGTTATTCCTTTGACAACAGTATCCGCTTTTCCATTTAGTAAATTCAATGCTTCTGAATTCTCTTCTTTCATTCTTCAAAAGAAGCACTTAATGTTCTTGGTCATCAATTCGTTTACGATTAAAATGCAATGACCAATTTTCTAAGTGTAGTGTTTTCATCATTTCTTTAAGTTTAACAGCTTCTTTAATAGTGGATCTGTAAATACCGGATTAAGAAGGTGTTGTTCATGATGACGGTCGTCTTCGAGTATAGAATCCAGAGGTTAGCAGTGAATATTTCGAAGACAGTAGGGAAGCATAGTTTGGCGTAGCCTCGTTCGGGTTCCTCCTCGCCCGAAGGCAGAGAGTTCAACCGATCAGCCGGTCGCCCGACTTCAGACTGAACTCCCCGCTTCCTCTTGAAGCGCAGTATTTATTACGTATGGAATAGTCCATTATGTTATTATGGGTAAGGTCCCATAACATATAGATTTGAAGGACGGACTCGGGCAAGAAAAACATTCTGGCGCGACACAGAGAACCCACTTTTCTTGCGGTGGATGAAGCTATCGATTCAATGTATTTGTTCCATCTCAGGTCAGCGGACAGTGTGAGACAAAGCAGTTGCAAAGAGGTGCTCTCGTGGATTTGAGCATCAGACATTCTAATGGGAGGCAGTGATGGTTCCCTGTGGGGAGTAATAGAGAGCAGTTTTGTTTCTGAAGCATTAAAGTTAACCAGCCAATTCCTGCCCCAGTCCACAACTGATTGGAGATCCTTTTCGAGACAAATGGCCAGGTTAGTTTTGTCAGCGATGGAGTTGCTTTGTAGGCAGGAGTTTGAACCCTTCTTCATTATTTTTTTAACAAAAATTCATTGAATTATGATACAGGAAATCAATTATTTTACATAAAGTCATAACCCTAATATACCGTATATACACGCGTATGATGCGACGTTTGAAGATCTATTTTGAAGCTAATTTTAAGAGGGTTGCATCATACACGAGATATAAAATTAGCCTATGTACTTCTGGCTCTGGCTATGCTGTTGACCAAACTATATATCCATGTACTGTAGTCAAATTTCCTTTATAATTAAGTCTTCAAAAGTCGCATGATATGCGAATATATACAGTATATATGTATGTGTGTGTAGCGGGGGGGTAATTATTAGCAAAAGTTTTGTCTGTAATTGTTATTATGTAATATTTAGTTTATGTAATTAATATTTAACACTGGATTAAGTTCATTAACAAAGAAGGCGATTATGTTGAAAAATAAATATTTGTATCGCAGAATAAATATTTGTTTCGTAAAATAAATCTTTTTTTATCATTTATGTTTCTGAATTATTGATGTAAAACTGACAACAAAAATTGGATAAATTTTGGCGGTTCCTGGGGAAAAAAGGTCTTTCTTTCCATCCTTTCACTTGCTTCCGATTCAACGTCTGTTTTATCAATCATTTCACTGCTTAATTCCCTCGCCTAAGAACCTTTTTTTTTCAAATCTCTATCTATAAAAGACATGATGTGTGTGTGTGTGTGTGTGTGTGTGTGTGTATGTGTGTGTGTGTGTGTGTGTGTGTAACGAATGCACGGCCGCAATTTTCGACGGATTTGCACCAAAATTTACATGCACATGCTCCAAGTTAGCAGGAAGGCCAAGACCGACTTTGCATTTCCCAACTCCCATCGATAGTGGGAATAGTCGATTTTTTCATACTTCTACGGCAGTTTTCATGTAGTTTGCGACCATTTTGTACTGGCCA
The DNA here is from genome assembly GCA_903632075.3 of Acanthosepion pharaonis. Classification (NCBI taxonomy): domain Eukaryota; kingdom Metazoa; phylum Mollusca; class Cephalopoda; order Sepiida; family Sepiidae; genus Acanthosepion; species Acanthosepion pharaonis. Next base: position 1,079,765 of record CAHIKZ030000750.1, on the reverse strand, counting down.
GAGTGAGAGCCTATAGCTGGCTGCCACGAATAGGCAGGAAGATTCTACTGGCCAGCGTGAGAGCCAACAGCTGACTGACACGAATGTTAACTAGCATGCTAGTATGCAAAAAAATCGATAGCTGCATTCGTCACAAGTGGGAAAAATTTAAATCTGCATGGCAATTTACCCCAGTTGGCTCATTCGCTTGCTTAAACTCATAGTTGATTCTGATTCCGCAGAACTGGGTTTGGCGTAAAAAAGTGTTTGTTGTTAACATTCTTTTTTCATTCGGTTTTTCCAGTTACGAGTCCTTTTTTAAAGCTGATCGTTTTGTGTTCATTTTGTTTAGTTCTTTTCTCGTAACAGGTTTAATGTTTAGTATAGAGCTTAGAAAAAAATGCAGTGTGAGATAGGCAAGAAGTAAGGCATGTAGCAACATCAGCACGGCAAAGGGCACTCCTTTAAAGGCAAGGAAGGGCAAAAATATTTTGAGTCAAGTGATAGCGATTGCTGTATGAGTCGTACGATTTTTGAATCAAGCACTGGCAACGCCGAGCCATGCTGCTAGTAAGTAACTAAATAAAGATTTCCTTTTGTGATTCAAAGGTTACTTTCTGTGTCACCGACAAAATAATCCGTTTGAAAATAACAGAAACGAAATTTTATGTGAAGAAAATTTATCTAGTTTTTTTTTCAGGTTTTGGCTCTTCTCTCTCGTTCTTGTTCGCTGAAATTAAGAATACGCCGATTCAGTGCAGAGGGGAAGACACCTCCTCAAAAGAGGCTGCGTGTTTGCCGTGACTATGACTATCTTTTTAAATTTCGTGAGAATTAGACCAATGTCTACCTTTTTTGACTCTCGTGCAAATCACACTTTTATCTATCTATCTATCTATCTATCTATCTATCTATCTATCTATCTGTGCTTGTGTTCATATCTATCTTGTTAGATGTCCAGCTCACTATTTCTATCTATCTATCTATCTATCTATCTATCTATCTATCTATCTATCTATCTGTGTGCGTTTATATTTGTCTTACTAGATAGATAGTTATCTCACTGTTTCTATCTATCTATTAGGTTGGTGCAAAAATAATGTCGTTTTTGACGTTCAACTTAACGTCAAAACGACATTATTTTTGCACCAACCTAATATCTATCTTCTATCTATCTATCTATCTATCTATCTATCTGTGCTTGTGTTCATATCTATGTTGTTAGATGTCCAGCTCACTATTTCTATCTATCTATCTATCTATCTATCTATCTATCTATCTATCTGTGTGCGTTTATATTTGTCTTACTAGATAGATAGTTATCTCACTTGTTTTCTATCTATCTATTAGGTTGGTGCAAAAATAATGTCGTTTTTGACGTTCAACTTAACGTCAAAAACGACATTATTTTTTGCACCAACCTAATATCTATCTATCTATCTATCTATCTATCTATCTATCTATCTATCTATCTATCTGTGCTTGTGTTCATATCTATTTGTTAGATGTCCAGCTCACTATTTCTATCTATCTATCTATCTATCTATCTGTGTGCGTTTATATTTCTTACTAGATAGATAGTTAGTTCAATCTATCTATCTATCTATCTATCTATCTATCTATCTATCTATCTACACGCACACATACACATATAGGTTTTGAAGTAAAAATCCATCTCAAAGTGGAAATGTTTTTGTGTTAGGACTACACCGGGACAAAGTATGTTTACGCTGATGCAACTACACATGCGAACGAACGAGACACACTGAGAATTTTAATTTTAAAAAAAAGAAATTATGTGTTTTGTTTAGGGTTATATAATCTATAGCCGATTTCATTTACATTCTTTTTGTTTTTGTTTCCATCATCTATGTTATTAAATACCCAATATTATGATAACAGGAGATCTGCCGAAATAATATATATATATATATATATATATATATATATATATATATATATATATATATATATATATATATATATATATATAAATATATGTAACTATACTGTTTTTGAAAAACCCTCGAATTTTTGATTTGCCAATAATCAAATCAATCTCGAGGGAAAAAAGCTTTAAAAAAAGAAAGAGCTAGAAACATGAAAGTCTGTCGAAAAAAAAAATATATATATATATATATATATATATATATATATATATATATATATCTGACGTGTGTGCTGTTAGCATTCAGCCACAGAGAAACGTCTAATTAGCAAAGTCCGCACATATGAAATGGACTAAGTCCCACAATTATTTATATATTTTTTATTTATATATATATATATATATATATATATATATATATATATATATATATATAAAATCACACACATATTTTTAAACATAATCTCCTTTCTTTTCAATGCAATTCAATGGTGAAGTTTAGTCCATAATTTTCAAAATTAAATATCGAAAATTACAGATAAAATATCAGCTAATTAATACGTCTCGGGCAACTTACTTATTGATTCAACCTCTTACATATAATTATTTAACATGAAGATATAGATGTGATACCCCCCCCGCTGCCACACTCGCAAAAGAAAGCTGCCATAAACTGGCGCAAGAAATTCGGTTCATACTTAAATTTGGATCATATTTATATATTGTAAAAGACAACATAGAAGGTATTTTATTATTTCTTTAGGATGTGGCCGATCCTGGCTCTCCACAACTTCCTATCCATTGTAACTGTAAACAATCTTTGTCGCATTACTATTCCTCCCTGTTCCTGTTCTGCCATTCAAGCATCAACTCGATATTTCTCTTTTGCCTTCAGTGTGTCCATGTGAGTGTCACATTCTCCAAGCTCTCTTTCTTCATTATGTGTCCGAGAAACTTCAACCGTCTCATTCTGATACTAAATATCTTTTTTGTTTTCATTTTCCTTAAAACTTCCTCGTGGCTTATATGCTCTGTAATAGGGTATTCTCAGTATCCTTCTGTGAGAACCATATCTCCTTTAACCCAAGTCTCCGCTTCATCTGGGCGGAAATCTTTCAGCATTCTGCAGGATTGATATTACATCGAAGTTCAGCACTCATTTATTTGTTTCGAAATGTTTCTTAATATTTCGTTTAGTTTTTGGAAGGCAACTTTCGTTATTCCAGTTTCCGTTCGGACTTCGATGTCGCACTTTTTTTGTTCTATGCTTTTAAAAAGATTATTTTATTGACGACATACTAATTATTATGCTGGATTTACTACTTATATATTTTCTTCAATCGTTTTTGCAACGCATTTCTGCAAAGAGAGAAGCCTCTTGAAAAGCAACAAAAAAACCACGACACAGAAATAATAAGTATTACAGCAATGAAATTAAAATAATTAAAAACGGAATCAAGGCTAATTATATAAACAGTCATGCACACACGTAAACCTGGAGAGCCAGACCAGAAGGCAGTGATTAAATAACATGAAACCACTGGAATCTTAATTTTAATCTCGGTATTGCTGCGACACTGAAATCAGAAGTCCCATTGAGATAGCGAAATATACTTTACAAAAGCTAAGCAAAGTATTAAGAAACAGAAAAATTTTGTTAGGAACAACAAAGAAAGGAGTACCGAACTGTCATGTAATCTGCCATTGAATGCTGGACTATCTCATCACAGATGAAGAAGAGACTTGAAGCAACAAAAAGGAAGATGCTGAGAATACCATGGACCGAACATATGATCAACGATGAAGTTTTAGAGAAAAAGGACACGTATAATTTAACACCAGAAAGAATCAGTTGAAATTTCTAAGGTACATAATGAAGAAAGTGGGCTTGGAAAATTTTATACTCACAGGAAAAATTTGACGTCCAAGAGGGACGTCAAATTTTATTAAGATCTATAAAGAACAAGAAATTGTGGAGAGCCACGATCGCCAAAGTCCTGAAGAGACACGCCACAAAGAAGAAGAAGAAGAAGAAGAAGCCATATTTCAAATCTGGGATTGTGATCATTTCACTGGAATATTTCGTTGCATAAGGAACAAAATGGCCGGTACATTCATAAACAAAATAACCAATGTCGTCTGCAATAAAATGTCAGAATCCTTTTTTTTTTTGATTTTCATGTCAAATTGTTTTTATTATAATATTGAGAATCTATGACCTAGCCAAGACGCCGAGAATGAGTCATTGTCTGGATGAAATAATTTAGGCGTTGAATTTCACCGGTTCATGTGGGGCAGGTTCAAGCTGATGCCGTGATACGAGGCTGTTACTGATGCTTTCGTTATGCAACCTGTTACACTGTTTAGGTGTCATTTTGTTGTTTGTTCGCGTTTCAAAATGAATTTACAGCCAACAAAATTCCATTAAACGGATTGATGATACACAAGTTCTTCTTTCCTGTCGCTGTTTGCATATAACGTGTTCTTGTGAAATTGCCATTACTTTGTAAGCTATTTAAACGTTTTAAGAAATCCCTGTACAGTTTCAATGCAGACAAGCAAATGCTAACTAGACTAAAGCTAATCTGGACAATGTCTAAACAGCGAGACACCTAGTGTTGATCAAACTCACGACACAAGCAAAAGACCTGCAAGAATAGCACGTTGACTTCTGTCCTAAAGTAAATAATATCTGAGTTTGTCAAACTGTTCATATCTATCTATCTATCTATCTATCTATCTATCTATCTATCTATCTATCTATCTATCTCATTCTCTGTATATATCTATTCATTTTATGTCATCTGTTTCATTCAATATCTATCTATCTATCTATCTATCTATCTATCTATCTATCTATCTTACTGGTAGGGTGGAGGTTGAATAAATCTCAGACTGTTCATATCTATCTATCTATCTATCTATCTATCTATCTATCTATCTATCTATGTGTGCGTTTATCTGTCTCAGTCTTTTCATATCTGTCTAATTATATATATATATATATATATATTATTTATTATCATTTTTTCATATAGACAAAAACAATTTACTCACTACAAAGACGCAACTTCGTTTCGGTGCATTTAGTTGCACCTCGACTGGCGAGAACAAAAATGGTTATGAACAATTTTGTTTGTAAACAGCCCGCACCTGGAACATTACTTTGTTTCTTATTAGTCGAGGTGCAACTAAATGCACCGAAACGAGTTTGCATCTTTGTAGTGAGTAAATTGTTTTTCTCTGTTTGAAAAAATTATAATAAATAATTATTGCTCTACTATAGGTGTTGAGTCCTCTTTTGAATTAATGCTGTGAATGTTAGAATTTATACATTATTTTCGTTCTCATTACATTCGGATGTTGACCGGCATGAATTGGCTGGTCAACTTCAACGCTTCTAAGACAAAACTGCTCTCTATTAATCACCACAGAGAGCCTTCCCTTCCCTCCATTAGAATGTCTGACGCTCAACTTCTCGAGAGCAACTCTCTGCGGCTTCTCGGTCTCACGTTGACTGCTGACCTGAGATGGAATAAATACATCGAGTCAATTGCCTCGTCCACTGCAAGGAAAGTTGGCTCCCTGAGCCGCGCTAGGAAGTTTTTCTCCCCGGAGTCGATCCTCCAGATCTACAAATCCACAATTCGCCCTTGCATGGAGTATTGCTGCCATATATGGTCTGTTGCCCATTCTGTTTGCCTCGGGGTTCTTGATAGGCTCCAGAGGCGGATATGCAATGTGGTTGGCCCTGCCCTGGCGTCTCGTCTACAGTCACTTTCTCACAGACGCGCCATCGCCGCCCTCTGTCTGTTCTACAAATACTTTCATGGAAATTGCTCCGAGGAGCTGCATTCGCTGGTTCCCAGACGTCCTGACTTCCAGCGCCCTACGAGGCTAGCATCCCGCTCTCACCCCTTCACTGTCGAAACTCCTAAATGTAGCCGTCTCTTCTACTCTAATAGCTTCATATCTCGCACCTCTCGCCTGTGGAACTCCCTTCCCTTCTCCTGTTTCCCTGTGAGCTACAATCTCCAGCTATTCAACTGTAATGTCAATCGACATCTTCAGTTGCCTTGATTTATCCACTATCCCTCTCCTCATCCTTTCTTCTATCACTCCTATCTGATCTTGCTCTAAATTTTCTATAACCCCTTGCATCCTAGTGGCTTCCCCGCCTTGTTTGGGGTGAAATGCTTAAAAATATATATATATATATATATATATATATATATATATATATATATATATATATTATATATTAGGGTCTCCGCTGTGGAGTTTGAATAAAGCCGGGGAGAATACAAACACTTGTCTGCCTTTATATTTTTGCGTACCGACTGAATTCATTTTCTATCTGATTGGTTTGCTTTCAGTATATATTCTGTATTATTCTAACATCTTTCTCAAATAGATCCAGTTTTGCTTGTTTAAACCAATTCTACTATATAATAAACAAGAGTAGCGCGTTGACTTCTGTCCTAAAGTAAATAATATCTGAGTCTGTCAAATTGTTTATCTATCTATCTATCTATCTATCTATCTATCTATCTATCTATCTATCTCCGAGGGTCGGTCAATAAATAAGGTGAATTTTTCGGTATAAGGACTTCTAATACAGATAGAAGCTTACTTATTTTTTATTTATCATTTTTCAACGTAGTCTCCCAGCACTGTCACACACTTTTCCCATCTGTGCACAAGCTTCCGTATTCCCTCAGCGTAAAAATCTTTGGACTGATGTCTCAGCCAGTCGCTCACAACACTTTTGACTTCATCGTCACTTTTAAATTTCGTGCCTCTCGTGAACGCTTTCAAGGGACCAAACAGGTGAAAGTCTGATGGGGCAAGGTCTGGGCTGTAAGGGGGGATGAGGGAGCAGTTCCCAGCCCAGCTCGTTGATGGTCTGCACCGTTTGGGCTGCTGTGTGAGGCCTTGCGTTGTCATGATGCAAGATGACTCCTTCTGACTGATGACCCCTGCGTTTGTTCTTTATGTCTTTCTTGACCTGCCTCAGTAGAAATAGTTTACTTTTGTCATCCCTAATGTATATGCCGTGCCCTTCCCATTATTTAATTTTTTAAATCAGAGTTATTGTATTAATTTTCTTTAAATCTGATAATTTTAAATATTAAACATTTTTTTTCATTTTGAAATGTAAATAAAAATCTTGAATATCCAGAATTCCGCATAGAGATCTCTGAACGCTCACATCCGCATGGACACATACACCTTCATCTGCACATGCACGAACAACTGAAAACACAACATACGCACACGCTTTTGCGCACCATCTCCCATATCAGCTCTGTAACCCTCTACCTCGACTGGCTCTTAGGGCTTGTACAAGGTGAACATCATTGTAAAAAAAAAAAAAAAAGCGAAAAGACAACACACATACACACACACACACACACACACACATCGGAGCACCAAGTCTCATATCAGCTCTACAACCCTCTACCTCGACTGGCTCTTAGGACTTGTACAAAGTGAACATCATTGTAAAAAACAAACAAACAAACAACAACCGAAAAGACAGCACACGCACACACACACACATCTGAGCATCAACTCTCATATCAGCTCTACAATTCTCTACCTCGACTGGCTCTTAGGGCTTGTACAAGGCGAACATCATTGTAAAATAACAAAACAACCGAAAACATATCTGTGTACACGCATGCACATTCACAGACCTGCTAGCACATATCAACACTTAAATCTCAAACGCTTTTGCACATGACTTGAAAGTTAGTAAGAACTTGTGAGAGTCGATCGTTGAAAATAATTCTTCACTCGTAACGAAAATGCAGTCATAAATCAATTTTTCATTGACCGTTTGTAAAGAAAATCTTTTCAAATTTGTACTATTGCAAAAATTCTTTCGAAATCTGTACGATTATAAAAAAGAGAAAAAGATGGATATTTCGTTTCAAATCAACAATTTCTCTTCTAATCGTATATTTCTCTTGCAGAGTGAGGGAAAAATCATTTTTTTTAAACCAATGAATAATCAGTTTCGCCATTACAGTGAATTATGTAATTTGGCTAGGCGATTTTCTAGGAAATCGCGTAAAATAGATTGCTCCAATTTTGATATCCGGGAACTTTAGCTTTGGTAGGACGGCTTGACTTCATGGACCTAAGGCCCTAACCGCTTTTATCGGCTATTACGATCTTCAAAACTTCGCTTATTTTTTTATTACCATAATTCAGAACATATTGTATATATTTTTATGTTAAAGTTATCTCCCCCTGTCTGCACGTTTTCGCTGTATAAAAGAAAGTTAAGTAACTTTTGTTGAACTGAAAATTAATGTTGAATATATACGGATGTACAGATATGTAAGAAATTATGTTGAAAAATAAATATTGTTGTGTTTATATATGTAAAGCAATTAGTTTACACAACAAATATTTATTTTTCAACATAATTTCTTTTACATTGGCCCCAAAAGTATTTGTTTTGTACATTAAATAAGAGGAAAGTATTATACGTTGTTAAAAAAAGTGAGACATGATTTTTTATTAGAAATTTTATTATGACAAAAAGAAAAAAAAATTTATGTTTAAATTTTGCTCTCGTCAAAATATCCTCTTCTAGCCTTGATTACTGCAGCACAAATTTTTGTTATTCGTTGCAAAAGTTTCTCAAAGTATAAGTTTGTTAATTGATTCAATTCTTTTTTTTTCAATGACTCTAAGGGATTTCTTCATTTTTTTTCATTCTTCTGTCAAATTCATCACATGTTAATTCTGAGGATGGCTTCAAACTTTGGAACTGTACTATATATATATATATATATATATATATATATATATGTGTGTGTGTGTGTGTGTGTGTGTGTGTGTGTGTGTGTGTGTGTGTGTGTGTGTGTGTGTGTGTGTGTGTGTGTGTGTGTGTGTGTGTAAATAAAAAGAAAGAACAGTTAGATATAAAATCCGGTGTTCTTATAGATATTTTTATTTTTACAAAATAGTGCTCAATGTAAATTTACAGAGCATTAATATTATAAATTAATTGATTTAAAATTAATTCGCTTGAAGATAAAATGGAACTAATGCTTTTAATTTAATTGCAAAATTAAATTCGGGGTTTTTAGCTTCTATTTTTGTAACATGGTTAGAACTGTGTAGCGGAAAAAACATATTTTAAATCAATTAATTTATAATATATATATATATATATATATATATATATATATATATATATATATATATATATATATATATATATATATACTACTATATATATATATGTACTATATATATATATAATAGCAATAATAGGTGGCCACTCGTATTCGAGGATACCAGTCTACTAGGGCGGCTAGCCAATCCCTATTTCAGACACTCGCTCAGACACATTTGTGTTTGCTCAACACCCAGAGAGCCCACCTGTGGTCTATACTGCAACTATGCTGAGAGAGAGAGTGTTATCTAGCTTGATCAACAATTTGAACCAGGGCATCACGCTCAAGCCCTCGGCCACGATGACTTGTGGCTTCGTGCTAGCACAGCTATCGACGGCCGACAAGAGTTCCGTCTACCCAGTTTCACTCACAAGGCTTGGCTCAACCCGTGGTATGATTTTCAGGCACTTTTCATAGGCGCCGCACGCTGGGATCGAACTCGATCCAGTCCGATAACATCTGGAAGCCGCTTTCCTGATAAATCGACCATGGTGAGATTCGAACCCGGGTCTCATTGTCCTCGGCCTTGCGCATATGCACACACACACACACACACACACACACACACACACACACACACACACACACACACACACACATATTACGGTATATCTGTAAGTTCGCAGACAAATGATGAAATAAAATATCTAATATATGTAACAAATATTTTTATTTTTCAATATAATTGCTATCTATCTATCT
>CAHIKZ030000750.1:1040000-1065000 GCA_903632075.3 Acanthosepion pharaonis | reverse complement strand
GGCGGTTAGACAATTTCTGCGACCGTATTACCCCTTATATGGCCACCTAACACCCCAGGCCTCAATCCCTTTGATTATTATTTGTGGGGGGCAGTTGAGCGAGAGACCAACAAAACTCCTTGTAAAACCAAAAATTAACTGAAGACAAGGATTATGGCAGCATTCATTAACTTAAACAAGGAGACCGTCCAGAAGAGTTGCAGGAGATTCTGAAGTTGTCTGGAGGCCGTGGTTGTGCCGATGGCGATTTTATTGAATAAGTTTACTCTTTAGTATTTCGAGATATTTTTTTGTGTAAGTTTGGTAAATATATCTGTTAAAATAACATGTCCCTGTTATTTTCATTTTTGCGCAATTTATCACGACAATTTATCCATCGCACTACACACACAGGTTACACACACACACACACAGAGGCTACACACACACAGACACACACACACATATATATATATATATTTATGATGGACTCTCCCGTCGATTTCGACGTATGAGGATCCGAGAACCTCCTTCAGTTTTTATGTCTTTGCAGTATGTGACACTTCTGTCCCGCTAGGGACTTGCACATCCACATATTGTGCAACAGCAAGGATCTCGGGGGCATATACACAGGAATACTTGCTGACGCTCCTCGCCGTTGTCCTTCGTTTCTTAGTCAGTCAGTACTGATACAGACTGATTTCGAAATTTCTGATAACACTCTGACACAAATATCTTCATTTATTTATATCCAGGACAGCTTGCTCGAAGTTCGTATTAGGCACATTGACAGGTTACTCTCTAGTTTGTCTTTATATCTATACCACGACCGTTCAACAGTCCTTTGTGCACCGTCAAGCCACCTATGCATGAGGACCTTAGGTTTTCTGTCATCACTCATCTTTGTAACATGACCAACCCAACGTAGTTGTGACTGCATCAGGAAAGTTTCAATTCCACCAATGTTACATTTTGCGAGAAGATCAGCATTTGACATCCTATCATCAAAAGTGTAGCTACAGATCTCGTGGAGACAATTACCCATATGGGGCCCATGATTCCGAGACATGCAAGTGTGGTTTAAACAGCTGCTCTATAAACCCTCATACTGGTGTCTGATTTGATAACTCTCTCATTGCATTGGCGGTGGAGAAGTTTCCCAAAGACTCCTGCTCCTTTGGCGATCCGATCTGATATTTCGTCATCAAGGAATACATTTGTATTCATCTTACTTCCTAAATATGTAAATTACTTTACACATTTCAAGTTCTTACAATAAATCTCTATAGCTATGTCTGGGAATTGATATACATGTATGGTTTTTGGTTAACGTTGTATATATATATATATATATATATATATATATATATATATATATATATATATATATATATATATATATATAAAGATCTTAAATACTATATTTATGATATATATATATATATATATATATATATATATATATATATATATATATATATATATATATCTATATATATATAAATATAGTATTTAAGATCTTTATATAAAATATATAAATATGACTTAATCATATTTGAAGCCCTTTTAAGGCAAACTGAATGTATTTTATAAAAAATAAAAACAAAATAAATAAAAAATAAATAATATTGCCAATGTATTGTAGTGTATCATATGGATGCCCCTAAAAAAAACAGACTTTGGGACACGTCCTCATATAAGGAAGCCAGTATCGACAGGCAGAAATTACAAACCCACACCTGACCCTTAACCTACATTTACACTTTGCCATCTTAAATTAGACTTCTATCCTGATTCATCAAAAAAGGCAACGCTCTTTTAAAATTTTGTAATGTCTACCCCCTCCAGCTTAAAATATATAATACTATTTAGCTTAAAAAAGTAAATCATTTATTTCGAAAATTATTCATCATCGCTTGAGAATGGAATAAAAAATTTAATTTTAAGTTTAATTTAAAGTTCAGTTTTTAGTTCCGAAATATGATAATTTCTGTGTCGCGATGAATACATATTTTTAAATAATATATATATATATATATATATATATATATATATATATATATATTATAAATTAATTGATTTAAAATATGTTTTTTTTCGCTACACAGTTCCAACCATGTTTCAAAATAGAAGCTAAAAACCCCGAATTTAATTTTGCAATTAAATTAAAAGCATTAGTTCCATTTCATCTTCAAGCGAATTTTGGAGTAACTTTTAAAAATTACCGGGTTTTAAGGACACAGCTAAAATCACGTTTCCATGGTTACAGAATATTCTACTTAAATTGAACAAGGGATGTCTAGATTTTCCTTATGTCAGTATCATTGTATCAGTTATTAGCTACAATTTGGTAAGGGGTAGGGATGTATTTTACAATGAAACCTGACATCAGTTGAATGGATGTCGTCTGAATTTAAAAAAAAAAAAAAAAAAAAATTGTTAACGGTAAAAAAATTTCAATGTCATTTTTTAAAAATTTAAAGATTTTCGGGTTTTTTTTTTTTTTTTTCGTAATACTATTTATTTAACTACGATTTGTAATATTCTCCTTTTTAATTTTTATTTTACTATATTCTTTTTTAAGAACAGTTAAATGTATTAGAATCCATTATATTATGTAGGATTATTTTAACATCAAGTTTAAGTATGTATATGAGGTTACATTTTTTTTTTTTTTTTTTTTAAATTTATGACTATGACGGCAAAAATGGTTACTTAATTTCACTGATTTAGTAAACTTTTATTTTATATATAAACCTAGTATTATAATGTTTCTCATGTAAGTACTAAGGACCGGATTTTATATCTTATTGTTCTTTCTTTTTATTTATATACATACATACATATATATATATATATATATATATATATATATATATATATATGTGTGTGTGTGTGTGTTTGTGTGTGAGTAACTGTGTGTATTTAGGCGTCGTATTTTCATTCAAACAGGCTTGATTAACTAATTTAGATATATGTCTGTTTATTTTTTGTTTTAATCCTTTTGAGTCCACGAATCAATTTCTTGCTAGCTGTAGAAAATTGATTAAGAAAAATACCAAAGTTTTCTTTGAAATTCCGTCTCTTGGTGAAATACATAAATTACAAAAAAAAAAAAACTCCTCAAAAGTTCCTTAAGTTTCCGTATGAACTTAACAAGGACAAAAAATTCCATTTCTTGATGCATTGATCGACAGTAATAATAATAATAATAATAATAATAATAATAATACATTTACTCTTTATAAAAACCCAGCTAACATAAACATGTGCACTCTTAAATATAAAAGTGAATGTCCTAATCATTACAGAATAGTATTCTACAAAACTTAACAAACCGTGCAAAATTAAATACTTGAACAAAAAGGATTTTCTATACAGAATTAAAAACTATGAAACAAACCCTCATTAATTGTGACTTTCCTAATTACGTTGTTGATGAACAAATTAGACAAGCTATTAGGAATATAAACAGGAATAAAAATGAATACAATACATCATCAAATAACTCTGAACATATCAAATTATTATACTGTAATCAAATGCATTCTAACTATAAACAAGAGGAAAAAATTCTAAAAAGACTCATAAACACTAATGTATCCCCCACTGATACAAATAAAAAAGTGGGATTGGTTGTATAATATACTAAATTTAATACAACCAATCTAGTTGTCAAAAACAATTCTTCTCCGTCAACTAGCATTTTACAAAAGTCCAACATTGCATATCAATTTAGATGTCCTTTAGGAGATTGCATTTTTGATAAAAATGTTAATACGTATGTTGGTTTTACAACGACGATGCTGACAAGAAGGCTTACATTTCTCTTGAATGAGCATAGTTCAATCTTACAGCATTTTAAAGGAACACTCATGTCCACATTCACATGACAGATATTAGTTGAAAATACATCTATATTACACCAAAATAATAATAAGCAAAACTTAAAATCGTAGAAGCTCTTTATATAAGAGAATTAAAGCCCAAAATAATAAACTGAGTATAGCAATAAAATCCTTGAATGTTTGTAACAGCAAAGTTTATATATATATATATTTATTAAAGACATTTTTATGTTTAACGTTGTTATACAAGTATTTAAGCAAATGCTCTGTTTATGATAAACAGTATTATATAACATTTACCGGCCTGAATGTCCGAGAAATTTTCATAGAAAATATTCGTTCTTTCGTGGACTCGAAAGGATTAAAACAAAAATAAACAGACATAGGACATAAAAATGTCTTTAATAAATAAATTGTCGGACCTTGTCCATTTCTTAATATATGACGTCATTTGTTTACATTTGATACGCCAGAGCAGTTATGAATGTACGAGATTCATGGAAGATTGGAGTTTATAAGCAGTAAATTCGACCTTGTCTACCGAACGGTTCTTTGTGGCCGAGCGGTGAAGGCACGTCAGCGTATATGACGGTTCCGTATAGGATGCATGTCAAAGAACGAATATTTTCTATGAAAATTTCTCGGACATTCAGGCCGGTAAATGTTATTTAATACTGTTTATCATAAACAGAGCATTTGCTTAAATACTTGTATCTATAAAATAACAACGTTAAACATAAAAATGTCTTTAATAAATAAATTGTCGGACCTTGTCCATTTCTTAATATATATATATATATATATATATATGTGTGTGTGTGTGTGTGTGTGTGAAAATAATAATAATAAACTAGAAATACAAGTTGCCTCCTTTTCATGGAAAAAAAAACGTGAATTTGAAATTGATATAGAACGATAAAAAACGCAGTAAAACGAACAGTAAAAATGTTTTGACTTTACAGAAATACGTATAGACATACATAGACATTTTAACCCCCTGAAGATGGACTCAGGTGAGACTGAAAGTACTTGGGAAAGTCAAAATTATTTTCAAAGAAAATTTTGGTATGTTTCTTAATCAATTTTCTACGGCTACCAAGAAATTGATTCGTGGACTCGAAAGGATTAAAACAAAAATAAACAGACATAGGATGTCTAAATTAGTTAATCAAGCCTGGTTGAATGGGAATATGACGTCTAAAGACACACACACACATATTATTATTATTTTGTTTAATTAATCCCTACTAAGCTGAAACTGTCTTATGCATTGGTGCATGACGTCTAACTTTTTAGAGAGTGGAATAACCATAATTGGAAATGTGTCACCCTAAGATTATAAGATTATCATTAACCAGGAATGTCAATTAGTAAAAAAGAGGTAATATTTTAAGAAAACTTTATAAGGTAATCGATCAATTTTGTTATTATTATTGAACTACCTTAAAAGCCGACCGATAGGACGGCACTTGAGCCAGCAACCCCTCTCCCCGTGGAGGGCTCTTGATTGGGCATTCATCACAATAGATAGGGAGGAATAAATGCGATGTGACGTCCCTCAACACAGCCTTCTCCGCCCCTCGCTGCTTCGTTCGGGTGTCGCCGCTCCAAACGTGACGTCCGCCTGTCTGCGTCAGTCGTGTTGTCCCGTCCTGTGACGACCAACTGGCTTGGTATCGGTCGCGGCACCCAAATGTGACGTTCTAACCTTTTGGTGATTCGGATGGGAATCTGGTTAGATTCGATATCAGCCTCGTCGTTCCCAACTCGCTTCCAATGTCTGGTTACCAAAGTAACTGCGTTGATCTCCAGTCCGCCTACCCATGTTGTGAATTGATCTTAAGCAGACGAAATCAATCAGTTGTTGGGGCCGTAATGCAAACTGAGTTCACACGAGGGTGGTATCACACAAATATGCATAAAATAAAATAAAATGATAACTCAAATGTTCAAGGTATCAAAAAAAAAAAGGATAACAATACTTTATATCTGGTTGCTGGATACATAGGACTGCGTCTATCTCCCGACCCGCTATATGGATTGTGACACGTTGTTTTTGTTAGGTGAGTTTTAACATCTTAAGTTGTCTGTTCTTTAGGAAATTGGTTCTTGGTGTGTCTTCAGGCGATAGTCGAAAAAACTTATTTTGGTGGTATGGATCTAAGTCGCTCTTCAAAATAAATTGTTCTTGGATTGAAGATAAGTTCGGAAGTTGCGCGAATCTTTCAAGACAGCTCTGCGAGGCCTGCTTTAACTGAGCACTCTGGATTGAACTCCTCTGAACTGAACTGATTTTTGCTCGCTGCGACTTTGCTTATATGGACGCCGACCAAAACCGGGGTGGGCTTTGTCGGGGTTGGAGGTTCCTCGATAATTCTAAATCCATATCCACTTCTTTTATTTTTGGTCAGGAATTTTCCACTTTTTTCCATTTTCGGAAGTCTTCTATTACTCCCACCTTCTCTTATTCTCATATGGATATCTCACCATACTTCAGAAAGGGCGCCAACGGTTCTCCCCACTTCTTCGTAGCAACTTCTCATACCTATCCGCTAAATGGGCGGCGGCGGCTCTCCCCTTTGCGTCACGTGATCACCTCCGCCTGGCCCTCGTTGTCATTCGGCCAATAGCGTCCAACCGGGTGGGTGTGATCCGGCTGGCTTTGTTTTAGGAAAAATAAAATATATCTTGCTCAAAAAAAATTATCTTTTTCTTTTCCTTTTCTTTCCTTAATCGCAGCTCTCATCCCCCAATGCCACCTGGGATCTATCAATGCCAATTATCAAGTGGGGTAGTCGTCTAGCGAAACACAGTCGACCGTCGTCTCGAAAAAACAGTTCCATTGTCCTAGCCGTATTTGCATTCTTGGTGCCAATTTCTGATAACATAGTTTTATTATCACAACCGAATTCTAACACCCATAGATGTCTTGTCAAAACGGCCAAAACGTGACCAAGGGTTGGCTTCGTGTGCGGTTAGCAGACGACCTATTAAATCCTTTCCCGACAATATTGTTTGCCCCCTCTGACACAGTTAATTTTTCTTATCTATCCAAAGCTCTGTATTCACCTGTTCTTTGTCAGACAGTTCTACGACACTGGTGGTCAGAAATTTCACCATCTTTTCCATTATCAAAATAACATTGTCGAATTGTCTCGGAGTTTTAGCTAGCCGGCCTGTGGTTTGTTAATTAGATGTTCGCCAGCATTAAGTGGCTGTTATCTATCCCTGATAATACAAGTCCGCCACCAGAACACAGTCGATTTTCTTATCCATTTAGAATTTTTCTGCAATGGTAATGAAACCTTTCACCATTTGCTACTTATCAAAATGACATTGTCAATGTCCCCGGTCGTGGGTGGCTTCTTTTATCATCTAAGCTTAAGTCTCGCCTCTCTTTTCCTTTCTTTCCTTTCTATTTTTCCTTTCTTTTATTTTCTTTTTTCTTTTCGTGCCCCTAAATGGTGTCACAGCGATAAAACAATAAAGTACAGAAGAACACAAAATTGAGCGCTGCATTTAAGTATTGCATTAATATTTAGCTTACCGTTTAAAAGTTCGACGATAATTATTCTGCTGACACTTAATTTAAAGACAATTTGATGTATGTAGGTCCTTACTTTCCGTACTAACAATTATTTTTATTTCATGGGTGTTTTTCGCTTATTCCCAAATTTATTTCCAAGTTATCGTGCAAAAAAAAAAAAAAAAAAAAAAAATGTCGCAAAAAATTACGTAAACAATCGCCGAAAATTGAAAAACGGTAATGAAAACTTGGGAATCCAAAATTTCAGGATTACGGGTCCAGATCGGGCCCGAAATGATTTTAATTTCCTCATGGAGTTGGCCTCATTTCAAAATGGTAGGATATGTTGGGCTACGGTCTCGGGGAGTAATATTGAAAACACGGACAATTTTATTTTGAAAGACTGTAATTTTTTCATTTGAACATGAGCTATTGAAAGTTAAAGAGTTGTGTCCCTTTAATTATTTTTATCAGCCAAAATGGCAGAATCCGAAAACAGTCGCAGTAATGAAAACTTGGGAATCCAAAATTTCAGGATTACGGGTCCAGATCGGGCACGGAATTTTTTTAATTTGCTCACGGAGTCGGCCTGATTCTAAAATGGCACGATATGTTGGGCTACGGCCTCTAGGAATAAAGGTGAAAATGTATGACACAGCGACATTTGCATTTATTATATATTATTAAGAAGAGGAAGCCTTCCTGGCTCAAAGTGAGCGAGTAAATTAGTTTTAAAAAAGACACGAAGCCTTCAATTTTAAGGTGAAACTTCAAAACATAGAGGGTGGCCCTACAGTTTAACCCCCCCCTTTCTTTAAACGAAATTTTCTTCATATTTTGTTTATCTTTTGAAAGACCACTTTCACAGTTCCAATGTACCTTCGGCTTTTGATAACACTTTTGTTTTAAAAAATACATAACTTCTCAGCTATTTAAATTTCTGTACTTACCTAATTTTGACATCACTAGGACAGAGAAATAGAGGAAAGAAGGCTTGGAAAATCTGATCCTCACAAAATACAACGGACCGAACATGTAAACAACGACGAAGTTCTTGAGAAAATAGTAACAAAAAGGGTACTTATTAAGTATAAGTACCATTTTTGTTTTTATTTTCTATTTTTACATCAGGAAGAGACAGTTAAAATTTATAGGGCACATAATGAGGAAATAGGGTTTGGAAAATTTGATACTCACAGGACAGATTGAAGACAAGCGGAATGGAGGAAAAAACAACGTATAACCTATCTAGCAAGCTTGAGTAAATGGATGACGGAGTTACGTTTGGGAAAGACAAAAAAAAAAAAAAATGACGGAATTTATTAAGAGCTACAAAGGACAGGAACTTGTGATAGCAAAAGTTACCTTAAAAATGCTAAACAAAGTATTAAGAAATAGAAAAAAAATCGTTAGAAACAAAGAAAAGCGCGCAGAATTGTTACGTAATATCAGTCGTCCTATCTGGCAGTATATGCTGGTGAATCATCGCAGAGATAAAGAATAGACTTGAAGTAACAGATATGTTGTTCCACAGAAGGATGCTGAGAAGAACACAGACCGAAAATGGAAACAAAAAAGATACTTATACTTAACATCAGGCACAGATCGTTGAAAATGTCTAGGGTACATAATGAGGAAAAAGGGCTTGGAAAATCTGATCCTCACAAAATACAACGGACCGAACATGTGAACAACGACGAAGTTCTTGAGAACATAGTAATAAAAAGGGTACTTATTAAGTATATGTACCATTTTTGTTTTTATTTTCTATTTTTACATGCGGAAGAGACAGTTGAAATTTATATGGCACATAATGATGAAATATGGTTTGGAAAATTTGATACTCACAGGACAGAGTGAAGACAAGCAGAATTGAGGAAAAAAAACAACGTATAACCTACCTAGTAAGCTTGAGTATATGTATGACGGAGTAAGGTTTAGGAAAGATAAAAAAAATGACGGAATTTATTAAGAGCTACAAAGGACAGGAACTTGTGATAACAAAAGTTACCTTAAAAAAGCTAAACAAAGTATTAAGAAAAAAATCGTTAGAAACAAAGAAAAGCGTGCAGAATGGTTACGTAATATCAGTCGTCCTATCTGGCAGTATATGCTGGTGAATCATCGCAGAGATAAAGAATAGACTTGAAGTAACAGATATGTTGTTCCACAGAAGGATGCTGAGATACTTATACTTAACATCAGGCAGAGATCGTTGAAAATGTCTAGGGTACATAATGAGGAAAGAAGGCTTGGCAAATCTGATCCTCACAAAATACAACGGGCCGAACGTGTGAGCAACAACGAAGTTTTAGAGAACATAGAAACAAAAATTACTTATACTTTACATAAGGTAGAGATCGTTAAGATTTCTAGGGCACATAATGAGGAAAGAGGGTTTGGAAAATCTGATACTCACAGGACAGATTAAAGGCAACAGGAATAGAGGAAAACAACTTATAACCTACCTAGCGAGGAAATGTTACTGAAATGTAATGCAATATCAGTCCTCCTGGATGAGAGTGCGTGTTGTTCTACAGAAGGATGCTCAGAATACAACGGACCGACATATGAGCGACAACGGAGATTTACAGGAAAACAACGCATAACCTATCTAGCCAGTTTGAGTAAATAAATGGCGGAACAAGGTTTAGGAGAGATAACAAAAGATAGAATTTATTGAGCGCTGCAAAAGACAGGCAATTGTGGAGGACCATAATCGCCCATATCCTGAAGTGACACGACATATAGAAAAAGAAGAAATCATAGCTTGCATTTTGGGTTATTCCCCTTACTGACGAACATCCATTCTGTCTTAGAATTGATTATTTATTTTCATTATTCCAGAGACATTTTGATTACTATCTTCTTTTTGTATCTTTTTTTTTTATCAAAATCTATTTTGATTATTTCAAAGTCGTCGTAGTAGTGGTGGTAGCATTAGTAGCAACTGTCTGAAAATGTCTGCGGTTGTTAGATGAAGTTTTTTTTTTTCAGTATCTTTGTTTCGATTGTATTTTACACAGTTCTTCAAATTATATATTTATGGCCTTCCTTCACTCTGTGAAGATATGAGATTGAGTCTTTTCATTCATCTACACATTCTAGGAGTGCCGATTTTTTATTTGGAATTCTCATTGTCACCTGAAAATCGAAACATTAGCTGCAATTTAAAAAAATGTCTTAGCATACAATCACTGTCTGCTCGTCTGACTCTTTCATTTCAAAACATTTCCTCTTTTCCACTTTGTTTCCATTTATTCATATCGGCCTGTTTTTCTCTTTCTGTCTTTTGTCTTTTTTTTCAGGGGCTTCATGTCTATCTATTTATTGAAATCTATGACCGTTTCTTTCTTTCTCCACATCTATCTATTAGTTTCTTTCTTTCTTCTTTCTTCTTTCAAATCTCTCTATGACAGTTTATTTCTTTCTTTGTGCAGTTCTCTCTCTCTCTCTTTCTATTTATCTCAGTCTCTTCATATCTATCTATGTACTAATTTCTTTCTTTTTCATTCATCATTCAAATCTATCTATCTATCTATCTATCTATCTATCTATCTATCTATCTCAGTCTCTTCATATCTATGTACTAATTTCTTTTTCTTTCATCGTTCGAATCTATCTATCTATCTATCTATCTATCTCCTCCTCCCCCCCCCCCCTCTCTCTCTCTCTCTATATATATATATATATATATATATATATATATATGTATATATCAGTCTTTCATATCTATGTACTAATTTCTTTTTTTCTTTCATCGTCCAAATCTATCTATCTATCTATCTATCTATCTATCTATCTATCTATCTATCTATCTATCTCAGTCTCTTCATATCTATGTACTAATTTCTTTTCTTTCATCGTTCAAATCTATCTATCTATCTATCTATCTATCTATCTATCTATCTATCTATTAGTTTCCTTTTTCTTTCTTCGTTCGAATCTATCTATCTATCTATCTATCTATCTATCTATCTAGCTAGCTAGCTAGCTAGCTATCTCCCCCTCCCCCCTCTCTCTCTCTCTCTCTCTATATATATATATATATATATATATATATCAGTCTCTTCATATCTATGTACTAATTTCTTTTTCTTTCATCGTTCAAATCTATCTATCTATTAGTTTCTTTTTTCTTTCTTCGTTCGAATCTATCTGTCTATCTATCTATCTATCTATCTATCTATTGGCGCAATCGATTATCTTCCATTCATTATATAATGAGGAGTTAGTGAATTACTCACCCCTCGAATCCTGCGATATTAACCACCATGCCATCAACATAATCTTTCTGCCACGACTCCGACTATTGACTCGATTTTATTTTCCTCTTTAAATATTTCGGCTGATTACAAACTCAAAACAGTATGCAGACGAACGCAGCTGACACTGGAGACTATAGAACAGACGGCGACAAATGGCGCCGTGCATTTAAAAATGTTTCGAATGATCAACAATAATCTAGAATGATGGCTCACATTTCCGACTGGTAGGAAGCTGAATCGACTAAATTTATGATCTTTCTGATTCATAGAGTGATGGGAGTGTGTATTTATGTGACATGTTGATTAAAAAAAAAACATTGAATGATTTTCTATGCTTTTATAATTAAAAATAAAATATTGAATATAAACAGTATATGTTTACTCCGATGCTAAACTGATCGTTTCATATATTGCAGGTCTTTCCAATATATCCTAGTTTGTTGGGTTGTTTGTTTTTCGTTTGCTTGTTTTCTTTCTTACTTTGTTCAGATCTAGTGGTTAAACAAACCATAGTTTGTTCGTTTCTTTCTTTGTTCAAGTATATCATTAGTTTGGTTGTTTTTTTTCGTTTGTTTTTTTATTTTATTGTCTGTTTCTTTCTTTCTTTATTCCAATCTATTTGTTCAAATACGTCATAGTTTGTTTCTTCTTTTCTATTTGCCTATCATAGTTTATTTTTATTTTTTCTTTCTCTCCTTTTTTCTTTCTTTTCTTCATCTTTTCATTTCTTTTCCCATTGTTATAATAAGCATTTGGTTGCGAGAGGAAAGGAATAACGGGGATTAGGTTTTTGAACAACGTATATTTGTTTAATATATAGGGTGTTTTGCAGAGTTGTCGGAAAATCGGTGAAATGTCAATTTCTGTTGCTGATTGTCAGGATGGCGATCAGGTGTACGGGTAACGCCAGGAGTTGGCCTATTACTTGTGTTGGCTTGACTGAGGTCACCGGATATGGTTATTCGCACGTGTTGGTTGACGAGGTCACAGTGGTGGGTTGATTTAGGGTAAGGTGCATTTTTCTATGAACAATGTGTTGGTTGTCGAGGTAACGAGGGATTGGCATAGGACGTAGGCCAATTCTATGAAACGGGGCCGCGCTGACGACTGCAAAAGGAATGTCTGTAGAGAGTTCGGAATGCTGAGGTGACGCCAGTGTGTTGCCGAGGTGACGAGGTTGGTGTAGCTGGTTGGCCGGTGTTCTACGAGACGGTGGTAGGCGGACTGGGTTATATGCTTGCAGAGTTTGAGTCATTTATTTGCGGAGTCGGAGTCGCTGTAGTGAATCGGATTTAACGAGGTGACGGCGTTGGCGACGATGAAGACTTGTATTTGGGTGGTGCCGACCTTGAGACGTTATAAATAGCTACAGTTGGCGTCTGGGGCCTGGCAGTGTCGAGGCTGGATAATCGGTCGCTGTAGTGAGTCGAGTTTTACCGAGGTGACGGGATTGGCGGTGTGGGTTTTCAATTGCGACAGTTGTAGTAGTTATCGGGGACGTGCTTTTAAGCAGATCTGGCAGTCCCCAGGGACATCTTTTCGGCAGCAATGTTCACGATTGGCCATTTCACTTTCATTGCCGGGCTTGCTTCGTGGACTGAATGCGATGCTCGGAGCCTATGCGCAGAGAACAACATTTAAAGCCACTAAGATGCAAAGGTTTAACAAGAAAACATTAGTGAGGACAAAGGACCATAAGAGAACAGGTTTCAAAAAGAGAGATAATGTCGATTGATTTTGCATATAACTTTTTGAAGATTGTGGGTGACAAGAAAACAAGAAGCCGGAAGGGCGTTCCACAGCCAGGAAGTGCGAGTTAAAAATCTTACAGTTGCACCTATTGCAACAAGAAAACGATGTGACCTAACATCTAGTCTAGTAGTACGCTTAAATTCTTGCACTCGAGGTACCAAGGAAGAAAGCTCATTAGAACAATGGTCATGAAAATATTTATAGAAAAAGACAGAGGGAAGCCACGTTACTGCAGTAGGAAAGTGACTGAAGCCGAGATGCCAGATCAAAACCGATAACATTACAAACACTTCTTTGAATTTTGGTAAGAATCTCTAGATATATAGCTGTAGCACCAGACCAATACCCGGACGAATGGGCAATTTATAAACGCGCAAGATGGATTCTGGCGAGAAATACACCCCTCATATATATATATATATATATATATACGCACACACACACATATATATGTGTGTATGTGTGTGTGTGTATGTGTGTGTGTGTATGTGTGTGTGTGTGTGTATTTCCTTATTATGTGCGCTATATATTTCAACTGTCTCTTACTGGTGTTAAGTATAAGTGTCATTTTCGTTTCCATTTCTCTGAAACTTCATCATTCGTCAAATGTTCACTCCATGATATTCTCAGTATCCTTCTGTAGAACTATATTTTTGTTACATCTTCTTCATCTGTAATGAGATGGTTCAGCATACACTGATATCATACTAACTGACAGGAGGATTGATATTACATAACAGTTCAGTACTCTTTTCTTTGTTTCTAAGTAAATTTTCCTATTTCTTAATACTTTGCTTAGCTTTTGGAATGCACTTTCGGATTTTGCTGTCCGTAAAAAATAACATTCAATTCAAATAACATTGTTCCAAATTTCATCATTTTAAAGATGGACGTGACTGCAGAGTACATATGGCACGAGATAGTGTCGTGATTGTCCTTCGTCTTGCAATTTGTCAGTCTATCCAAAGGTGACTCAGCAAAACAATTGTAGACGAGCAGAGAATGGAGCAGTGGGCATCACTAGAAGCCGATGGTGACCCTCTTGATTCATGAGTGACTAGGCAGATTTTTCTGTAGTAGGTTGCCGTTTTATTCTGCGGTAGACTAGTTGTCAACCAAAGCCATAGAATCTGGTCTGTCCTGCTATTTAACCCATAGCTAGGCGAAATATGGATTCATGCTTTTCCTAAGGGTATTTGCACGTAAGGAAATGTAACGAACCCTGCTGTAATTTGAACTCAGATCTCCGATTTCTCTTTAAAAGGGTTTATGATAAGACGGCTCGCATGGGAATTTCAATATTGTAACCTTGTTTCAGTTATGTGCCATGCGTAGTACACGCTAAGGCGATCATGTGTCTTTCGGTACATGACTGACGCGGCAGATTTTTTCTCGAAGTAGGTTGCCATTTCTTTCTACAGTAAACAAGTCGCCATCCAAGGCTATAGAACCCGGTCTGTCCTGCTATTTACCCATAACTGGGAGGAGAAGAAGAGGATTCACACCTTTCCCAAGGGTATTAGCACCTAAGTGAATGTAAGGGATTCGACTGGAATTCGAACTCGGCTCTCCGATTCCTCAATCCAAGCCGTTATCCATTACTCCACATTGCCTCCACAACTAAATTAGGCTTTGTAAATTACACAATTAACGTTGAAGTGATTCTCATAAAGTAACCCTCATTTGAACTTGCCTATTGTAGCCTTCTGCCAGATTAACTCTTAGTAAGTTATATTGTGAATGTTAAGAGTGACAATTATAAATTGAGCCTTGTGGGAACTCAATTTTTGTAGAGAGTTAGGACGGTTGTAGGGAAGTAAATAATTATAAAACCCCTAACATTTATACATACAAAAATACCCATAAAATGCGAAACAGCAAGATATAGAAACAACAAAACGAGTTTTATTTATTATCTGGTTATGTGGTTTTAGAGAAACGATTGACGGTAATGCTGAGTAAAATTGTGCGTTTGGGATCAAATGTAGATCAGATATGGATTGGAATCCGACAGAATGATAAGATAAAGAATAAGTAAATTGTATACAGTCTTTCTCGTATGTTTTATATATATATATATATATATATATATATATATATATATATATATATATATATATATGTGTGTGTGTGTGTGTGTGTGTGTGTGTGTGTGTGTGTGTGTGTAATCAGTGTCCAGATAATTTAGTTTGAAAATACAAGTGTGGGAGTTTTCTTACCTCGAATTTTTCTTGAGTACTAAGAGATAAATGTTACTCTTATGGGCTGAAAAAAGAAAAAGGGCTGAAATTTTCGTTGATACACGTGTTGACGGTCTGCATGTGTTGTCTGCCTGTCCGATAGTGAGAATGTCACGTGTTTGTGTGTGTAGAGGAGAAAAGTGGGGTACGTTTTCATTGTTTTTTTTTTTGTTTTTTTAAACCACTGAAAATCGACTACACTTTTAGATGCAATAAGGATTGGATATCTCAAAATTCAAATGACCCAAGACTGTTAGCGACGCAGTTCCCTATTAACCTTTATGATTCTCTCGAGAAAGTGAAAAATGTCGTTTTTTCCGTAGAATATAAATGTCAAATAATCTTTCCTGGCACAGAAGTGACTGAAGTTATGTATCAGATGAAGAGCCTAAGAACATCAGAGAATTATTATTATTATTATTATTATTATTATTAATAATAATAATAATAATACTAATAATAATAATGCTGACTGCAATGTATCTTTGAAGATATTCAAAAAGCTGTCAAAATACAAGGACCTTGAAATAGAAATCTCGAAAATGTGGCATATGGGAACATCAACAATCCCTGTTGTAGTTGGAGCCCTAGGACTGGTTGGAAAAGATTGCAGTAGACTAATTGAAGGGATTCCTGGAAGTCCATGCCTCAAGGAGATACAAAAAATTGTTCTGACAAGTACAGCCCACACCTTACGAAGGGCTTTATCTATGTAATTTAATTTTTTTTTTTGTCAGTGGAAAGTGTCATGATGCCATTTCTAACCTTAGGTCCCTGGGCGGGACCCGGAAAGAAATGTGTAAACGCCAGAAATCAAAGAAAATAAAAATAATAATAATAAAAGAGTTCCTCTTAGAAATCAAATAATATCGAAGGAGTAATAATTATATTCGTTATAATTATTTTATTATAATTATTTTTGAGACTATAATTATTTTTTATTTATTTACTTTTTACAGACACGACACAGTGACAGTATAATTAATTTTTTTTATTTATGTATTTTTTATGGAGACAACATCGCCTTGACTCCGAAGGAAATTATTTAGATACTTCTTCAGAAGGAAACGTTGGGAAATTATTTTTGATCACATATTTTTTTTTTTTTTGCAATAAAAATTACAATTGCTTCAGATATTGTCAAAATTTTGCAAAATAAATTGAATTTTACTGCTATCCTAAAATAAAATGAAAAGCAAAACACTGCTAACAACACAAGAGTTTAATGCTGAGGTTTAAGTCTTTATTATTATTATTATTTCCTTTGATTTCTGATGTGTACAAATTTCTTTCTGGGTGCTGCCCGGAGACCTAAGCTTAGAAATGACGTCATGACATTTTCCACTGACCAATTAAAAAAAAAAAAAAATACGCACACACATATTTTACATAGATAAAGCCATTCGTAAGGCGTGGGCTGTACTCGTAAATGTTGTTGTTGTTGTTGTTGTTGTTGTTTCTTTTGATTTCTGTTTACTCATCTCCTTCCAGATTCCAACCAGTGACCTAAGGTCAAAAATGGTATCATGACATTTTCAGTGAGTATATTTACAAAAAAAAAAAAAAAATAAGCGACCTAAGACCACATGTGCATGACATATGTTTATGCATGCGGACGCGTGTGTATATATATATATATATATATATATATATATATATATATATATATATATATATATATATATCTCCACAGAGAGCCTGTTTCGCTGTATCACAGCTCTCCAGTGTGGCTAGACGTCCGGTTGCTTCTAGCTAGGATCGAAACCCGACTGAATTGACGTCAGTCGGAGATTCTACCACTAGGCCGTCGGAGATTCTACCACTAAGCCGACGAAGGTGAATTTTAGTGACTGAGAGGACTCGATTCTCTTTACCAAAGAGTCTTGCTATAATAGCCGTAATAGTCACTGTTTACAAACCGACGCTTCCTCCCCCGGAGAGCTCAACCGAAATAAATTTTTCAGGAGCTTATATATTGGAATGAATGGACTCGATTCGCTTTACCGATATATATTATTTTTGTTTATTTTCCTTTCTCTGATTTTGATTTAATTTTTTTTTTCTGTTCTTTTTATATATATTTTTTATTATTTATTTTTACAATTTTTAATTTTATTATTATTATTTCCTTTGATTTTTGCTGCATGCACATTTCCTTCCGGGTCCCAACCAGAAACCTAAGGTCAGAAATGACTTCATGACATTTTCCACTGATCATTTATTTTTGTAAAAAAACAAAAAAACAAAAAACAAAGATCACACACATTTTACATAGATAAATGCTCTTCGTAACGTGTGAGCTGTAATTGTGAGTACATCTTTTTGTATTTCTTTAAGACATGGGTCACCAGGAATCCCTTCAATGAGTCTACCAGAAGCTTTTCCAATCAAACCGAGAACTTCAGCTACAACTGTATTTACTGATGTCCACATGTACCACATTTGTTAGATTTCCACTTCAAGATCCTTGTATTTTGATTTTTTTTGAAGATCTTTAAAAATGCATTACTGTCTGCAGAGAATGGACCTTCTTCTTCTTCTTCTTCTTCTTCTTCTTCTTCTTCTTATTATTATTATTATTATTATTCCCTCTGAGTTCATGCCCGTCGACTTGTCAAATTTCTCTACGTGACTTACGACATGTATAGATACTTCACAAACGAACATTGACGTGAAAATCAACGCTTTAAAGATGGTGGATTGATAACAAACGTTTTCCTGTTTTATTGGTGGCATGAATACTTAGTCGGTAAAGAAGTCAGTGTAAAAGAATAAGATGAAATTGTTGCGTCTTGCTTCAGTTATTTACATCGTTGATATATAAAAAGTTGTTATTTGATTTCTGAGAAGAAACCATTCTTCTATTATTATTATTATTATTATTATTATTATTATTATTATTATTATTTTCCTTCATCATCTTCTGCTTTGGCTACTTTAGTCTTCTTCTACATTTTCTTTTTTTCTTCTCATCATTATTATTATTATTATTATTATTATTATTATTAATAATAATAATAATTCTCTGTTGTGGGGTTAGACTCTTCATCCATCACCTAACTTCAGTCACTTTTTTGCCAGGAAAGACTATTTGACATTTATATACTACAGAAAAAATCATGGCGAAATGTTTCACTTTCTCGAGAGAATCTCAAACGTTGATAACGCTTACAAGTCGAACTGCATCGCTAATAGTCTTCAGTTATTTGAATTTTCAGATATCCAATCCTTATTGCACCTAGCCATTTCAATTGCGGCTAATCTCGTACTGCGATTAAATTAAAAAATCACTGTAATTCACGGTAACATTTTTCAGAAAAGATGGAGAAAAATCCCTTCTTTGACGAACTACTAACTTTCTGTTGTGAGGGAGACAGTGACTGACAATATGTTTCTTCGAAAAACTTAGGGTATACGAGAGTCGGGTTTCCGGTCGCGTTTTATGGACCAAATAACATAAACTCGTGAGGACTTTGTCGCATGTAACCTGGAGAGAAAATAATGACATAATCGAGATGTCGACATTACATACTACTTCGAACACAAACTAAGGAAGGAAGCTTCCGTTAATACCGGAAAGAGTGATTAAAATTACTGAACTTGAGAAACCTTTTTTCCCGAAAAATTCTTTT
Source organism: Acanthosepion pharaonis (assembly GCA_903632075.3). Taxonomy (NCBI): domain Eukaryota; kingdom Metazoa; phylum Mollusca; class Cephalopoda; order Sepiida; family Sepiidae; genus Acanthosepion; species Acanthosepion pharaonis. The sequence continues at coordinate 1,045,755 of CAHIKZ030000750.1, read as the reverse complement.
ATTAAAATGATTTTATCAATTTCAACCGACAATAGCACTGGCCTTTCAGTCAATGAATGATGAATGTTTTCTTTAACGAAAAGGTTAATATTACCATCACCATTGCCATGATGAATTTGATAAATTATTTTTTTTTAATGATCATGAAGCATTTGAACAAAGATTACTGTCATCATTGTTCAATTATGCATTGAGGATATATATATAAAAAGTACAGCGTAGGCAATAAAGCGATATTTAAAAGCAAAATGGCTTATATTTGTTTGTTTTTGAATTTGCCGACTGCACATGGCGCATTTCACTGCGCTAGAAATTTTGAATTGGCGAACGAACATTTCAGAGTGGTCGTATGACAGTGCAGATGATTCGGAAAGAGTTGGATGAGTCTAATGGTGATTACTGAAATTCTGAAAACTTACTCTGATTGTTCTGATAAGAAAAAAAACTCTCGAATTTGTTGGTGAGAGCATCAGGCTCAACACGGAAGACTACATCAAGTGCCTTGAGGAGGTAGTGCTGCCCTGGGTCAAGAAGGTGGCTGCTAAAAGACCCTGTGTCTTGGCAACACGACCCTGCACCATATCACACAAGCATGAGAACCCAGTCATGGCTGTTAGATAATTTTTGCGATCAAATCAACCCCTTATATCTGACTGCCAAATTCCCCTGACTGCAACCACTTTGGTTATTATGTGTGGGGCACAGTTGAGTGAGTGACCAATAAAAAAATCTTGTAATACCAAAGATGAACTGAAGGCAAGAATTATGGCAGCATTCACCAACTTAAACAAGGAAAGTGTCTAGAACAATTGCAGGAGATTCCAAAGTCGCTTGGAGGCCGTGGTTGAAGCCAACAGCGATTTTATTGAATAAATTCACTTTTTAGTATTTAAAAATATGGTGTAATTTTGGTAAATATGTTTGTTAAAATGAGATGTCATATTATTTTCATTTTAGCGTAATTTAAACTACAATCTATTCATTGCTCTCTCTCTTTCTCTTTCTTTCTCTCTCTCTCTCTCTCTGAATATATATATATATATATATATATATATATATTAAATGGGTTAATCAAATAATGATTACCAACAAAGATTCTCGGTTTATTTTTATCTTCTTTGGAAGGAGTCTTTGAATAAAACCGGAGATCAGTTTATTACATTAGAACAATAAGAAACTGATCACTCACTTTCTGCCATACTTATAATTAACCTGCAGGTCACCCAAACCTTGTGTGCCAAGAAATTTCTAACATCCATTAAATGGTGTTGTATAAAAGGAAAGGACACAGACGATCTCTTTTTTTTAACCACGGGATGAGGCAGTGAAAAGACGTGTCTCATTTCCCTTTTGAGCTGACTTCTTTTTCTCTGAAACATTGCATAAAAACATTATAGAATCACTACACTATTTCCTGTTAGAAAAAAAACACTATGATCACAATAAAATCTCCCCTAGAATCTATCACATAAATATATATCTCCCTGCAACAGAAGAAAATATCCCAGTTCAGCAAACGAGAAAACGCTTCGACAAACCGATGACTTCTGTAACAAACTGGTAACCTAATGCCATTACCAGTTTATCGAAGAAACACATTGTCAGTCATTTTCTCACTCACAGTAGAAGGTTACTAGTTTGTTGAGGAATGTTTTTTTCTCCCACTTTTTCTTGTTCCCCGGATCTCAAACCAATCAAGAGAGAGTTTGATTTGATCGATTTACAAGAATAACTGATTGAGGCTCCGTTGCACGTAATAAGATAGGGATCAAGGCTGCAAAGTGTGGGGTGCAAAGTGTGGGGTGCAAAGTGTGGGGTGCAAGGGGTGGGGTGCAAAGTGTGGGGTGCAAAGGGTAGGGTGATTTCGCATAGTGAAAGGGAAATACTAAACGGTAATAGTTAACGACGCAAAGAAAATGCGAGATGTAAGAATACACACACGCGCGCGCTTGCACACATGCGCTTGCGCGCACACACACACACACATATATATATATATATAGATAGATAGATAGAGAGATAGAGAGATAGAGAGGGAGAGATTAATTAGGCAGTCCTTGGTATGACGATAAACTACATCCGGTAGCAAGACCTCTGATCGGAAGATTGTTTTCTTTTTCTGGGCAAATAGTGACAAACTATAAAAGTATGTAAATACATTTTTATAGTAAAAATACCAGCAATACATTCTTATATAAAAAAAAAAATAATCAGTAATACAACATACTAATAAATTGTAGCGATTTCCCCAAAATCTATCTATAATACTACCAAACAAATGTGAAATAACTTTCATGACATTAATCCATATAAGACGCTACAATTTTTAAAATCAAACCGTATTCCGAAATATAACTTCACCAAAACATAAAACACACATAACCGCCTCTAGTAATCATGTACACAAAAACATATATATACACAAAAGCTGAGTATCATCTACCATGTATTCAGTTCTGAAAGCAGAATAACATATATTTTCATTACTTCCAAGCTCCAAAGGAAATTGAATTTCGACATTAAATGATCCATAAGTGTTGATATACCGTTAAACAGACAAATCAATCAATCATTAGTTAGGGTATTCAAGAAGCATGAAAGTGTTTTCAATGTATTTCTCCTCTTCGTGTAAATATTCAGGGCTGCAAATCCTGAGTGCTCTTAAATAGAATCCGAATGATTATACCAGATTTTACTTTGTTGTTATGATGGGAACAGAAATAGATCGTTTTTATTGGTACTATAACCGTAGTTAGGCAATGATCAGTACATAAATTTGCTACTTCTCGGTCTGTGATGAATTTGCCCTGATTAGTCAGGTTTTCATGCTGCAATATGCTATTTAGCAGGTAAAGTCGGGGATTTTTCCTTAATTTTTTGTGGGGCTGGACGTCTAGTACATCGGAGAGAAATACAAGCAGAGAAATACGGTAATAATATCATTTCCAATGATTGTGGTGTCTGCGCAACTAAGTTGGGGTAATTCAGGTAAATTCGAATCCCGTGACGAAGGAGGCGCCTGTTTGGTTTGTTGTCAATGAAGAACACCAAAACGAAGAACTGTAGGAACAAGATCAAACGACCCAAAATAGAAACATCGAACGGTGCCCTTCTCTGAAGAGATCAAAATTCTGGTGCCAGTCTGATGTTTTAGCGAAACAAACAACCTTGGAAGATTTTTTTTTCATCTCCGTTCATAAAAATCAATATGAATTGGTTTTTGCTACTTTTACTCATTTGTCAAGCCGTCCAACTTCGTCTTTTTTTCCCTCTCTTTGAGTTACTAAGTGTAGATTCTTATATTTTTTATCAATCATTACGTCAATATGGGTTTTATGCAAAAAGAAATATCAATTGGCCGGCTCGTCTTCGCGTATTTTTTGCTTCCTGACTGACTCTGTTGATCTCTAATTTAAAAATAACGGTGATCAATTATAGCACACAATCATCTATCTATCTATCTATCTATCTATCTATCTATCTATCTATCTATCTATCTATCTCATTCTTTGTATATGTCTATTCATTTTATGTCATCTGTTTCATTCATTCATCTATCTATCTATCTATCTATCTATCTATCTATCTATCTCATTCTTTATATATATCTATTCATTTTATGTCATATGTTTCATTCATCTATCTATCTATCTATCTATCTATCTATCTATCTATCTATCTATCTATCTATCTATCTATTCCAGTCACTTCATTATCTATCAATCTGTTCATTATCTATTAGAGACATTTCATTTCTCTCTCACTCCTGTTCTCTCTCTCTCTCTCTATATATATATATATATATATATATGTGTGTGTGTGTGTGTGTGTGTGTGTGTGTGTGTGTGTGTGTGTGTGTGTATCTGTGTGTGTATGATCCGTCTTTAAGCAGTGTTTATTTCGTATATCTATCTATCTATCTATCTATCTGAGACATTTCATTTCTGTCTAACGTCGTCTCTCTCTGTATATATATATATAAAATATATACATGTTTGTGTGTGCATATATATATATATATATATATATATATATATATATGATCCGTGTTTAAGCAGTGCTTATTTCTGTTATGGGGACCTACCTTAATGGACAAAATAGACTCGTCTTATGACTATATTATACCTCGCAAGAGGACTGTAGACAGTGGACGAGTTGACTACTGTACTTCGCCGTCAGACGGACGTGCAACACTTCTGTATTCGTTCTTTTTGTCAATAATACGTTTTCACTGAATTGCTGAGTTGGAGTTTTCTTTCGGACTTCTTCCGGGTCCACAACAATTTCGTATACCGTTTTGCGCACTCGAGAAAATTTAATACGGAAGATGTGCCCTTTTCTAAATTTTAAATTGAGTACGAAGGCCGGTAGGTCACCAAGAGACCACTATAAGTGAAAGATAAAGGTTTGTTTTTTTAGAAGGAACCGGAAACCCAATCCTAAATAGGAAACAAGTGATAAACCTTTAATCCTGTTAAAAAAATTGGAAATGAGTGTGTTCTAATTTTAGTTTATTTCTCTCTCTCTCTCTCTCTCTCTATATATATATATATATATATATATATATATATATATATATATATATATTAGACATCTAATTTTCTATCAAGCATTAAAATCTATTCTTTACATGAATTGCTAAAACCCAATTACAGCCTCTTTCCCTTTACTTCCCTCTCCCTCTTCTTTCTTTTTCCTCTTTCTTTTCTCCCTACTCCCCTCCCATTTCAATATATTACTTCCGTTAAGTTAACCGTCTAAATAGGTCAAGGTCTGGTCACTCCTCCTCCCCCAATACAAAGTATACTTGAGAGAGATATGAAATTAATCCCTCCCTATACTCTACCATGTCTCTTTAACTACTCCTTTTACACCCTCTGTTAAATTACAAAAACTTACACTACCCATCAATTTTAATTTCATTTTTCGTTTCATTTCATTTTTTGTACATGCGATCTGATGATCCGGCGTCCTTTAAAAGGGCTCTGGTGAAATAAATTATTATAATGGTACCTTAAAGTGCTCTGTTTTTTTTTAAATATATATATATATATATATATATATATATATATATATATATATATATATATATATATATATTCTTAAACAGTGAAATTAATATCAACCAGTCGAGACAGAGGTGAATGTTCGGGTGGTGTAGCGACTCGGAATGAGAAATCGTAGAGCCGAGTTCGTATTCCATTCGTAGTGGAGACTGTGTTGTTTAGTCTTATATGGTAACCAATCCACAAGAAGAACAAGTCATGATTCAAAACCGGTTGGTCATGAGGCTAGTAACTCCATTTCGTGAAAACGTACTAGTTGCTATGGAAACCAAAGCTGCAGTGCCTAGCTTTCTGATAGCTGGGAGTATATGGAACTTGAGCTATGGCAAGTAAGATCGAGAAGTCCCCCTAAAGAAAAATGTGCCTCCAGAACTTGTATCTCCGTTTTTCACCAGAGAAACCTCTCCTATAGCCGAAGTGTGCTTTTACGGTTGGCCATCTTGATAAAGCGGGCACATCTATCTAATCGTTAGGACTTCTTCAAATCTATATCTGTTTATTTCGTTAGGCTGCCCACGACATGTAAGCATATGAGGGAGCCAGCTGCGCATGGAATGCGTACACTTGGGACAAATCGGATGGCAGGTAGGTATATCAGCACCTATCTGATAGTGAAGAGGGAAGAGAGTCTCTTAAATCTTCCCGGGAATGTAGAATCCACGTTCGAAGAAATAGAGGAACAAGTCCGG
>CAHIKZ030000750.1:840000-1035000 GCA_903632075.3 Acanthosepion pharaonis | reverse complement strand
GATAGATAGATAGATAGATAGAGAGAGAGAGAGAGAGAGAGATTAATGTATATTTGGGCAGCGACCTTTCTTTTAAACTTCTTTCATTAAATACGACAAGAAATATTTAATTAAAGACAAGAAATATTTGATTAATTTTTATCCTATCTTATATAGATACACATATGTGTATATATATGTATAAAACTGATATATATATATATATATATATATATATATATATATCCTACATATGTATACAGATACATAAGCACGATAGGCATAAAAATATTTTCTTGTAAAATCCGTGATAACCATGTAATACTCATGAAAATAATGGAATGGAGAAAGAAAGCAGTTTTTGATTAATTTGATGTTCTCCTCTCAAAAATGCGGGATCTAATCTCGCTAGAATTACTGTGATTATGGAAGACGCACAGTGAGGTGTCGATATGCGTCCATCGTAGTCGGAGTGTAAAACAAGAACCAGCAAATAACAAAAGATAACAGGGTAACGTATAACGAAGAGTCTCATGTGCCAGTTCTATTCATTTCTATGCCCTAAAACGAGCAGACCTCACGCTTTCATAAGTAAACAATATGGCTTCTACACTTGGGTAATAGGAGGTAAATGCATGTTAACGCGTTAGTACAATTCAGACAAAAGCAGTAAACAAGCGAGGGACAATTGTAAAGTTTTGAAATTGTTAGATAGTATAGAATCTTTGTTAAAAAATCCTAGTATAAAAATATTTCAAACAAATGTTTGGGGTACAAACAATTATCGGTACCCAACAAATAAAACAGACGACACGAATCTAGTTTAAAAAAACTAATGATAAAATTTATTAACAACACAAAAGGTTTACACAAAGTTAGTGCTTACGGGGCCTAATGACAGCCAATAACATCTAAATTAAACAAAGAAAATTAAACATGTCTTGAGCATCTGCCGTAGCTTGGCTTGTTAGAAACGTTCAAATCTTTTCAAGTCTTTCGAGGGTCCATGTCTCGCAGGTGTAGATCAAAGTGGAGATAACAACGGCGCGGAATATTATGATTTTGTTCACAGGGAGAGTTTGTGGTTGTCCAATACACGCTTGCCGAGTCTTCCGAAGGCCCAATGAGCGGATTTGATGCGGTGATCGATGTCTCTTCCGCATGCTCCGAGAGCAGTTGTAAACTCAATCAAAGTTTTTTTTAAAATGCTAGAAACTATAGAATTTTTTGTTAAAAAATCCTACGAATAAAGATATTTCAACAACAATTACAACAACAATTACAGCAACAAATACAGCAACAATTAACGGCAAACAACAAATGACACAGACGACACGAGTCTAGTTTATAAACAACGATAACATTTATCATAAACGACACAAATGATTTACACAAATTTAGTTCTTTGTATGTCTAATGATGGTCAATAACATGTAAATTAAACAACGAAAAGTAAAGATGCCCCTTTTCAGTATCTGTCTTTATTTCTGAGATGAGGTATTATGTACACTATTTACATTAACCAAGGCGTTGGTTACATCTAGTGAAAGGATCCAAAGAGTTGTGTGTTCAATACCTGGTTAAGTCAGTGGAGAGGCGAATTAACAGGAGATAACTGATAACTGACATCCATTAGACATGGCACGTGGAACTAGAACAGTCTACCCCAGCAAGCGAAATAAAGGGTTCAGTCCGACATTGCAACCACCTGAAGCAAGCCTGAGCGTTGTTGGGATAAATATGGCAGCAAAGATGAGGACAATAGTCCGAATAATGTAAATAATGCCCCTTTTCAGTTAAAATTTTATTATTGCATAAGAAGGTTGGTTGGTTTGTTGTTTAACGGCATATCAACTCCTTATGGGGCATTAAATAGCGAAATTTAATTTTGGGGGAACTTTTTTTTACTATTAAAAACTATTGCTGGTATTTTTACCATAAAAATGTATCTTTTTATATTTTCATAGTGTTTTGATAGCAGTGCACTAGAAGGTCCTCCGACATTAGGCAAAGAAAAAGAGAAAATCTTCTCTGAACATTTTTCAATGAGGAATTTGGTACGCTTTGTTGTATGAAGAAAATATATGGTTTCTTTTTCTTGAGGTAACATCGAAAGGTTAGATTAACTCCACCATTCGATGGTGGGTGACTGTTGTTACAATTATTGTCAGCGCCGACTGGCGCTGACGATGTATTCGTCTGCGCCGTTTCCCTTTTGGACTAGGGAGACCTGTATTCCTGAGCGAGAAGTGCAAAAAAAAAAAAAAAAAAAAACTGTTAGCATAGAATTTACGGTTACATCTAGCCAATTCAACTCTAAATTGATGGGACCTTATTGCCAATCGAGTACTGCGTTTAAATTCATAAATCTACTTTAAAATCTTTTTTCAAATTGAAAGATTCCCAGTTGACTTTCTAAAATATTTACTATTTAGCTCGTTAGATTTCATTCATTATTTTTTAACTGGCGTAAAAGATTTTAACTCAAAACTTACGCTAAATATTTGATTAAATAAAACCCAAAATAAAACAGTTAAGCAAAGAAATCACTTTTCCCCACTAGACAAAATTGAATAGCGTTGTGCGTCTCACCAATTCTCGTTTACTCTCGTCAGTTACTCTCGTCAGTTACTCTCGTCAGTTACTCTCGTCAGTTACTCTCGGTAACTGATGCCCATGAGAACTATATGGGAGCTGAGAACCATCAAAAACTTAGAATCATTTAAACCTACCCTGACTGTCTTATTATTTCACAATGTATGTTTCATTATATATTATTTTACTCACCGTCTTCAGTAAACCCCACCGGAAAAGTTTATTGAATGACGAGTGATACGACACAAAACTAAAAACACATAATACCATTTAACGATAAACACAGGACAAATATACTTTGGTTACTCTATACTTTACTGCTGGTAATTTATATAAGTAATTTGATGTAAACATAGACAATTTTCGTGGCAGTTTATAAGATTATTTATGTAGGTCTGAATGAGTGATGATTAGAAGGCCAGGCGTAAAAAAAAAAAACAGGGAGGCTCTGTGAGGTGTTGAAATCTTGGGAGGAACTTTGTCACGCTCTATATCTTTAGAACCTTCTCGAAATACGACGTTGCACTATTATGAACGTTGTGTGGCTTTGAGAAATCCATTTACAGATTTTCCCCGCTACCCGAAAGTAGAGCGTTCATATGAAGCCTTTTGAAGGACGTAACTAAACTGAAGAAGAAATTATCATTAATTTGCATTCATTTTAACTGGTGAAATTCACAACTGTAGTAAATATGTTGACCCAACGACATTAATGTATTCTTTTTCTTTTTATGTGTCATATCCTTTCAGGGCGTATGCAATCATGGCTATCCACCTCCATCTATCCCTTGCAGCTCTTAAGTTCCTTCCCTCTGTCAACCTCCCCCCCCCCAGACTACGTTCTGTCATTCACTTGCTTAAGTCCGCCAGGTATGTCACGTGTTGTTATTCCTTATCTCTCTTTCCCTCTATTCGACCCGTGAGTATCAGATTCTCCAGACCCTCCTTCCTTCTTTCTTTTTTTTTTGTGCCATGTCCTTTCAGGGCGTAGGCGATTATGGCTCTCCATCTTCCTCTTTCCCTTGTAGCTCTCAACAAGTTCCTTCCCTCTGCTACCTCCTCCCCCAGACCACGTTCTGTCGTTCACTTGCTTAAGTCCGCCAGATATGTCACGCGTTGTTTTCCCTTCTCTCTTTCCTTCTATTCGACACGTGAGTATCAGATTCTCCAAACCCTCCTTCCTACTTTCTTTTTATGTGCCATGTCCTTTCAGGGTGTAGGCGATCATGGCTCTCCACCTCCCTATATCCCTTGCAGCCCTCAACAAGTTCCTTCCCTCTGCTTCCTCCCACAGACCACGTTCTGTCGTTCACTTGCTCAAGCCCGTTAGGTATGTCATGCGTTGTTTTCCTCTGTTTCTCTTTCCCTCTATTCGACCCGTGAGTATCAGGTTATCCAATTATGTGTCCCAGAAACTTCAGCTGCCTCTTCCTGATGTTAAGTATAAGCCTCCTCCTTGTTTGCATCCTCTCTAAGACCTCATCGTTGCTCACACGCTCGGGCCATGATATCCTTAGCATCCTTCTGTAGAACCAAATCTCTGTCGCCTCGAGTCTCGTCTTCATTTTTTAGGAAATCGTCCAACATTCTCTGCCGTAAAGAAAGACAGATGTCACGTAACAGTTCAGTATTCTTTTCTTTGTTACCAAAGAAATTCTCCTGTCTCGTTCAGCTTTTGGAATGCGTCCATGGCCATCCCATTTCTTCTATGGATATATATATATATATATATATATATATATATATATATATATATATATATATATATATAGTAATCATATATACACGTGCCTAAGTTTTTGGCGTGCGACTAAATTTAACGATTATTTATTTGCTTTCCCGCGGATGCACACCAGCACAAGCGTACACGTCTACTTATATTTGGCCGTTTTATTTATCCACTCTACAATTATACATACATACATATATATATATATATATATATATATATATATATATATATATATATAGATAGATAGATAGATAGATAGATAGATAATATTAGTGGTAAATATACATACATATGCAAAATATATAAATACCCATACATGTGTATTTTTAGAAAAAAAATTCCAAGAGGAAGAATCCAGGTAGAACTCAATGTCTAGGACAGAGTAAGGATATAATAAAAAGGCTTAAACACTAATATTCCATATATATATATATATATATATATATATATATATATATATATATATATAGAGAGAGAGAGAGAGAGAGAGAGAGAGAGAGATGAAGTGGAGAGAAATGCAGATATTTAGAGAGAGGGGGTGAGAAAAGGACAGGGATGTAGAAAATAGAGTCGCAGAGAGAGAGAGAGAGAGAGTGAGATATAGAAAGAGAGGTGGGTGAGACTAAGATAAAAGCAGAAAGAAGAAGGTATAGAAGTAAAGAGAGAAAGAGAATTAGTGTGTGTGTGTGAGAGAGAGAGAGAGAGAGAAAGAGATAAAGAGAGAAAATCAGGTATACAAAAAGTGATAGAGACAGGTAGAGAGAGAGAAAGAGTGTGTGTGTGTTATAGTGAGATAGTCGGAGATACACACACACACACACACACACATATGTTTAGAGATAGCGAGAGAGAGAGAAAATGAAAACAATGAGAAAGGAATAGTAACTTAGAAAGATACAGGCACAGATAGAGAGAAATGGGCAGGCAGAGAAAGAGAGAGGAGGAGGCAAGTATGAGAAAATCAGATAGACATACCTAGATAGAGAAGGCAGAGAGAGAGAGAGAGAGAGAGAGAGAGAGAAAGAGAGAGAGAGAGAAAGAGAGAAAGAGAGAGAGAGAGAATAAAATATGCATAGATAATAACAGGAAGAGAGAAACCAGTAAGTCAAAAACAAACACATGCCAAGAGAAATACACAGACATTGAGTGAAATAGAGAGAAAAAGAGAAGGAGGGAGAAAGCGAGACAGTTAGAAAGAGAAAGGTAGAGAAGGCGGTATTTTTAAGATCATTTCATCCCAAGCAAGGCAATAGATCTACTAAGACGCAAGGAGTTACTGAGTGTGAAAGAATATGAGAAAAAAAAAAACACTATTAAGGAGAGAGAACAATAAAAGAAGAGGAATTAAGAAGACAGAAGATAATGATTGACATTGCATTTAATCCTTTCATCCCAAGCAAGGCAATAAATCTACTAAGACGCAAGAAGTTACTGAGTGTGAAAGAATATGAGAAAAAGAAAAACACTATTAAGGAGAGAAACAATAAAAGAAGAGGAATTAAGAAGACAGAAGATAACGATTGACATTACATTTAATCATTTCATCCCAAACAAGGCAATAAATCTACTAAGACGCAAGAAGTTACTGAGTGTGAAAAGAATATGAGAAAAGAAAAACACTATTAAGGAGAGAGAACAATAAAAGAAGAGGAATTAAGAAGACAGAAGATAACGATTGACATTACATTTAATCATTTCATCCCAAACAAGGCAATAAATCTACTAAGACGCAAGAAGTTACTGAGTGTGAAAGAATATGAGAAAAAGAAAAACACTATTAAGGAGAGAGAACAATAAAAGAAGAGGAATTAAGAAGACAGAAGATAACGATTGACATTACATTTAATCATTTCATCCCAAACAAGGCAATAAATCTACTAAGACGCAAGAAGTTACTGAGTGTGAAAGAATATGAGAAAAAGAAAAACACTATTAAGGAGAGAGAACAATAAAAGAAGAGGAATTAAGAAGACAGAATATAACGATTGACATTACATTTAATCATTTCATCCCAAACAAGGCAATAAATCTACTAAGACGCAAGAAGTTACTGAGTGTGAAAGAATATGAGAAAAAGAAAAACACTATTAAGGAGAGAGAACAATAAAAGAAGAGGAATTAAGAAGACAGAAGATAACGATTGACATTACATTTAATCATTTCATCCCAAACAAGGCAATAAATCTACTAAGACGCAAGAAGTTACTGAGTGTGAAAGAATATGAGAAAAAGAAAAATACTATTAAGGAGAGAGAACAATATAAGAAGTGGAATTAAGAAGACAGAAGATAACGATTGACATTACATTTAATCATTTCATCCCAAACAAGGCAATAAATCTACTAAGACGCAAGAAGTTACTGAGTGTGAAAGAATATGAGAAAAAGAAAAATACTATTAAGGAGAGAGAACAATAAAAGAAGAGGAATTAAGAAGACAGAAGATAATGATTGACATTGCATTTAATCCTTTCATCCCAAGCAAGGCAATAAATCTACTAAGACGCAAGGAGTTACTGGGTGTTAGAAAATATGAGAAAAAGAAAAACACTATTTAAGAGAAGGAACAATAAAAGAGGAATTAAGAAGACAGAAGATAACGATTGGCATTGCATTAAATCATTTCATCCCCAGGAAGGCAATAAAATCACTAGGGCGCAAGAGTTTACTGAGTGCGAGAGAATATGAGAAGAAGAAGAAAAAAACATTATTAATGAGAGGACAGGAATTAAGAAGACAAAAATAACAATTAACAATGCATTTCAAAATATCTATATATATATATATAGATAGATAGATAGATAGATAGATAGATAGATAGATAGATAATATTAGTGGTAAATATACATACATATGCAAAATATATAAATACCCATACATGTATATTTTAGAAAAAAAAAAATTTCAAGAGGAAGAATCCAGGTAGAACTCAATGTCTAGGACAGAGTAAGGATATAATAAAAGGGCTTAAACATTAATATTCCATCCATATATATATATATATATATATATATATATATATATATATATATATATATATATATATATATATATATATATAGAGAGAGAGAGAGAGAGAGATGAAGTGAGAGAAATGCAGATATTTAGAGAGAGTGGGTGAGAAAAGGACAGGGATGTAGAAAATAGAGTCGCAGAGAGAGAGAGAGGGAGAGAGAGAGAGAGAGAGAGAGAGAGAGTGAGATATAGAAAGAGATCAAAGTTGAGTGAGAAGCAAGAGGCATACATGAAAAGAGAGACATGGAAAAATAGAAAGAGAGACTGAATTAGTATGAAAAAGAGTGCCAGAAAGACAAAACAGAAAGAGAAGGAAGAAATACGGAGAGAAAAATATAAGCAAAGAGGAAGAGAGAATCAGACAGAAAGAAAGATTGATACAGTGAGAAAAACAAGTAAAGAGAAAGAGCGATAGAGACAGGAGGAGGATAATACGACTGCAGATGTCCTCGGGTCCGCCTCCATATAGGACTATATCGATGAGTTGACGGCTCGTATCGCTCGCGAAAAGCTCGTGCTCATTTGATGGTGTTTCTATCGCTGCTGGTCACTTCCCGAATTGTGATTTGGACGACGCGATTGAAGGAAATTTTTTCGAGGTGATCGTTTTTCTCATCAGGATCTAATCCGATTTTTTTAGCAGTAGCTCAAGATGAAGATTAGAACTGATAGAAAGCGATTGGCTTCGACAGATTTCAACAAATGGTGGGTGACTGAGGCAATCCTTAAATTTCTTCTTTAGTTCCTCCCTAAGTCACATCGGTGTGGTTTCCTGTGGAGCTCTCTTCTGGTTAGTATAGACCTTTTTTGTGTGTACCTAGTTAATGCCAGTAAGTGACGTTCCCATCCTGTTCCCTGTTTCTTTGGTTTTGATCCAAGTCGATATCCCCCCCCCAGTTTGTTTTTGGTCCCTTTTTTTCATTTCGACTGGGTCACAATTTTTCCTTTCCCCATGTCCATGTTTATTTTATCGTTCCCTCTCCCTTAGCGAAGATAACCTCTTGATTTTGTCTAAAGACAGAATACAGCGGCCTTTTTTAAATCTTTTGAGGGTTTGACATGTTCAACTAACGTCAGTTATCTTTTTTTTGTTTGTTTTGATATTTGGGCTTATATTTGGGTTCATCCACTCTCCGCTCATTGTGTATCATCTACAGATTTATATATATATATATATAATTTTATGTTAATTAAATTTTTATGTCATGGGGTGTTTTTGTAGGTTCCCTGAGAGTATGCGGCATTATGATATATGGAAGAATGAATGATGATGGATGAGTTAACATGGCGGATATGCAAATTGTAACGATTGGATGGGTCGTGAATCTGATTATCTAGAGATAAGATAGTAGGAGACGACCCGCCTCAACCCATTCCCCTTTTAGGCCTTGTGCCACAATTGTATTTTATATACAATAAATTTTGGATAATACAATTGCAGTGACTTGTCTAGCTGAGTATTCAATCCTACTATCACGACTGACTCTGTCGTGTTAAGTGCTGTAACTTGCCAGACCCCACATTACAACATAAATATAGAAAGAGAGATGAATGGATAGAGAGAGGGGAAGAAGTAGATAAGCAGAGTCAAAGAGAGAGTGAGAGAGAGAGAGAGAGAGAGAGAGAGAGAGGGTAGATAATATATGTATATATATAGATATTTGCTAAGAATATTTTAGTTCTGTCTCATATGTGATAACATCCTGTCGCAGCTACACAATAGATCGCTGCGTCACAGTTACAATATAAATTGCTATTCTGAAGTATCCTGACCAGTCGAAATCTTACCCAGAAGAACTTTTCAGTTCCGATAGGTCATCGAAACAAGCTAATTGTTCACTGTAAATTTGAGCAGTGACAACAATTCTAGGTTACAGCAATCCGTAACAATAATATTCCTATTCAATCCCCAGAAAGTATTTTTCCTGCAAATATTCTATTTTAAAATGTTGAAGGTTGCAATTAATCAAACAACGATTTTCTTTTTTACACTAAAAAATCAACAACTATTTAATGAAAAATTCCGTACACTAAATTCAACAACTATTCATGACAAATTCATCACACTAAATTCAACAAGTATTTCATGGCAAATTTCATAGGCCACATATAACAGCCATTTTGAATAAATTTCATATATTAACTACTAGCAGCATGGCCCGGCGTTGCCCGTAAAAATCGTACGATTCATACAGCAATCGCTATCACTTGACTTAAAATATTTTTGCCCTTCCTTGCCTTTAAAGGAGTGCCCTTTGCTGTGCTGATGTTGCTACATGCCTTACTTCTTGCCTATCTCACAATGCGAATTTTTTCTAAGCTCTATACTGAATATTAAATCTGTTACGAAAAAAGAACTAAACAAAATGAACACAAAACGACCAGCTTTAAAAAAAGGACTCGTAACTGGAAAAACCGAATGAAAAAAGAATGTTAACAACAAATACTTTGTCACACCCAACCCAGTTCTGCGCAATCAGAATCAACGTTGAGTTTAAGCAAGCGAATGAGCCAATTGGAGTAAAGTGCCATGCAGATTAAAATTTTTCCCACTTTTGACGAATGCAGCTATCGATTTTTTTGCATGCTAGCATGCTAGTTAAGATTCGTGTCAGTCATCTGTTGGCTCTTATGCTGGCCAATAGAATCTTCCTGCCTATTCGTGGCAGCCAGCTATAGGCTTTCACTCTGGCCAGTAGAAAATGGCCGCAAACTACATGAAAACTGCCGTAGAAGCATGAAAAAATCGATTATTTCCACTATCGATGGGAGTTGGGAAATGCGAAGTCGGTCTTGGCCTTCCCGCTAACTTAGAGCATGTGCATGTAAATTTTGGTGCAAATCCGTCGAAAATTGAGGCGGTGCATTCGTTACACACACACACATCCTGCCTTTTATAGATAGAGATAACTATTTAACAACTGTGGGTTAGATGTCGTAAATTCGATAACCGGTTTGAAGTCCAATCTTATAGAATTTGGCAGAACCGTTTTAACGAACTGATCTTTCCGTGTACGTCTGACGAACATCACCCGGTCAACAGAAGTAGTGTCAGTAAAGAGGCAGAATATGCCAACCAGTTCTATTTCAAGTTTTATACGATCTATCGAAATGCGCGTGCGCTATCTACTAGCCTAATTCTGCGCATGCTCGCCCTACCAACCTATACCTGCGCATGCGCGTTCTACTAACCCTAACACATGAAGGCACGCTCTATTCTCTACCAACCTAAACCTATCGCTTTCTTAAATGTCCTATGATATGTATACGGAGTTTAATACTCTTCGTTCTGTTACGAAATAAGGACATCCCCAACTGCTAATCACACGACATACTGCCTCAGCGACGCGCACAATCTGCTCATGTTTACTGTCTTTCATGGCTGCTTTGTCTCGTTTACATCTTGTGTGCATCTGGCTGCAATGAAATATGTTTTACTGTTATAGTTTTTATTACTATGTTGTTGCAGAGTTACGCTCGAGGTCGTTTTATTTGCTTGTCGATGAAAGATGAAACCCGTTGTTTACAGATGTTTGCTTATATTATTAAATTGTTTAGAGAATAGTGTAAGGGAATAGGACATATGTTTGCGTCTGTTGATCAACTTTTTTAATTACGTTGGTAGGAGTTTGACACATCTACACATATCTATCTATCTATCTATCTATGTATATATTTATATATCTATATCTTTATCTATATATATATATATAAGATAAAAAACAAATAGGAAACGTTTATCAATCTAACATGTTTGACTTTTATTAAAACTTCATCAAAGAATGAGACACGGTGAAAAAGTAGAAAGAAATTCTGGTATTTTTATTTTTGTTTTGTTTGATTTCCATTGGTAAATCAGGCTTCACGTGCATTCAACTTGTTGAACGAACATTAGTATATTTTATGGCGTTCCAAATTTAAAGAGACGACACGTCCTTTCAAAGTTATAAAAAAATTAACGGACTCTGAGCCTAACTAAAAAAATCGTAAATATTGCTTTATGTATTTAAGTGCAAAATAATTCTAGCTTGTCTGTGTGAAATCCAGATAATGAATATTCGTAAGTGTATGTGTGTGTGTGTGTATGTCTAATAGAGAATACATTTATTAGTAATCCTTCGAAGTACTTTAAATGTAATGAATTATGTTTTTTTTCATTAGTGCAGCATTTGTAAAATGAAATTTATGCCCAGTTTTATTTTTATGTATTACGAGCGAGTTTAAATGATTGTTTAAACGTAAATCCCTTTTATGTTCGTAGATACGGGCTTTTAGTTTTCGAGATGTCTCGCCAATGTAAAGGCTTTTACATTGTAAGCAAATTTGTTTGATAAGTACCGGCATCTGAATTGATGTTGGATTCATTTTTCTTCCTAATGATATCTCCGATTGTCTTGGACATAGTGGTAAAAAAAATCTAGCATTTGGGATAACTAATTTATTTGCAAATTTTGTAGAAAGAGTGTTAGTGAGTAGGATTATGAATATACTTAACATCAGGAAGAGGCGGCTTACATTTCTGGGGCACATAATGAGGAAGGAGTGTTTGGAAAATCTGATACTCACAGGACAGATTAGGGGCAAGAGAGACAAAAGAGCGCATAACATACTTGATGAGTGGGTGAGTAATTGGATGGTGGAAAAAGGTTTAAGAGAAATAACGAAAAGACAAAATTTATTAAGGGCTACTAGGGACACCTCACAATAATAATAATAATTTGTATATGTTAGACATGCTATCATTGCTGTCTAGTTTTGGAATTTCCAATTCAGATGCTGGTACTTATCAAATAAATTACTATGTCCACACATTTTCTGTTTCCTTTTCTTTCTTGTACATAGGTATGAACTGAACATCACTTCAGGCGTGAAACTGACAGTCACCATACACTATTGATTACTGTGTCCATATGTGTTCAATATGGGCACCAGATTTCGCTACCAGCTCCTTCTGCCGTCCAGGAAACACATAAACTGATTTCACCAGAAACTCTTGTTGTATGGAAGACATAACTTCTTGTATTCACCCTTTAAGTTCATCCGAAGACTTGGTTTGGTAGAGTAGATCTGATCCTTTAACCAACCCCAAAGAAAAAGTAAGTGGGGGTTAAGTAAGGTCTACTCATACATAAAATAGGGAGTTACTTTTCAATTACCATGTATATATATATATATATATATATATATATATATGGTAATATATGAAGAAATATAGTCTTAAGGTGTGCTATATTTATAGGATAAAGTGCTCAATATCAGAGATAGAGGGTGTGTAAATATAAAAGTGAACATAGAAGTCAACACTTAGAGGCGACAGTCTGTTTCATGCTATATGCAATCGTCAGGCCACGTGTGCTGTTATTTTCTCGGCTATTTATATATATACGGGTCAGTGTTGCATTGTGGGTATTCTATTATGGCGGTTATTTTACCGGAAGTCGTTTATTTATTTATTTGGGTTAAATTATTTTGCTTGTTTTTATTTATTTTTATTTTTATTTATTTATTTTTTATATGGTAATATATATATATATATGGTAATATATATACCGGTTGTAACCGCAAAATTATTCAAATCGTGTAAAAGCAAAATTTTCTATTTGTTAGATTAAGCTTTGAACCGTTGCATCTTAGAAATGATTAAAGATATCTTACTGGAATTCTACGAGGTTTATATAACACAAGTGGATTTTACTTTGAACAATAAAAATGTATAATTACTCTCTAAGCTTAACAGAAAGGTCTTGATAAAATCGATCATAAACGAAAATGACATGTTCATCATTTATTAATCATGGCTAAGGATCGGAAGCTCATGGAGGATTGAAATAAAGTTTTTGTCCTGGAGAAACAAGGTACCTCACATTTCGTTTTCAAGTCTTTTTCACTGCTCTTTGGACTGCCATAGCTGAAACCTCTCTTTCACATGCCAAACGTCTTATGAATTGAGTTGGTTATTTTTTTAATTGATCTCTTTATCTCTAAGCTTAAATGATGATCCTTCTTCCTGTTGTGACCTCCTGATCAAATTTTCCTCTCTACTATTACTTCTTATTCACTGTTCTCTTGATGGTTCATGAATAAACATTGAAGATGGAAGCCAGAGTATGAATGTTGGTACCATTACTGAAAGCCTGAATGATTTTTTTCTTCTCAACATTGCTCAATTGAGAAGATTGTTGGGTTAACACAAAATGATTTTAGCCTGTTCTCTTTCAAGTTGATTGGTTTTTCAGTGATTCTTACGACAAATGGCTAAACGTCTTATCTGAAAACGTTTAAAAAAAGAAATTCTATATGTCTAATAGAGAATTCATTTATTAGTAATCCTTCGAAGTACTTTAAATGTAATGAATTATGTTTTTTTTTTCATTAGTGTAGCATTTGTAAAATGAAATTTATGCCCAGTTTTATTTTTATGAATTACGAGCGAGTTTAGATGGTTGTTTAAACGTAAATCCCTTTTATGTTCGTAGATACGGGTTTTTAGTTTTCGAGATGTCTCGCCAATGTAAAGGCTTTTGATTAACTGATTTCACCAGAAACTCTTGTTGTATGGAAGACATAACTTGGTTTGGTAGAGTAGATCTGCTCCTTTAATCAACCCCAAAATGAAATTATTAGAAAATAACTAACAATCCATTTTTAATTCCTTTCATCTTTCATATAAAAATCTAAAATGATGAACGAAATATCTTTCCTGCTCCACTTTTTAATTACTTTGACCAGGTCGAGCGGCCTACGTGTTGTTATGGCCCGGAGGCTGATATCGGTGAGAGTTTATTTTCTGGTAGGTCTAAGCTAGCCAAATAAGTCACTTTCGTAAAAGCTAATCAAAACCAGAGGATCAAACTAGAGGATTAAATTTCAATGACAAAATTGAGCAGGCAGTATTTCTCCTGTTGCATAGGTTAGAGAGCCTCCACAGCCGAATTCTTGGTTTAATATACTGCGATCGATAACAGATGACAAGCAACACAGTCAACTACAACAGCATGGATCAATCAATCCTAATTAGCCGAATAAGGCATTTTCTAGTGGGAGCTGTGACCACTAGTACTGAATCGTACTTTTTAAAATCATTTCACCCGAAGTAAGTCGATAAAGCCGCTGAAATGCAGGAGTTTATCGGGTAGAAAGGACAATAAAAAGGACATGATTCAAGGAGACAGAAGACGAAGATTGACGCCGCATTTACATTTTTGATGATCGTAGTTGACAGGGAAGCGAGAGAGTTACACAGGCGATAAGTGCCAGAGCAGAAACTATTAGAAAATAACTAACAAGATACACTTAGCAATTGCAACTGTTAAATGATGAGACCTAACCGCCAATCTAATACTTCGCTCAAATTCATGAAGTCGAGATACCAAACGAGAAAAGTTCAAAATAATTGCCATGAAAATAATTTTAGAAAATGTACAGGGAAGCTACGTTACGGTGATGGGAAACTGATTGATGGCAAGATGCAAGGTTAAGCAGAAACTATTAGAAAATAACTAACAAGATACACTTAGCAATTGCAACTGTTAAATGATGAGACCTAACCGCCAATCTAATACTTCGCTCAAATTCATGAAGTCGAGATACCAAACGAGAAAAGTTCAAAATAATTGCCATGAAAATAATTTTAGAAAATGTACAGGGAAGCTACGTTACGGTGATGGGAAACTGATTGATGGCAAGATGCAAGGTTAAGAGCGATTCTCATTGGGTGCCTCATTTTTGTAGTCTTGCGCTAGACTAATGTCTGGTAAATTGTTCAATGAACGTTAAGAGTAACTTACCAAAGTGACTCCTATGTGAACTCGGTTATTTTAACGTACCAAATTAAGACCTTGCAAATTACATATTTAACATTAAGAGTAACTATAATAAAGCGAATCCCATGGGAACCCCACTAATGTGTATTTGTGCCAGATAAAATTAGGCTTAATAAATTATACAATAAGCCTTACGAGTTATTATCGTAAACTGATCTGCATGTGAACTCCATTATTGTGGTCTTATACCAGACAAAATTAAGCTTAGTGAATTATAAAATAAGCCTTAAGAGTGACTATCGTAAACTGATCCGCGTGAAAACTGCAGTATTGTGACCTTATGCCAGATAAAATTAGCTTTAGTAAATTGTGCAATAAGCCTTAAGAATGACTGTAGTAAACCGATCCGCACGTGAACTTCAGTATTGTGTCCTTGTGCCAGACAAAAGTATGCTTACTAAGTTAAACGAATATTTGCATACTATCGTAGCACTCCATTCACGTGATTATGGCGAACGCAATATTTCTACAAGACCTTGACCTTGACATTGCGTCACCCGACGTTTTCCTTCCAATTAACAAGTTCACTTTACAATCAACCTAATTTCTTTTTCGTCGTTTGATTATCACTAGCATAATTTCAATACTTTTAGGGAACAATCCATAATACCTTTTATATTTTTTGTGAAAATTTCACTGACATTCAGGTCGGTAAATGTTGTTTAATACTGTTTATTATAAACAGAGCATTTACTTAAATATTTGTATCTATAAAAAGAATGTTAAACATAAAAATGTCTTATAATAATTGTCGGACTTTGTCCATTTCACAATATATATATATATATATATATATATATATATATATGAACTTTATTTCAATCCTTCATGGGATTCTGATACTTAGCTATGATTAATAAATGATGAACATGTCATTTTTGTTTATGATCGATTTCATCAGGACATTTCTTTTAAGCTTAGACAGTAATTATACATTCTTATTGTTCAAAGTAAAATCTATTTGTGTTATATAAACCACGGAGAATTCCAGTAAAATATCTTTAATCATTTCTAAGATACAACGGTTCAAAGCTTAATCTAACAAATAGAAAATTTTGCTTTTACACGATTTGAACAATTTTGGTGTTATACCTATATATATATATATATATATATATATATATATATATATATATATATATATATATATATATATCAGGTCATCCCATAAGTTCTGTCCGAATTTTAACTTTTTGTTAAAATGAACAAAATTTAAAGAGTATTTTATAATGTCTAATGGAGCTGAACATTATTTTTATGTTTAGATGCAGTTAAACTGATCAAATTTTATTTCAGAGAACAATAAATTTAAATTTTGTTTGATTAAAACCCTGCTAACATGGCAGTACCCAAGAATCCTTTGAGGCACATAATGCTTTATGAGTTCAAGAAAGGAAACTCAGCAGCCGAAGCGGCTAGAAACATTCACTCAGTTTATGGAGAGGAATGTGTGAATGAAAGAACTTGCAGAAGATGGTTTGCAAAATTCAGAGGTGGAGATTTCACCCTTGAAGATGAAGATCGAACAGGACGTCCAGTTGAGTTTGATGAAAAGCTTCTTGAAGCAGCCCTTGATGAAAATCCTGCTTTATCAGTTGAGGAATTGGCAATGGTTCTCAGTTCAAACCATACAACTGTTCATCGTCATCTTCAACATCTAAACTTGGAAAATGGGTGTCTCATGAATTGTCTGAAAACAACATCAAATCCCGAGTTGACATCTGCTCTTCTCTCCGTTCTCGCTAACTTGTTTAACCTTTTTTGGATAAACTTGTGACTGGCGACGACAAATGGATCTTTTATCGAAATGTTAAGCGTCGTAGACAGTGGCTTGGTAAAGGGGAAGGACCCCAGTCATGGGCAAAAGGTTCTTCTTTCAATCTGGTGGGATCGCCAAGGAATAATCCACTTTGAATTCTTACCACCTAATGCAACAATTAATGCTCAAATATACTGTCAGCAATTAGAGCGTTTGAACCAAGCTTTGAGGAAAAAAAGACCTGCTCTAGTGAATCGAAAAGAGGTGATGTTTCATCAGGACAATGCGCGACCCCACACAGCAAGAATCACGTCACAAAAGATCGAAGAACTTGGTTGGGAGAAAATTCCTCATCCACCTTATTCTCCCGATCTTGCTCCTTCAGACTAGCATTTGTTTCGTAACTTACAGAATCATTTGGAAGAAACAGCTTTTGTAACACAGGAAGAGGTTAAAACTGACATTTGTGAGTTCTTCGAATCAAAGCCAAAAGAATTTTACAGTAATGGAATTAGTAAGCTTGTTAATAGATGGAAGGAAGTCATAGATAATCAGGGAAAATACATTGTTGATTGAATCTGTGATTAAATGTAACATTTGGTCACTTGTTTTCTTTATTCAAAATTCGGACAGAACTTATGGGATGACCTGATATATATATATATATATATATATATATATATATATATATATATATATATATATATATATGGTGTATGGAGAAGTAACTCCATGTATGATTGGTCAGACTTAACTCGATTGGGGCCTGTCTGGTCCTGTCCTACAGTTGGTCGTTGGAGACGACTTCCGGTCACCTGATACTGACATCGGTTGGTAAATGTCTGAAGTTTGTGGATGCTGGTCTTGGTTACCCGCCCCCCCCCCCCGGTTTCTGTGCCGTAAAGTAGGATCGACTTGACGTTGGTGTTGACGATCCGGATCTTGTAAAGTGAGGGTGCTGTTGATCTCCAGATTGGCCGCAGAGTGTTGAAAGCTTTGTATTATCTCTAAACAATTCATTTTTTTTTTAAATATTTTCTGGCTTTAAATAACATGCGAAGAGTTGATAGCTATGAAAACAAATCATTCAGTCAATCTCTGGCAGTATTCTCTCTCTCAGTTTATTAAATTATGTAAATAATAGGCATTAAGGTATGCAAATAGCGTAATAGTTATTGCCGTGGGGATTTGTATCAACGAACA
This sequence comes from Acanthosepion pharaonis, assembly GCA_903632075.3. Lineage (NCBI taxonomy): Eukaryota > Metazoa > Mollusca > Cephalopoda > Sepiida > Sepiidae > Acanthosepion > Acanthosepion pharaonis. Next base: position 1,016,895 of record CAHIKZ030000750.1, on the reverse strand, counting down.
GAGTTCAAATTCATATCTTGAGTTTTGTTGGAAAAGACATCTATCCGTTTTTTTTTTATGTTTTTTTTCCAGAAAGTGTGGGTTTTATCAGTCTGGAAAAGTCACGCAACAAAATTTTAACAATTTCTCTGATTTAATCTTGTGTCAAGTTAAAAGTTAAAGTAACGAAAAAAAAAAATCAGCCAGCCAACTTACTCCATGTCTGTCGTCGAGAGATTGTGATAATGGTATTCTAATCGCATACATGGCACTCTGTAAGTGTGTTCTTATTTCAGAAACGGTTTCCTCTTAGATGCCTCATACAAGAGTGCGTCTTAATAGTCGGGTGGTAAGAATAAACGCAGGGGGGTGGACTTAATAAAAGAGGAGGCTTAATAAAAAGGGGTTTGAGAATCATTTAAAGTCTCAGATATTTAGAATTTAAGTAAAGAAACATTCTTTTTTTCTTCAGAACAATTATTGTAACACTTCACTTTGTTCCCAGGGCTTCTTGCACTATCTAATATGTCATCAATTCTCGAGTCGGCGTTTATGCTGGTGACACAGCTATTTACTCTTGTTTTAATCGCAAGTCCGATAGGCCCCTCTTGGATCTCACGTTTTTGACTGGCACGAAGCGCTGGGTCTGCTGCTAGTAAGAATAGTTCAATGTCTCGTGCGATAATCCATCTCATGCATACAGGGTGGGTCAAAAGTAGACACTTAGTAGGTATATTATGAAATGGACTAAATCCGACAATTATTTAAATATATTTAATATATTTTCTGTTTATAGGTTACTTTTATAGATACAAATATTTAAGTAAATGCTCTGTCTATAATAAACAATATTATCAACATTTACCGGCTTGAATGTCCGAGAAATGTTATAGAAAATATGTCCTCCGACAGGAATCGAACCTGTATCCTACACGGAACCGTCATATAGTCTGACATGCAATACCATTTAGCTACAGAGGAGGCATCTGGTTAGCAGATATGAGCATTTGAGAGAAATGGTGGGAAACTTGTAGTTTAAAAACATTAATTCAACCTTGATAAACAGACGTGTATATATATATATATATATATATATATATATATATATATGTGTGTGTGTGTGTGTGTGTGTGTGTGTGTGTGTGTGTGTGAAAATATATAGAAAATAGGAAAGAACTCGTTAGGTAAATAATCCAAAGTTCTTTAGTATTTTTGTTATTATTTTTAAAAAATAGTGCTCGATACAAAATTAGAGCTTAAATATAATTATTTATTTAAAAATATGATACCATTGCTACATAAGAGTTCTCATATTTCAAAACAAGAGCCGAAAACTTCAATATAATTATTTGAATTAAATTGAATTAAAGTACCAAGCTCTGTTCCATCTTCAAGCGAAATTTTTTGGGGAAGATGAGCTTGGTAATTTTATTTTAAATAAATAATTATATATATATATATATATATATATATATACATCGCCTCAGTGTTTCTCTGATTAAGTTCATCTAGTGTTGTAGGAAGAGGGGTATATAGACAAATCCTTTCTCTGACGATCCGCATAGGTGAAACCTAGGTAGGTTTGTCTGGCTCACTAGGTTTATCTAGGTCTGCTCTACGGTTGTATTGAACTCTTTTGTTAATTAGTTGTTTACTCGTGTCGGGTTTTTTTCTATGGGCTTTAAACCTATATCTGTGCGTTTTTTTTTCGACAGACTTTCATGTTTCTAGCTCTTTCTTTTTTAAAACCTTTTTTCCTTCGAGATTGATTTGATTATTGGCAAATCAAAAATTCGAAGGTTTTTCCAAACGAATATAGTTACATATATATATATATATATATATATATATATATATATATATATATATATATATATATATATATATATATAGAGAGAGAGAGAGAGAGAGAGAGAGAGAGACTCTTCGCAAAAGCGAATCGAGTTACTGTCGGTCACTGGGCGTGTTTCTAAAAATAAATACGCTAAAAATCTACCTTCATCCCTATCGTACGCCGACGGCTTAATGGTTAGAATCTCCGACTGTCAGTCGGGTTTCGATCCTAGCTAGAGGCAACCGGATGTCTATCCGCACTGATGAGCTGTGAAACAGCGAAACAGTCTGTCTGTGGATGACGTCTATATATATATATATATATATATATATGGCCTGACGATTGCGTTTAGCCTGAAACAAATTTTCGCCTCTGAGTGTTGACTTCAATATACACTTTTATATTTTACATACTCCCTATTTCTGATATTGAGCAATTTATCCCATAAATATAGTACCCTGAAAACTATATTTCTTCATATATATATATATATATATATATATATATATATATATATATATATATATATATATATATATAATTGATTGACTGTGTGGTAGATAGATCTGATGTAAGAAAGAAACAATGATCGATTCGAACAAATAGATCTGAAGAAAGAACGAAAAATTTAAATGCAACGTCAATCGTCATCTCCTTTTTTTCCTGAATCCTGTTCTTTTATTGTTCTCTCTCTTTTACAATTCCTCATAATTTTAGCAGGAAGTGAAAAGTGTCAAGGTTATTGTCAAACCTAAAACAACTTGCTTATACAATTTATAAAAAATGATTGTCCGAAACGTTTCGAATATCCTCTTCATTGCAATTAGACAGATCTGAAAAAGAAAGACGGATAAATTTAAAAGCAACTTCAATCACCATTTCCTGTTTTCCTGAATCCTGCCATTTCTTCTCACTAAATTCTCTTTCACTCTCATTAACCCCTGGCGTCTTATTGGCATTGTCACCTTGCTTTTGACAAAAAATAAAGAAAAAAAAATCCTGGCACAATTTTTGAGAATCGCATAAATATTAACGGGCATAATTCACAACAAAATCGGAATTAGATTCATGCATTTTACCAGAAAGTGCAAAAAAAAAAAAAAAAAAAAAATCCAAGAGTCAAGTTTAAAACAACTTGTTTATACTATTTATTCAAACTGATTGTCTAAAACGCTTGAAATGTTCTCTTCATCGTATTTGCTTTCCGTTCCACCATTATTACGTTTCAAAAATATTCTTTCAAAAAACATATAAAGAAAAGCATTAAAGTTATCAAACGATGGAACGAAATAATTCTGGAAAGAATAATAATAAAAAAAAAACAGAATTGGAACACTATTTTTAAACAATTCAACGGAACATAATCTTTCAACATGCGTCATATCATAAATAATATCTTTAGATTCTGCCTCCGTCCTGGGTAAGACGCTAAACTACATGCACGTCCTGGGTAAGACGCTAAACTACATGCACGTCCTGGGTAAGACGCTAAACTACATCCACATCCTGGGTAAGACGCTAAACTACATCCACCTCCAGGGTAAGACGCTAAACTACATCCACCTCCTGGGTAAGACGCTAAACTACATCCACCTCCTGGGTAAGACGCTAAACTACATCCAACAGCAAGGCCTCTGATCAGGAGGTTTCGAGGAGCGTAGAACCACCTCTTAATTGCTGATGTTCCGTGGTCCACCCTGAGCCGGGGTGGTAGCATCTGTTAGGGTCGCAGCTATGTGCAAATAGTTAACCCCCAAACTAGTGTCAAAGCACTATGAAAGTATAAAAATAGGTTTTAATACTATAGATACATTTTTGTAAAAAAATTATTACCAGCAATGAATTTTGAAGAAAATAACTATTATCAGTAATACACTTTTGAAAAGAAAACATTACCAGCAATAAAAATCTTGTCTGCATTAAATAACCCATTGATATGCCGTAAAACGAATCAAAACCAAACCAAATTAGATTCTGCCTCTTTTCTCTCTGTTTACATTGACAACCTAAACTACGAGTAGTTATGTTTGGCCCGTTGGTGGTAGCTCATAAGGCACTATATGTCGACTAGTCAACTGGATATAGAGGTAGTCTCCTGATGTCTCGGACACGCCTGGGAGTGTTATACAGGACCCATTTTTCGTTACTGGTGAACACTCGATCAAATATGGGTACGTTGCTTTGCCGAAAAGGCAGCGAGAAACAGGCCAATGTGGCGTTCATTACAAAGGGACAGATCTCCCGACTTGAACTTCAGGAACCAGTGCCTGGCGTCTCGTTCACTCATAACATTATTCCCAAAGGCTTGACGTGGTCTGCGACCTGATGTAGCTACGGACAATTCCACCTTAAAGTCCTAAAGCAGACAACTCCGAACGAGCTGTTTCGACACCCACATATTTCCTAGCCGCTTCTCGAGCCATGACTGCTGCCTGCGTGTGCAATGAACCTGCGTTGGTCAAGATCAATGCTCAATACTCACCCCAATCATTTTATCAAATAGTGCAAGAAATCCTTGAAAATAATATTTTTACATGCGAAAGTGTGTAAGTAAAAAATCGAACCAACTATAATAATTACTGTTTCGAGTTGTAGTTCTTGGGTGGAAAAGCTTGAAATTGATAAATGATGGGGTTTATTATTTTCGGTCCGGGGGGGGGGTGAACATTTCCCTAAATAAATAAACGCCCCCTTTCCTTTAGGCACCGACTGTTAGTCCGGTAACCATCTATAAGTCATGTAAACAGCTTCTTGGTGGTGAGGATTTGGGGTACTGTAAAACTGAGAAGAATCACAAATTAACACGCACTGTTTTAGTCATGAAACGCAGGACTCGATTTTAAGCGCACCTGTTCACCGGAAATGTAATTGGACGTTGACATAATTTAGTTTTTTGCACCTGCTTTTCAAGTTTCAATTTTACTTTTAATCTTGATGTGTCGATCGGCCAGGTCACGTCATTAGGCGAACATCTCTTGTCTTACCTGATCGTAGGGGTAAATAAATTTCTTGTAAGACCGGAAAATTCGAGAAAGAAGAAAGAAAATATATTTCTGGTCAGCCTAATTTGGCGTCGCCTCATCTTGATTCGTTTTTGCGTTGGAATATATATATATATATATATAGTGAGTAATTGAATGAGAACTGGAAAAAAAATGATGTCATGCGTTTCGTCATTCGAAAGGACTTTTTTCAGAATAATATATCTAGATGCCGACCTCGAACACCGACATTAAAAAATATTAAATTTAAAGTTAATAATCCCTGTCTTCAGCCTTTCTAAGAAAGGCTGAAGACAGGGATTATGCGGTATAATAACCTCCGTGTATTGCATTTGCTTCCCACGCCCAACATATATATACGTATTCTCTAAAAATTTATATAATTGTATCTTTAGTTCAACATAAAAACGAAATATTTACATATATATATATATATATATATATATATATATATGCAAATGATCCCAAATTAGCCGCCCCGAACACCTTGTTTTTGGTGTATTGGGGATATCCAGAAGATCTTTCCGGTCATGCGGAACACTTTAATCACCTAAAATAGTAACGCTTTGCACGCACTATCCCTTAAAAAGCAAAATAACCATTCCTTTGGATGATGATTTTGTAAGCGAAAGTATTTCTAAGGTAAAAATTATGGAGCGTCCAGTGAGGATCTGACTCACTAATCAGTCGTAAATAGTTCAAACGAGACACGCTAGCTAACCATTACACCACGTTGAAGTACCCAGTCTTCCCATGGGGTGGATAGCGATGGTTTTGGTTATATGCCATAATGGGCGCGCACGAGCACACACACATTATATATATATATATATATATATATATATATATATACACACACAAATTTCGTTAAAAACGACTGACAAGGTACGACGATTAAGCTTTTTAATTAATATTTCTTGTGTCCGTAAGGTTTTTTTTCTTTCCTGGGCACAAAGTGTGTAAAACTGTTCAAATGGTCTGCATTTTGTGCACACTTGTACGAATACAAGAAAACTGAAATAAAAAGCTTGATCACTGTACCTTGCCAGTCGTCTTTAACGAAACTTGATGCCCAAATACACATTTATATATATATATATATATATATATATATATATATATATATATATATATATATATATATATATATATATATATATATATATATATATATAGTGGACTCTCCCGTCGTATTCGCCGTATGAAGGTCAGCAACTCCGTTCCTAGATGCCGACAGCATATTTAATTATAGTGGCGAAGGCTTTGTGCAGAACCAACCACACTTTTTGAAGAGCTGAATACAGAGATCTGGTGCACTACGTGCCACAAGTTCCCCAAACAAACTTCCGTACGTTTCGAATTCAGAGTTGTCCTTCTCCTAGATTGGATGCCATCCAAGGCTGTAGAACCCAGTCTTTCATGCTATTTACCCATAGCTGAAGGGAAAAGAAGAGTATTAATACCTTTCCCAGGGGTATTATCACGTAAGTCAATGTAATGGATTCGACTGGAATGGATATATATATATATATATATATATATATATATATATATATATATATGTGTGTGTGTGTGAAAAATTTCACGTATAACTAGAAGTGCACATTATGAATAAAGACCAAAGGAAATCTTTTCCTTAGCCAACACTTCATTTTATGATGGATTCTATCATGACAAATGTATGGACTTTATTCTGAAAGAAGTATTTGCGAACAAAAGTAAAAGTCTTGTTAGTTTTTCAAATTTCTTAAATTCAATAAACTCTCATCAATATTCAGTTAGCCTCATGAATATTTATTAGATTTTCAGTTAACTAGATGAATATTTATGAGCGATTCTTAAATTTAAAAACTTTGAAAAACTAAATTTTTTAACTTTTCGCGTCGGCCAAGATAACTTTTCCTTTTGTCTTTATTCATGTCTATCTATCTATCTATCTATCTATCTATCTATCTATCTCATTCTGTTCATATCTGTCTTTCTATCTCACTCTATTCATATCTATCTATCTATCTATCTATCTATCTATCTATCTATCATGGTGTATTTTCTGTCTATCTGTTGCAGTATCTATCTATCTATCTATCTATCTATCTATCTATCTATTCGACGTATGAGGGTCAAGCAGCTCAGTTCCAAGGAACCGACAGCCAGACTACAGTACATATGATTTGATTATAGTGGTGAAGGCTTTGTGCGGAACCAACCACACTTTTTGGAGTGCCGGATACAGAGACCTGGTACACTACGTGACACAAAGGCCCCCAACCGACCCTCCTCAGATTTTCAATTCAGAGTTATCCTTCTCCTAGACCAGTTGCTATCCAAGTTTTTCCTGATATTTACTCATAACTGGGGGGGAAGAAGAGCATTACTACTTTTCACAAGGGTATTAGCACGTAAGTGAATATATATATATATATATATATATATATATATATATATGCACACACGAGGGATGCTGAACATTTCTCGGTTTAAATGGATTCCGAAAATATTCTGATGTATGCTCCAGCCGAGAACTTCGTGTGTGTATATATATATATATATATATATATATATAAGTTCTTTCATTCTTTTATATATATATATATATATATATTCACTTTCTTTCTTTTATATATATATATATATATATATATATATATATATATATATATTCACTTAACTTCTTTCTTTATATATATATACATATATACATTTACTTTCTTTATATTTATATATATATATATATATATATATATATATATATATATATATATTCACTTTCTTTCTTGCATACATACACGTGGCCGAGTGGTGGTTAGAACGTTCGTATTCTGACAATGAGACTCAGGTCGATTTGTCAGGAAGAAGACTTCCTGATGTTTTCGGACTGGAAGAGTCGATCTCAGCTTGCGGCACCTTTGAAAGATGCCTGAAAACCATACCACTGGTTGACCTAAAACTTTTGAGTGAAATTGGGTGCTGTCTTACCACGAAGTCACAAGTTATCGTGGCTAAGGGCTTCAGCGTGCTAGCCTTGATCACGCTAAATAACACGCTCTTTCCCAGAAACTGTTACCAAGTTCTGCCTAGCATAGTTGCACTATAAACCACAGGCGGGTTTTGTGGGTGTTGAATAAACACAAATGCCCCTGAAGCGTCTGGAACAGGGAGTGGCTAGCTGCTCTAGTAGACAGGTATCTTCGAATACGAGTGACCAGCTATAATATATATGTATATATTACTCATTACTTACTGGACGAATACTTAGTTTTAAGGCTTAGGGCTGACTCTTTTTATATCTTTAATAGCTAATTTTGACTAGTATTGCCAATATTGTTGGCAATACCTTCTAATGTAGTAGTTTCCCGTTGCTATCTCCACGGTGACTTTATTGAGACACCTCCTCTAGTTGATTGGTTCTTGACCCTTTTGAGTTTATACGCCCTTTCGTAGATTTTCTTTTTCATCGTACTCAACAACTACTCCCACTTATTCAGCACTTGCTACAGAACACAGTGAAGGCATGAACTTGTCCATTGTATAGCTTAAGTGACGGTATGTGTTGGTGTTACACACCAGTCAAAGGTTCCATGCATCAGTTTACTTAGTTATGTTTACTATGGAATTTCATGTTTTATAGGTAAAGCTTTGAATTGATTAAAGTTGTTAGAACTTGTCCGATTTCAAGCGTTATTTCCACCACCGAAATCTGTCAAACTAATTCATTTTTTTTTTATCTAAAAATAGATATCGAGGGCAGGGACTCCTAATTGGATTTGATCTCAACAAGTTAACAGGGATGGTAACGAGTAAAAATTACTCATATCAGTAAAAAGACTGGCAGTTGAATGATTGTCCATGTCCTTAAAAGACGCGGGACATAAAAGATTATATGCTAATTTCACGGATCATAGGATTTATCGAGATAATATTACAGACTATTTGTTTTTTTTTTCTGTTTCAAACTTCTTTCTTTCTTGTTTTCTTTATTACATAGTTTCTTTGTTTCTTTCTTTTTTTCTATTTCAAATATTTTTCTTTCATTTATTCATTCATTTATTCTTTCTTCATCATAGGGTTTATCAAGATAGTATTACAGACTGTTTTGTTTTGGTTTTTTTTTTCTATTTCAAACTTCTTTCTTCCTTACTTTCTTTGTTTCCTTCTTTTATTCTTTCTTTCTTTCTTTCTTTCTTTCATTTATTCATTTTGTCTTTCTTTCATCATAGGGTGTATCAAGATAGTATTACAGATTGTTTGCTTGGTTTATTTTTCTATTTCAAACTTCTTTTTCCTTTCTTTCTTTCTTTCTTTCTTTCTTTCTTTCTTTCTTTCTTTCTTTCTTTCTTTGGTTGTTTGTTTCTTTCATTCATTCATTAAATTCATTATTTCTTTCTTCCAGCATAGTGTTTATCATTATAGTATTACAGACTATTTGTTTTGTTTCTTTTTTTCTATTTCAAACTTTTTCTTTCTTTCTTTCTTTCATTCTTTCTTTCTTTGTTTATTTGTTTGTTTCATTGTAAAGTTTATCAAGATAGTATTACGGGCTATTTGCTTTTTCTATTTCACACTTTTTCTTTGTTTGATTCATTCATTCTTTCTTTCGTTTTTTTCTTTTGTGCGTTGTTTCTTTCTTTTTTCTTTCTTTTATGATCGTAGTTATCAAGTATTACAGCCTATTTTTGTTTGCTTCTTTCTATTTCAAACTTATTTCTTTCTTTCTGTCTTTCTTTCTTTCTTTCTTTCTTTCTTTAATTCATTCATTAGATATTCTTGTTTTTATCCTTTTCCAGTATTTATATAATGAAGAAAGAGGGCTTAGATAATTTAACACTCACAGGACATATTGTAGGATATATAGAAATACCGAGTGAAAGACCTAATGAACTTTCTTCTTCTTCTTCTACTTCTTCTTCTTCTTCTTCTTTATTTTCTTCACCATTTTTAGTTTCTTCTCTTTTCATACATTTCATCTTCACCTCCCTTTTTCTTCTTCTTTTCACAATCTTCCTTTTAAGAATAACATTTCTCCTTTAAACGATTAATTACTTTTATATGACAAATTCAAACATGCACACACAAAAAGAAAAGTAGACGTCTTAAAAGCAAGCAAAGAAAAGATGTAAGAAAGAAAGAAAGAAAGAAAGAAAGAAAGAAAGAAAGAAAAACTTCGCATTCTTTTAAAATTATTTTCTAGCCATCTGGTGATCATCGCATTTTCCGGCCACAGAAATTCTTGTCCAAGTGAGACAGAGTGCCTTCTGTCGACGCCAGAACGAGGCTCCAGCTTTTACAGATCGTGTTTTGTTTCAGTGTAAAGAAAACAACTTATTAACTTTGGCAAACGACTTTTTTTTTTCAAAAACAAAACGGGAGCGACTTGCGTGACCGATCTCAGCTGTTGATAAATAGAGAAGAAACCAGTTCTCTCGTCAGTAGATAATCAGAGAAGAATTTTGGAGATATTATCTACACAGGAAGGAAGAGTAGTCGCCATTTATTCCGATATTATTTCCCCTCTGATTCTAAACGCCATCTTTCATTTGCTGTCGAACAAAAGTTTTAAAATTACGTGAAGCAAATCCACCATTATTATTTTATTACGACTTTTATTCTGTCTTATAGATTTTATTTATTATATTATTTTTTTTTACAGTGAAGTTCAACCTTTAAAAGGCCTGGGGGTCATTAGAGATAGAGGTTTACTTTTGGAAGACATTTGCGTGAATAAGAGAAGGAAGATAACGGTTAACTCTAGACTTGAACAGGTTTAGATTGCAGTGATCGGGGAAACATCCCGTTGGGAGTCGTTTCCATAGGGCAGTTGTTTGCGAACCTTCTCAAGTAGAACTAACTTCTTACTGATGGAATACGGAAGGAATGTGGGTGGTTTGATAATATGTAAGTGTCATGGCGTGATAGTTTGCCTCAGCGATATCATGGAATTGCGTTCGTCCGAGCACTTTCCGTGTGCGTAGCGGTAGAGCAGCTAGAGGCTTTCCACATCTCACCAGTGGGAAAGCGGTTGACGAATAATTCGTTACCCACAAGGGCTCAGAGACGCTTTTGAATTGGAGAGTGAGGTTTGAGCAGCTCCCGTCTAAATATGACAACAGTACTCCATTTTTGGCCTAATCTGGCTCTTGTAAAGGTAGAGCATAACAGGAATCAAGTACCTCTTGGGGCGGTACAGAGAGCCGACCATTTTACCCGCATCCTTAGCAATCGATCGTATGTACGAGTTCCGTTTGAGGTCGGGTTTGAGGCACAACAGTCTTTCAAAGCACGGTGCTTCCCCGAGAAGACCTCCGTTCATCCTGATTTTTTGTTAGTTCGGAGTCAGAACGACAATGGGGGAATGTAATTACTTTCGTCTTCGAGGTTTCTATGCGGAAACTCTGTTCTGTATTCTTTTTTATTTTGATTGACGTGTTATTTTAGGATATGTTCGATCATGTCTTTCCACAATTTCCTATTCCATGTAGGGATTTATTCCTTGTTTTTTGGCTTTCTCGTTCCTTCCAAAATATACTTCAGCTCTATAGGTCTAACAACTCCACTGAAACTATGTTTATTTTCTCTCATGAATAGGTGCAAATAGCTTCGTCTATCGCCCGGTTCACACACCTCCCCGGTCTTTTGAACAGGATTAGAGGTTTATCCCTTATTTCATGATTAGAATTAGGTTTCTCGCTCCTTCCAAAATATGCGTAAACTCTATAGTTCTAACATTTCTACTTACACATGTTCTTTCTTCAATAGGAGTACATAGGTTCGCCTACCGTCCGTTTCACACCCCTCTCCGGTCTTTTGAAAAGATTTATCCCTTGTTTTCCATTTAGAATTGGATTTCTTGTTCTTTCCAAAGTATACTTAAACACTATTGTTCTAATACCTCCACTTAAACTATATTCATTTTTTTTTTGCTTCAGTAGGAGAAGATAGGTTCGCCCATCGTTTCCCCGGTCTTTTGAATGCACCAGCATAACAAATTTAGTCTATTTCATAATGTGTGACGTCATTTGTTTACATTTGGATACGCCATGAATGTACGTGAGAGAATCATGGAAGATTGTAGTTTAAAGACAGTAAAATCGACGTTGCTAACCGAACGCTCCTCTGTGGCCAAATCGGTTAAAGGCATGTCAAGCTATATGACAGTTCCGTATAGGATAGAGGTTCGATTCCTGTCGGAGGACGAATATTTTCTATGAAAATTTCACGGACATTTGGGCCGGTAAATGTTGTTTATTATAAACAGAGCATTTGCTTAAATAGTTGTATCTATAAAAAGAATGTATAAAAATGTCTTAATATATATATATATAATCGGTATTAGTAAGTATTACAGCCGACTCTGAAATACATCTCAAATTCAATGGCCAAATACGATTGATTGTGGCTGGGATAGGAGGGGATGTGGTGTGAAGGGTCCAAGCAAAACCGAAGTCGTTACCTTGGGATGGGTTGTGGGGATGGTAGGTGGTGAATGGTCCTGAATCCTACTTGTGAATAGTGGTACCAGGTTGAAAAACCATCTTTTAATTAGTGTGGTGGAGTGATGTTAGGGGCGAAGGCTCTTTTAAATGGTGATCTAAATTATGCGCGTGTGTGTGTGTGTGGGGGGGGTCAAAACTAACTATTTTATTCGGCATCTCATTAAACTATCATGATTTTTTTAGCAACGTTTTCTTGCTTTGCTTTTTTTTTTTTATCTCCGACTTTTGACCTGTTAATCGAGTTTATTTTTATACTTTTTTGTTTATCGCTGCATTAAAGACATTGTTTGGACTCATAAATGATTGCATGAGGAGCACAGGTGAGTCATTCAAACAAGGTACATGTTAAATCGTATATGTTCATGTTAGCAGTTAGACAACTTGACGATACTTGCACACCTGTCTAACCATTTGCTCAATTAGTCCCTTATGTGCACGCAGCTCTAAACATACGGAACACCTTTCATATATATATATATATATATATATATATATATAATTTGTGTATTTAGGCAGCAATTTCTCTTTTAGGCATGCCTGATTGAATAAATTAAAGACATAAAGTCTGTCCTGCTATTTACACATAATGTATACATTTTCCAAAATGTAATGGATATATATATATATATATATATATATATATATATATATATATATATATATATTATAAATTAATTGATTTAAAATATGTTTTTTTTCGCTACACAGTTCTAACCATGTTTCAATCATGGATTTTTTGAAACATGGTTAGAACTGTGTAAAAAACATATTTTAAATTAATTAATTTATAATATTAATGTTTTGTAAATTTACATTGAGCAGTATTTTGTAAAAATAAAAATATCTATAAGAACACTGAATTATATATCTTACTGTTCTTTCTTTATATATATATATATATATATATATATATATATATATATATATATATATATATATACGGAAGACCTTATATACATATAGTGTATATTGAAAAAAGTGAAATCAGGACGAACTAGAGGGAGCAGTTGTAGATTTTGGCAAGAGGAAAAGCTGACTATTGTAACACATCCGGACAGAAAACAAATACTAAACGAACGATCAGAAATAGTGTCAAAGTGTAGGCATATAAATAAATACAGCCATGGCATTTACGAACCCGGATGAAAATAAAAAAAATATATAATTTACATACCTACTCCCCTTCAGTAAATGTTACAGTTAAAAAGGAATTGTGAGCCTGTAGAAAACTAGATTTACTCCACCATCTGATGATACCTAACGGTAGAAACCCAGGTAATAATTAAGGGTATACATTTTCACATTTAATAATTTTAAACTGCTTTACATATGCTATATTCAGAATTCTGTATTGAGCACTCTACTTATATTTCCATGTTTAGCCTGAGATTACCCCCGGCCAAGAGTAAATTTTGTATTCATATATATATATATATATATATATATATATATATATATATATATATATATATATATTTTTAGGCAGCATTTTTTCATTAATGCATGTTTCATTAAATAATATAGACAAGTTTTGTCTATTTATTTTAAGTAAATTCCTTTCATATTGTCGAATAAGCTTTTTAGAATTATCACTGAAACACGATGAAAATCACCATGTTGATACATATTTCTATTGTTAATCCTGTCTAACCTTTCGACTTACATAAGCCATTTTCAGAGATTACAAGTATATTACAATAAATTAAATAATAGATTATATAACAAAGATGGTAATTTTTTTGTTTTAGAATGGTTATGCGGACATTGCAATAATGATATTTTTTTTTGTTTGCATAGAAGATTGCTATGCAATGATAAATTCGTGGAATATCACTTTCTTTTTTTCTATTTGTTTTAAAAAATAGGTACTTGTTTTTTTTTGTGTCTAAACCCTTGACCATTGTCGATTAAAAAAAAAATCGGGTCGAGCCATCACTTTAACACCTCAGCAATCCTTCACCAAACTGATATCAACAAACACTATTGTTTCACTGTGTCACCCTTTTGTCTCTCCTATTTTTTCTTTATCCTTATACATCTCCTCTTAAAATGTGCCTATTTTTTTTCAAACATAGAAAAAAAGGAAGTGATGCTCCACATGCGACCTGCTTACAAACAAAATTGTTCATAACCATTTTGCTTCTCACCAGTCGAGGTGCAACTAAATGCACCGAAACGAAGTTGCATCTTTGTAGTGAGTAAATTGTTTTTGTCTATATGAAAAATTATAATAAATAATTATTGCTCTACCATCCGTCCTTGCTTTGATTATTGCCCTCTACATCTAGTCTAATGCTTCTGTTATATATTTAGAGATTTGTGATAACATACAGAGAAGAATCTGCAACGACATCCCAGCTTCACTCACTCCCCCCCCCCACATCGTAATGTAGTTTCCGTCTGTCTTTTCTATAAATATTTTCCTGGTAATTGTTCTTATGAACTTTCCTCTATGGTACGCAGACTTTATGAATTTAAGTGCAATACTAAGTTGGAGGCAAAGTCTAATCATTTTACAGTTGTAACTTACGGTTACATCAACCGTAAGTTCTATGCTAACAGTTTCTTCTCCCGCACTTCTCGCTTGTGAAACTCTCTTCCGGCTTCTTCCTCGACACTTAAAGTTGACCACCAGAAATTTAAATGCAATGTCAGTCGTTATTTTCTGTCTTCTTAATTCCTGTTCTTTTATTGTTTTCTTTCCTTAATAGTGTTTTATTTTCTGATATTTCCTAACACTCAGTAAATCCCTGCATCTTAGTGGCTTTATTACCTTCCTTTGGGCGAAATGGTTAATATATATATATATATATATATATATATATATACACAGTGTAACCCGGATATAAGAGAAACCCGGATATAAGAGAGATTTTCTCTGGTCCCGAATTAGAGCCTGTGTTAATGTATATAAAATAGACCAAACCCGGATATAAGAGAAACCCGGATATAAGAGACTTCTTCTCCACTCCCGCCAACTCTCTTATATCCGGGTTTCTCTTATATCCAGGTTACACACTATATATATATATATATATATATATATATATATATATGTAGTGTAAACTCGGATATAAGAGACTCGGATATAAGATATATATATATATATATATATATAAAGAGACCCGGATATAAGATATATATATATATATATATATATATATATATATATATATATATATATATATATGAAATCGGGATGCGTCTTATATGTCGTCAAATATGGTAATTTCAAAAGAGTTCCAAAAATTTAATAAAAAACAAAGATTTAAAATTTATAATTTCTTGGGGTGAATTAATATTTGCGATAAGTAACTTTACTTTATTTATCAGAGAAGATCCAAAACTTTCTATTTAAATTGGTAAGTTCTTGGCTTTATGCCATTTCGGTTTCAGGAACCTTTTATAGGTTGGCTCGATTATCAGATAGCATGGAATTCTGCATTACAAGAGACGATGATGAAAGTAAACTGAACTTGTTTTTTTTTTATTTGAAGCCCAAAAGGATTTCGTTAATCAGCTGTTCAAAATCATGCTGATAAAAAGAATAAGGTCATGGAGGAAAAGTGGAGAGTTATGTAGGTAATTCAATTAGCATCTACATCTTGTAAATTTGAAAAAAAAAAAAATATATATATATATATAAAAGAGGAGATAATTTAAAACAGATTTGGAAATATAACGCACTGAGAATTCTTCTGGGGAATTAATAGCGTCACAGTTAACCAGCTACCAAACATTTTGAAACAAGGAAAAATAATTAATAAAACTAAAATTTAAATATATATTAATAATTTTAATAATAATTATTGCTTTAATATAATAAAAATAATAATTATTAAAATCATTAATTTAATATAATAAAATTAATCTAATTTAAGTATTATTTACACTATTTACATTTTTTCACGCCACTTCAACTAAAAGATTAGGAAGGAAACCCACGTCAGTACTAGAAAGAGAGATAGCAGCTACTAGACTTGAGAAAAAAGTTTTCGTTAAAAATTATTTGAAGAGAAAGATTCTATGAATTTCAATCGACAGCAGTACTAGCTGATCAGTCAATGAAGGCCAAATGTTTCCTTATAGGGAAACGGCTAATATTACCATTATTATTACCATATTTCTATCCTGTTCTTTCCATTCAGTTGTCATCTATGAATTGATCGATGATTGGTCTTACTGGTGTACCCTTTGATCATTTCCCATATTTAGTTCCTATGGTGTAAGCTGACGCAACACTGCTAGTTTATATCTCTAGCAATGGTCACTAAATCGCATTCGTCTTTCACAGATTGGGTTCATAATCTTTGGTAGATTATCACAGAGGAAATATGAAATATGTTTATTGGGAAATTTGGTACTCATAATCACAGAATTTATTCTGCATAACAGCTGATGCGATATACGAGCTTATCGCTGTGGAAATGTGCTATTTGGGGAAAGGATACCCAATTGCTAATAACTTTTTCGGACCTCTTTAGAATTCGTAGCATTCTATGATGAGAATTCCTATGTAAATAGCTAAATCGTTGACAAAGGCTATTTTTACTGTGAGGTTCACTCTGTATAAGGACCTTGAGCTTGTTGAGATGGAGGGTTACATTAAGAGGAAGTTTATATGGTGAGGAAGATAAGACTGGGCAGAAGAGGAACGGTGGAGTAATGGATATCGGTTCGGATTGAGGAATAGAAGAGCAGAGTTCGAATTCTAGTCGAATCCATTGCATTCATTTACGTGCTAATACCCTTGGGAAATGTATGAATCCTCGTTTTCTCCCCTCCCAACTATGTAAATAGCAGGACAGACCGGGTTCTATAGCCTTGGATGGCATCTGGCCTAGAAATGGCAACCTACTGCACAAAAAAATCTGCCTCGTCAGTCATGTATCGAAAGATACATGATCGCCTAAGCATGTATCACGCATGGCACATAAATGACTGACTCAATTTTAGGCCTGGATAGCAGCATGGCCCGGCGTTGCCCGTGCTTGATTCAGCTATCACTTGACTTAAAATATTTTTGCCCTTCCTTGC
Source organism: Acanthosepion pharaonis (assembly GCA_903632075.3). Lineage (NCBI taxonomy): Eukaryota > Metazoa > Mollusca > Cephalopoda > Sepiida > Sepiidae > Acanthosepion > Acanthosepion pharaonis. The sequence goes on along the minus strand of CAHIKZ030000750.1, from coordinate 999,553 downwards.
CTTTAAAGGAGTGCCCTTTGCCGTGCTGATGTTGCTACATCATACTGCGAATTTTTCCTAAGCTCTATACTAAACATTAAATCTGTTACGAAAAAAAGAACTAAACAAAATGAACACAAAACGATCAGCTTTAAAAAAGGACTCGTAACTGGAAAAACCGAATGAAAAAAGAATGTTAACAACAAATACTTTTTCACACCCAACCCAGTTCTGCGCAATCAGAATCAACGTTGAGTTTAAGCAAGCGAATGAGCCAATTGGAGTAAAGTGCCATGCTGATTAAAATGTTTCCCACCTGTGATGAATGCAGCTATCGATTTTTTTTGCTAGTTAACATTCTTGTCAGTCAGCTGTTGGCTCTCACTCTGGCCAATAGAATCTTCCTGTCTATTCGTGGCAGCCAGCTATAGGCTCTCACTCTGGCCAGTAGAAAATGGCCACAAACTACATGAAAACTGCCGTAGAAGCATGAAAAAATCGATTATTTCCACTATCGATGGGAGTTGGGAAATGCGAAGTCGGTCTTGGCCTTCCTGCTAACTTGGAGCATGTGCATGTAAATTTTGGTGCAAATGCGTCGAAAATTGCGGCCGTGCATTCGTTACACACACACACACACACACACACACACACACACACACACACACACACACACACATCCTGCCTTTTATAGATAGAGATCTGGCTCTTGTAAAGGTAGAGGATAGCATGAGGAGTCAGGTACTTACTGGATCGGTACAGGGAGCCAACTATTTTTCTTACATCTTTGGCCATGGATCGTATGTACGTGTTCCACTTGATGTCAAGTGTGAGTTTAAGGCCAAATACTCTCTCACGACACGGAGTCTCCCCAGACTCCTTAAGGTGGAAGGTAGAATTATGTAGTGATGAAATTGATCGTACTTTTGCTGCCTCTCGCAAATCATACATGTTGTTTGAATCGGAGTTAACACATAAGTAATAAGAATTTAAAATTTGAGGTATGAAGTATTACTGTGGTTACGTAGAAGATATCTACAATGGAAAACAAATATGTTATTACAGATGAGAATAAATTTATGCCACGGTAAAACAAAAAATACAAATGTTGTGTTTCTAATTCCTTTAAGTAGGGCGATTCTGTCTGAGGAAAGGAACTTCAGTTCCTAAGCTAGAATTGTTTTCGGATTTCTTAGGCTCTTCAAACATTCAGGAATCCGTGATGAGAAATCATACGTAAAAAGCAAAATGATCTACAGGGCTACCCACACCATAAGGTGCGACGTGGAATTTTGCCTCCAGTTAATGTAAGTCAGCGTCCTTTTATCGCCTCTTACAAGTTGTGCATATCGAAGGAATATGTTAATGTGAGACCATTAATTGGCATTGAACTCACAGGCTACAGCAATGGTGAACCAAAAACTTGGAAAGGGAAATAACTGAGACACCCGGAAGAGGCATGGCATGTGGAGCTAGAACAATCTACCCTGGTGGACAAATAAAGTGTTCGACTCGAAATTCCAATCACCTGAAGAAGGTTGGACTGTATAACGGGTGAAGTGTTGTGAATATAGCAATGAAGATGAGGATAACAGTCCGAATAATGTAAATAATGTAAAAAAAAAAACACGTTCGTTTTATCGGATCACGGTTTGAAATTAAACGACAGTAAAAATATGAAAAAAAAGGTTCTAACGTGGGAACTGACGAAGTTGTTGGAATATCTCGGTTCAAACAGTGCCTATCAAAACTGGGACATCACAATAAATACTTAAGAACTCTGGAGGAGAGGCTGTAAAAAAATAGACATTTGGGAAATGATTGGGGTTGATGTTGATCGTCTGTATGTGTCCAGATCTGGAGGAGGCAGAGGATTAGTTCAACTAGAACTGTCTTACAAAACTATAACAATCGGCCTTCAAAGATACCTGGAAACTACAGATGACTAGATGATGATCTGTGTCAAAGAACATGAAAGAGTTAAGAATTCAATAATAAAGGAAGCAAACAAATTCAAAATGGAATTTCAAGTGGGTGAAGAAATGCAAGTAAATACACCTACTGCAGCGGCAAAACCCGTAAAAAAGAAAGCAAAATGCAGTGGACCAGATACAAAAACCATGGCAAGATAAGCTTCTTCATGGTCAATAGTTTGCCCGTACTTAAGAAGTTGGTGTAGACAAACCCTCAACCCATCAGTGACAACGTAGTGCAGGATTAAAAGCTGAAACCGAAGGTTTTATTCTTGCTGCACAGGACCAATGCTTGTTAACAAAAATTACCAAGCACACATGTGAATAATTGTGTTGGCCCAAAATGCAGATTTTGTGATAAATACCCAGGAACAATTTACCATCTTGTATCAGGTTTCACGGTATTGTCATCTACTGAATATAAAGCACTGCATGACAGAGTGGGCAAATATCTTCATTGGAAATCTGCAACTTTTACGAAAGGGAAAACAGCAAAAAAAAAATAATATGAACACCATCTAGACCCGGTTACGGACATAGGAGCTGTAACAATTTTATGGAACATTACAATACTCACAGACAGAACAATCAAAGGTAACCGTACATCGTGATCAAAGACCACAAAAACAGAATGTGCCTCCTTATTTATTATGGCAGTCCCTGCAGACTTTAATGTACCTTTGAAATTCTTCAAAAAACTATAAAAATCCAAGGATCTTGAAGTAGAAATCTAAAAAAGGTGGCACATGGGGACATCAATAATTCTGGTTATAGTTGGAGCTTTTAGTTTGATTGGAAAAGGTTCCGATAGTGTCATTGAAGTGATCCCTGGTAACCCTTGCCTTAAAAAATACAAATAAATTGTACTCATAAGTACAGCTCACACAAACACACAAGGAAAAGGTTTATTTATGTAAAATGTGTCTGGTGTTATCTTAGGTTTTCTTTCTTTCTTTTTTTTTTCTTTTTTTTTAGTGGAAGATATCATGAAATCATTTCTGACCTTAGATCTCTGGTTGGGACCCGGAAAGAAATGTGTATACAACAGAACTTAAACAATAGAATTAATAATGTTGAATTATTTTTTCGATAAATGTTCTTCTATCCTCGACTAATAACGATCATTTAAACAGAACCTAAAAAAATAAATTAAAAACGATGAAAATTGTCAGGGTGAAATGAAACCATCTTGAATAAAATGATGGCGCATCAGCTAACTTCCGGTTCCGTTTTGCTCACTTTGATTTCCTCGTTGAAGAAACAAAGACGCTTTTGCTTTAAAAAAAAAAAAACTGAAAGAAAGGCTCTTCATGTTGCGTCTTCGGAACAAACCAATCTTCACTCCGAATCGGTTCACTGTTCATTTTTACATTTTCGTTTTTTTCATTTCTTTTTTTAATTAAATGTGCGTGATTAACGGTAGGTGAGAACGTGAGGACATCGTTTCTGTGGGCAAATATGTATGAAAGTAGTGAAATAGCAGAACGAAAAAGAAAAATAATAGTGCGAGATAGCAAATAGTTGGAGAGAAGAGGGAAGAAAAATCTATATCATTGTTCTGCCTGTCTGTCTGTAGGAGCGCCGTACTTTTCTAGCTAGAATCAGGCTTTAATACCTGCCTGATTCTCGACATTTCTGAACGGGAATTAGTTACACTTTGTGGCTGAGAAACCTACGCAATAACATTAAACGGCAAGGAATTTGGAAATGAGAAGGAGACGATGAGGAGAATGAAATAGTGAAGGATGAGGGATGCTGAAGACAAACAACATCAATCAACTAAGTGACAAACTTTTACTCATATCTATCTATCTATCTATCTATCTATCTATCTATCTATCTATGCCAGTTATAGATCTATCTATCTATCTATCTATCTATCTATCTATCTATCTATCTATCTATCTATGCCTGTTATAGATCTATCTATCTATCTATCTATCTATCTATCTATACACGTGTTATAGAATCTCTGGTTATCTATCTATCTATCTATCTATCTATCTATCTATCATGAAATGAAATAAGTCCGACAATTATGTTAATATATTTTCTGTTTGTGCATTATTTTTCTGAATACAATTATTTAAGTAAGTGCTCTGTTAATAATAAACGGTATTAGAAACAGTTATCGGCCTGGATGTTCGAGAAATTTCATAGAAAATATGTATCCTCCAACAGGAATCGAACCTGTTTCCTACACGGGACCATAACATAGCCTGGCGTGCTATACTATTTTGTTACAGAGGATGCGTCTACAGTATAAAACATTAATTCGACCTTGCTAATAAATTATTACCGACATGGAATTTATATATATATATATATATATATATATATATATATATATATATATATATATATATATATATATATATATAAAATATGTTTTTTCCGCTACACAGTTCTAACCATGTTTCAAAAATTTTTGAAACATGGTTAGAACTTGTAATAACAAAAAACATATTTTAAATCAATTAATTTATAATATTAATGCTCTGTAAATTTACATTGAGCACTATTTTGTAAAAATAAAAATATCTATAAGAACACTGGATAATATATCTTACTGTTCTTTCTTTATATATATATATATATATATATATATATATATATATATATATATATATATATATATTTATTAAAGACATTTTTATGTTTAACGTTCTTTTTTATAGATACAAGTATTTAAGTAAATGCTCTGTTTATAATAAACAGTATTAAATAACATTTACTGGCCTGAATATCCGAGAAATTTTCATAGAAAATATTCGTCCTTTGAAAATTTCTCGGACATTCAGGCTGGTAAATGTTATTTAATACTGTTTATTATAAACAGAGCATTTATTTAAATACTTGTATCTATAAAAATGAACGTTAAACATAAAAATGTCTTTAATAAATAAATTGTCGGACTTTGTCCATTTCTTAATATATATATATAATCAAGAAAAAATATATATAGGCAGCATATGTTTATTCAAAGTATATATATAGTATAGTATAGGAAGCATATGTTTATTCAAAGTATATATATAGGCAGCATATGTTTATTCAAGTATGTTTCTTTAAATAATATAGACACTTTCTAGTTCTTTAATTATCTTCTTGATGTTTAGTTGAAATTCATCAATGAAAGCGTCGTATTTTTGTTAACCCAATTACTTTCGATCTCTTCTGAGATCATCCTCAGTGTTGAATTACGAAGACTGCAATCATTGTGATAGTGATTTTATAAACACGCTCTGCTATAATTATTTTAAAAATAACCGTTGTGGTTGCGATGTTTTGCGAACAAGCGTTCCTAATCAAAATATAAAGAGAAGGTGATGATATGAATATCCCAACTTCTGCACATTACACTTATATAAATAGTCGCATGAAGTCTGACATAAAATTCAGAGTTCAGTTTAACTTACATTGTAAACTGAACCTCCATTTTCGAAATACTTTACTAGGTATTATTTTAAAGATAGATTTTTTTTTTTCGAAAACGAAAAATTTCCCAAAGAGATGAAGATCATTTCCATTAGGAGCAGAGAAGCTAAACCGGATAAGTAGATTTCACGACAGAATTACAGACCTTGGTTTTAGTGAATCTTCACCAATTTTCCTTTTGAAAGATGTTTGCTCATTATTCAACGGCACGATTTATGCCATAGTAAATACGGTAACTAATTGAAGACAGGTCAAGGGTATACTTGTGAAGTTAGAAATCAATTTCATAGACTGTTCTTTGTATGTATTGATTGTGTCTATCTGGACCACGAGGACTGGCAAAGAAACGTGTTTTGTGCCAATTAATCACTTACGTAAATCACGTGGTCATTTTACCGCCATTTCTTATCAAATGATTCTAATTAGAAATCGAGTTTATGTCTCTCTCACGTCATTCATTCTGTTATACTTGTTCGCATAATCGCTTGAGGTTCGTTTATTATTTTTCCGATTTTGCTCCTTAATTTGTTCATAGTTCCTTTATTTTCACCAAAGAAATAAAACTCAAGATAAACTTTTCCAAAACCGGAATTGGAATGAAAACACCTAGCCTGAATCTATCATTAAAAAAAAATCAGGATGTGGAATTCGTAAATAGTAAACACATCAGATAACTCTGTCTATTGAGCAGTTCAGTGTTGGAGTTAAGGAAATTGAACATAGAATACACTGTGAACTAAAGGTAATTTTACCCAACATTGCAAGTTGCTACAAAGTCAAAACATTAATATAGTTTGAAAAATGGAAAATAAGAACGTACTAAAGAGCATCTTACAGTCCAGGGGGAAACGGAATAGAGGTGAGGCACTATCAGACCGTGAAAGAATCACCTAGAGGTGTTCCGAGCAGAAAACCGTGCCATGGTCCATTACTAACTTCACTACTGGGACTCGTTCAGTTGTTTACCGTTTCAGTTTCACCACGAGGTAAGCGACATTCCACCGGGGGAGAGACGTGATATCAAAGTTTAGCGGAGAAGGGTTTGGTAGAGACTGAAGAAAGCGTTCACTGAAGGACACTTTGAAGCTTATGAAGAGAGTGAAATTCACGGTCTGATGGTGTCGCTCCTCTATTCCATTTCTTCTTGCTCTGTAGTACCTTCTTCTTTTCTATTTTTCAAACTATAATTAACCTTAAAACTGGAGGCGTCTACTTAAATAGCCTCGTCACATCGAGCCTTGAGTACAGATGTCACGCATAGCGTCGGTCTCTTTTGAAAATATCTAAACTGTCAGCTTTCATACTGTTGTAGAGTGGTTTTCACAGTGGAGGCTTGTATTTCACTAAGTTGGTCCTAAATTAGGTTCGACGTTAGGAACTTGAAATAATAGTTAATGACGCAGCAATCTAGTTGTGATGTTTGATACTTTAATGTCCGACTCGATCAACTCCACTGGGCCTCGGCGACTGCTACTACTACTACTTATTATCTGTGGGAGAGTCTATTAACAATAGAATAGGTATGTTCCGGTATAACACATACAATCACTGTCTTAGATGAATGGTTAAAAATGGCTTCGAGCGGATAAAGCCTGTAACTCCTAGCAAGGACCATTCTTATTCAAAGCTTGTGAACTGGCGCTACAGAATCATAAACAAAGAACTGTACCAAATAACAAAAAACACATTGTTGTAACCTAGAGAAATTTACTGAATAGAATAATCCCACGAAGGTTGGTAATGAACGATAATACTCAGGACAAGAACAACACATATAAGATTCGCCAGCGGCGCGTAGAAGAAGTAGTCAACCACTAGCAGTGAGTCAAGTGAATTTCACAATGAATCTCCAACTGCAGGATATCTACCAACCGCTCCATGCTGTCAGATGTGGTACAAGGCCGAATTTAATTCCCCGCAGAACCCATATAAAACGGCGTTGGGTAGCTGTTTCCTGAGACGAGTCTCTGCCCTTCGACAGAGCCTCATCTGAGGATCCCCTTTGCCCGGAGGCAGAGAATTAGATCAGTACAGCTGGAGACGAATCTCCAACTGCAGACCAACATACAGCATTTACTACTGTATTTATGTGAATGTGAGTATACACATTATCGTTCGTAGGTATGCTACAGCACACATATGAGGACTTTCAAGGACAGCAACAACTAAAAGGATGTCACATGGCGGGAGGTGCGCGGAATCGACGGGACAGCCGCTGCGCATCGCCGTCCAATCCGCGGCGCACGGGCCGCACCTGGAACAGTGTAAGTCGAAGAGAAAATAATGACATGACCAAGATGCCGATGTTCTACAATACCGAAAGTCAAATATTAGGAAGGAAGCCCCCATCAGTACTAGAAAGAGCGATAACAGTTATTGGACTTGAGAAACTTATTTTTCCAAAAAAGATGTTTTAATAGAAATATTTTATAAATATCTGTCTATATTTCTGAGCTGAGGTATTGTAGCTATTTACACTACTTAAATTGTTCGGACTATTGTCCTCATAGTTATTCACGACGTTTCGGCCGTTGTTCGCTCTGGCCTTCTTCAAGTGATATACGTTGGAATTTCGAACCGAAACCTTTATTCCGTCCACAGTGGTAGATTATTCTAGGTTCTATGTGCCATACTTTTTCTGATATTTCAGTTTGAGTTATCTCCCTTCAGTTACTCAACTCTCGAAGTTTTTGTTCACTTCTACTGTGGCCTGGCAACAGCAGAGCTGAACAAAATCTTTGCGGACACATGGACTAGTGGATAAAAACGTTGACTGAAGTAATCCAGTGACTTCACCGAAAAAGTTGTGAGTTCAATCCCTGGCTGCAGCAGAGCTGAACAAAAACTTGGAGAATTGCGTTATTAAAGGGAGATAACTGATAAATAAAGATGAGGACAATAACCTGGACAATGTGAATAGTGTAAATAGATTTTATAAATTTCAACCGAAAGTAGTAATGACTGATCGGTCAATGATTGACCAATGCTTCCTTATAAGGAAACGGCTGTAATTACGATTAGAATTACCATTTCCTCTCACATTACAGTAGAATCTCTGACAACCGGACTAAGAAGGCCTTCCAGATATGAGGAATTGGTTAAAAATATGAGGGGTTATATTTAGACTAAAATAAAAGAACTGAAATCAGGTTTAACATTTATTTTCAATGTTTTATAGTATACAAAATAAGCTATTGGTGAGTGAAATATAACGGAATTGGTTTTAAGGAAAAAGAAATAAATTATTTAATGTTAATGAAAATTCATTAAATTAAGTATGCCACGTATGCAAAACAAATAATGTAACGAGGATTTTTTAATCGCTGTTGTAGGATGATTTTTTCCGCATTTCGTTTTGCTTTTGTTCTTGAAATTTTTTAAACGAAAGACACTTTTTAACTCTGCGTGCGTTATTGCAATCGTCACAGCTGAATGCTGGTTTTTTTCCATAAAACTAACAACCTTTTCAATAGCTTTTTCAATTTCAGTCCAGTTTTCATCACAATCATGTTCCTTTTTTATTTCCTTGTTCATTGTGACAGCATTAACGTTGAAGAATAGTTTCTTTGGAAGATTTTATATTATACAATCTTGACTTTCCTATGTTGAACTCAGCCATTAGTTACAATGAACTTTCACCAGCGTCTAGTCTGTTTATATTTTCCACTTTTTGCGATAACTCCAAAGTTGTTATTTTTCTCTCATCTTTTGCACCAATACAAGCCATTAGGGTGAAGTAAGCATAAGCAATTATCCAAAGTAAATTTCCTAAAAAACAGAAATTTCAAATCAGTTACATATCACCCAAATAGTTCAAATATGCACATCAAAATCAAGTCCGGATATGCGAGATTCCGGATATGAAGCACTCCGGATATAAGGAATTCCGGATATGAGGGATTCTACTGTGCTAACGGGTGAGTGGGAAGCTTCAGCACCCACCTCTTTTTAGCTGGAGCCTAAAATTAAGTAGAAGATTAACTTTGTCTTCTTAGTCTCAGTCTGTGACTATCATACTGAGCTGAGTTGTATCATTTGTCTGAAATAATTTTTCTTCTATGTGATGTGTCTCTCCAGGACGCGGTTCTCCATTACTTCCTACTATTACTTGTATCTTTTAGTAACGTTTGTATTTTTGCTATCTACCCCAACCTCGTTCCGTCATCCATTCACTGAATCTGGTAAGCTGCCTCCTCATCTCCCTGTCACTTCGATATGTCTTTGTGAGTGTCAAATTCTCTAATCATTCCGTCCTCATTTCTGCTGTCTCTCTCTGATTTTAAGTTTAAGTGTCATTTACATGTTCGTGCTAATACCCTTGGGAAAAGTCTGGATCCACCTCTCCCCCACAGCTATGAGTAAATAGCAGGACAAACTCTGTTCTATAGTCTTGGGTAGCAACTGTTCTAAGAGAAGGAAACACTCTGAATTCAACACCAGGGTTGGGTTCCGTCAGGTTACCTTGCCCAAGAAACACCATTGCTTTTTGCAGCCTCTGTTAAAACTCTTCACAGATATTTAAATGTACTGTATTTAAATGTTCTTTTTAAAATAAATCATAAAATTTAATCTTTTTTCTTTATGTTTTATCACTAGCTTCTAAAACGAGACAAAAAACGTCTTACTCTTTCCAGAAAGAAGAAACAACTTAAAAACAAAACAAAACAGGAAGTAGACCATTTATAGTCAGGTAATGAATTAAAAAATAAAATCATATAATAATTGTGCTTGTTCCTTCTTTTGTTCGTTCGCACGACCATTACGCCCTGCCAATACCTCTTAAATAATGGACTATTTCGTTTTGGTTGCGGGAAAAGACAAAAGTTATATCAGAGACGCTAATTGGTTTCAGTGAAAAAAGAAAGAAGTGTTTAACGTCTTCTGCTAATACATCATGCATAATGGACTATTCAGTTTTGAACGCGTGACAAGGCAAAAGACATATCAAAGACTCGACTTGATTTCAGTCAAAGAAAGAAAAAAAGAAAGAAAGAAAGAAGGGTCGATAGAAGTGTTTAAGGTATGTTTCAGTGAAGTGGAAAAAGTTGCCAATTTCAAATCTTTTCATTTGTACCCACTTCTCAGTATTTATGATTGCTATTGGAATATTTTTTCTTAAAGTTGTTAAGCTCAAATATTTAACGATGTGATGGGGAAGTTCTACGGATATTTTATTGTCGTAAAACTCGACATGAGCTTATTCAATCATTTCAAACTGGGGAATTAAGATTCATCGAAAATTTCAAATAGGAAAACCGTGAGCTTTTCACGGGTTAAAACTAGTTTATCTATGTGAAGCTCGCTATAAAAATTATAGAACCGGGAATCTTCAAAACTTAACATCTGACTTAGCCGCCCCGCAGCATTTTAACATTTGACTTAAAATCCGACTTTTGTAGTACGGTACCTAATTACTTCCGTTTTCTCTTCTTCAGTAGTGAAAATCTGGCAGTCGATACTATCAACTAATGAGATGATTTATGTGGAATGCTGAGTGGAACGCTAGAAAAGTGAATGAACACGCGTGTGCACTCTTGTCTGTCCTCCCTCACAAGCAATGAAAGAGTCATAAATAGTTCTGTAAATAAGTAGGCACAGTCGTTCAGGCAAACTTATGCAGACGAATGTTTAGATTCAAACGTGCATTATAGACACGCTTTGTCTGATATTTCTGCATACACGTGAATACAAACATACCCACATGCACACGCCCACACTCGCTTATATATACATAGACATGCACGCAAATATACATACAGGCACACAGGCGAAATCACAGGCTTAAATACGTACACACACTCAAATATAGACATGCACATATAATTTATAATATATTATAATACAAACATTTACATATGCATATACAGATTGATTGTTTTGTTTTTACGGCTTATCAAATCTTTGCAGTTTATTTAAATCTAGAAAATTCCATCGGGTTCAGAAGGCAAGATCAGAAAATATTCCATCGCAGGGATTAAGCAAGGTTACGTGGTATTCCATCAATGAGAGTAGGCAAGACCATGTGGTATTCCACGAAGGAAAGTAGACAAGATCATGTGTTATTCCAAGAGGGAGAATAGGCAAGAACATGTGGTATTCCATCAGAGAGAGTAGGCAAGACATGTGGTATTCCATCAGTGAGAGTAGGCAAGATCATGTGGTATTCCATCAGTGAGAGTAGGCAAGATCATGTGGTATTCCATCAGGGAGAGTAGGCAAGATCATGTGGTATTCCATCAGTGAGGGTAGGCCAAATCAGATTGTATTCCATCGGGTCAAGTGGGAAAGATCAGGTAGTATTTCATCGGAGCGAATAGGCAAGATGAGGTGATATTCCATCTGGGCGATTCGACAAGTTTATGTGTTATTCCATCCGGTTGAGTAGGCAACATCTTGTTGTATTCTATCGGGTCGAGTATGTAAGATCAGATAGTATGACATCGTGTCGAGTAGGCAAGATAGTATGCTATTGGACAGAGTAGGTAATATAGGTAGTATTCCATCGGGTCTATAAGGCAAGTTCAAGTTGTATTACATCCGTCCGAGTGGCTAAGATCAGGTGGTATTCTATCGAGGCGAGTAGGCAAGATCAAGTGATATTCCATCGGGGTGAGTAGGTAAGATCATGTAGTATTTCATCAAGGTGAGTAGGCAAGGTTACCATCGGGGCGTTATGCAAGATCAGGTGGTATTCCATCAGAGCGAGTAGGCAAGATCAGGTAGTATTTCATCGGGGCGAGTATGGCAAGATCCGGCAGTATTTCATTGGGGTGTTATGCAAGATCATGTGGTATTCCATCGTAGCCAGTAGTCAAGATCAGGTGATGTTAGAGAAGGAAAGGAAAGAAATGCAAAGCACAAACACGGATGTTCTGTCAGACCACAGTTTTGAATTTAAAATTTGCTGATACATCCTGACGAGTAAAACGAACCATTACATCAATGTATATCAGATCAATCAGCTACATGACAAATTTTATTCATCATAGATAGATAGATAGATAGATAGATAGATAGATATGAATAAAATGAGATATAAAGACAGATATGAACAGAATGAGATAGATAGATAGATAGATAGATATGAATAAAGTGAGATATAAAGACAGATATGAACAGAATGATATATATATATATATATATATATATATATATATATATATAGATAGATAGATATGAATAGAGTGAGATAGAAAGACAGATATGAACAGAATGAGATAGATAGATAGATAGATAGATAGATAGATAGATAGATAGATAGAACCAGGTCGATAAAGATACCTAAAGAATAAAAAGTTTGTGAAAAGAAGTAAAGGTAGCTATAACGTCGGAGCTGGAGAGCCTCCAAGAAAAATCCATGCAGCAGTCGATAGAAACGTGGCAGAGAAGGATGGAAAATACATTAGGTTCAAGAGGAGTTACTTTGAAGAGGAAACCATGTAGTTTGTTGTTTGAAATTGAAATAAATTGTTTGTCACCAGTCCCGTTACTTTTCAGACAAACCTCGTATATTGGATTCTACTGTCGTTTTCGGCGTATGAGGACCCAGCAGCTCATTCCTAGAACCGACCTGTCAGATACCCCCCCCACCACCACATATGATTTAATTATAATGGTGAAAGCTTGTGAAGAAGCAGCCACATGGAGGAAAAAGTCAATAATAAACAAAGATAACAGAGAACGTGTGGGTTGTTTCAAATAGTTGAAGTTAGTTTGCTAGAAAACCCCCAAAAGAATAATATATGTCTGTCTGAAAAGAAACGGGGCTGATCACGTCTTTCGATGCTAGAGGCAGTGAATTCTTGCCACCTGATCTTGCATCCGCATGACTTTTTTCTTTCCCCTAGGGCCAAGGGGATCATCAAGGGGATCCATTTTGAAGGTGTGGAGGCCATCAAGAGGGGCCATAACGACGAAGCCGAGGGTCATCCAAGAAGAATCCTTCCAGCATGGCATATAAGTGTGGAAGAGAAGGATTGAAGAGTGTCTTAGACTAGAGAAGGATTACTTTGATTACTTTGTCGTTTGGAATTGAAATAGTTTTTTTTTTTTGTGACACCAGTCCCGTTACTTTTCAGACAGGCCTCATGTATCATCAAAAAAACTCCAGGAAATTGCATACCTCTTGAATAGAAAATTAACTTGCTATATTGACTTCACTTTGTTCGTGGTGCAACGGATATCAACTCGGAATGAGAAATAGGAGGATCGAGTTCGAATTCCAGTCGGGTTCTTTACATTCACTTACGCGCAAATACCCTTGGGAAAGGTAGGAAGCCATCTATTCTTCTCCCAGCTATGGGTTAAATAGCAGGAAAGACTGGGTCCTATAGCCTTGGTTGGCAACCAGCCTTCCGCAAGAAGAAACGGCAACCTACAACAGGAAAGTCTTCTCCCTAGTCAGTCATGAATCGAAAGAGACATGATCGCCCAAGCGTGTATCACGCATGGCGCTTAGCTGACTATTGACTTCACAGCATCATATGATCATATCAATAGGAACGTTCTCATCTCATCTTTTAAAACCGCCTTCCATGCTTGTACTCAACTGAATATCTAGAGGAACTTATATTGGTCCACAAACTCGTACATGTCTGGCGTGGACCCCAATACCGAAATATTACTAACGTCACAAGGTGTATAACAAGCAGAAAATGAAAGAAAAGCGCCAATCTATTTGATCTTTCCCCAGACTGTGCTCTGCTCATATACAAGCACAGATGCTAAGAGATGGGCACTGATCCTTTAAGCATTCCATCCTACACCCCGAACAAAACCACCAATAGAAAACAGCGGTCGTACTTTCCCACTCAAGATCAGTGTACTGATAAAGGGCTATACCAATAACATAGGTATTCATAGATGGAACAAGAATTATCTTAAAGAAAAAAAATCAGCATCCTCTATCATGTTTTCTAAGAAACACAAACGTTTCCAAAAGAGTGTTAATCAGCTGGAATTGAAATAATAGCCTGATAAATTTATAAATTATAAATTAATTTATTAATTTGATTATATATATATATATATATATATATATATATATATATATATATATTTTAATTGTGAAAATATTAAGTCTACCTTGTCTGTCATATTTGATGAAAGATGTTTCAAAGAAAGGTGGTTGCCCATATATATATATATATATATAATATATATATATATATATATATATATATATATATGTGTGTGTGTGTGTGTGTGTGTATGTGTGTGTGTTTGTGTTTGTATATGTGTGTGTGTGTTTTGTATGTGTGTGCATGTTTGTATGTGCGTGTACACACACGCACACACACATATATATATATATATATATATTAACATTTGTTATATTTATATAGGAAAAATACTCAATATCAGAAATAGAGCATTCATATATATAGACGCTGTGTACTCAGGAATCAACACGACCCAATGCTGTTTTCTATGTCCACACTGTGTCACTTTGTATCTATCTATCTATCTATCTATCTATCTATCTATTACAGCCATTCTTTCTATTAAAGCCTATCTTTCCCTTCTCTCTTTATTTTATCTATCTATCTATCTATCTATCTATCTATCTATCTATCTATCAGTCTGTTCATCTCTATTTATCATATCTTATTGCTTTTCGTACATTGCAAAAAATTTGGGTAAATAGATCGTCTGATAAAAAATTAGGATAAGGGTTAATTCGTGTTCATCAATCGGAAACAAGGCCATCAGGATGCATATCGAGTCAGCGATGGCGGAAGAGAATTATTTCTCTGTTTTTTGCTTTTGCTACAAACAAAAGTATCGTCTTATTAGTTTTGGAGCCCATGAGTGAATTACGAAGTACTTTCTGAATAAAAAAAAAATTAACTCCACCGACAAATCGACATACATAGAAAAGAGGAAAATACTTTAAAATATCGGTATGTATACCAATTGATTAATTAAAGAAAAAACGAAACAAACAAAATCCCTGTACCAATTTGTTCGCTGGAATGAGAAACAAATTGATAGAAGAACAGACAGACATAGAGATCAATTCCTTTGCGCTGCCATGAAATCTATATTCCGGAACGTGTATCAGAAGAAGACAGCCATTTCCGAACAAGACTTGAGATAAAAAAAAAGAGAAAAAATATGAAGAAAACTGCGCATGCGCGTTTTCTACACAGCAATTTGTCCTATATAGAAAGAGATTTAGTTATCGGATGAGGCGTTTTCAAAAGAGAATTACATTACAATGGCTTATTATTAGGGGCGCCGTCAATTCTTGTGAATGTCACGTTCTTTTCAACAAGGAAAATAAGTAAAATTGTACTGGTTTGTACGAAGAGAAAGGAATGTTATAAAAAACTGCAATTTGTGTGGTCAGCAAAGTTCAGATTTAACAGAAGAATATGAGGAGATTTGGGGGAAAGTTGACGTAGGAAAACAGGAATTATCATTTTAAAGAATTTCCAATTAAGGTTGCACTGATTAATCGGTTGATAATCGATAACCGGGCATTTGCCAATTAATAAATTTTGTGATGTCAACGAACACTCGTTTGACAATTTTGTAATGTCAACGAATACTCATTGTCACTTTCGTAATGCTCTTTGTAGTAGAGACTTTGTAATCGCAGATACAACTATAGTAACGCCGTTGAACAATCCTGGTGTCAGACGCCTTCGAATAACACTCACACTAATTGTACTTGCTCGATAATACTCGCTCGAATAGTAACCACCGTATAGTGATCCGAATAGAGAATAGTGTAGAGAATAAAGAATAGCGGTCCGTATGGTAATAGAGGATAGAACAGAAATGGCGATCCGAATAGTAATAGAGAATAGACTAGGATCAACGATCATTTAGACGTGACGCGACTTCTTACTTATGCGTTCCTCCCATGGTCACGTGATCCACTTAATTCAATAATGGGATCGCCTGAGTTTGCTCACTGGCGATCTATGTTCAAACTCAAGTGTCGGCAGTGACACATTATTCCTATATAACAATAAATTATCAGCTTATTTATTTATTTATTGTGCTTCTCAATCGTCTTTAATACTAGGCCATCACAGGAATTATATCCTTGCCTTAAGAATCATCAGTTATCTTGGGCATATAATGAATTAAATAAAATTCTGATACATCATTTACATTATTCGGACTATTGTCCTCATCTTTGTCGCCATATTTATCACAACGTTTCGGCCGTTGTACGCTCCGGCCTTCATCAGGTGGTTGGAATTTCGAACTGAACCCTTTATTTCGCTCACTGGGGTAGACTGTTCTAGTTCAACGTGCCATGTTTGATGGATGTCAGTTATCAGTTATCTCCTGCTAATTTCCCTCTGAAAGTTCTCCACTGCCTTAACCAGGTATTGAACTCACACTCTTTGGGTCCTGTCACTGGATCTAACCAACGCCTTTATCCACTATGCCATGTGCCCTTGAGAAAACGTTGTGCTAAATATGGCGACAAAGATGAGGACAATAGTCCGAATAATGTAAATAATGGACATAATACCTCATCTCATAAATATAGATAAAACTCTGATAGTTCATTTTTTATAATCTTTATTGAAAGCTAATTGGAATTTGTTTAAGAATCCGCCTAGGCTACTTGTTATCTGTGTGTCACCCACTGAGTCGCTTCCTTGTGGATATAATTGACCCATTAATAGGAAAGTCGCCATCATATGTTCGAAACTCCATTCACTTCGTGGAAATAATTAAAGATGTCCCCGTCCAATCCAACCAGATGGTGAGCCTGGACATGGTGAGTTTGTTCATTAAGGTAGACATGGAGGTGGCACGATCGGTAGTCAGGGACAGACTGGCCTCGGACTCATCCCTAGGAGAACGTATCAGTATACCAATAGATAACCTGATGGAGATGTTGACATTTTGTACACAAACAACACACTTCGAAATGGGATCAGGCATATATCGACAGGATGAAGCAATGGGCTCACCACTATTACCAGCAATGGCTAACATATACATGGCGGCCCAGAGACATATAAACAAGAAATGGTCAGTATAAGCAGTACCCTACAACATAACAACTACCCTGGCAGCTGCTCCGACAAATGAAAGGGTGCAAGAGGATAACAACACTCAGAAAACAGACTCAGTCTGCCTACCCTATGTGAAGGGATTATCGGAGAAAATATAAAAGATCTGTGGTCCATATAACATTAGGACGACCTTCAAATGTGGTTCAACACTTTGCAGACACCTCTTCTGACTAAGACCTTCCATAGCGGAGAACATGATTAAGGAATGTGTGTACGCCATCTCACGCAGCGATGGTAAGAAATATAAACGTGAAACAGGCCTACCCCTTAAGATAAGACTGCAACACGAGGGGAATACAAAAATCAGCTGTAGATGACCATAAATGGAGGAAGATCATCACCCCCTGTGGGACGAGGGTGAAATAATAAACATCACTGAAAAATAAGAAAACTTAAGGAAACAGCGTATATGCTAAGACAAAAAAATCTCCTAAGCCGGCTAAGTATAGACATGAATACAATATGGGAACCAGTAACGTGGAGTGCTAGACAAAAAACAATAATAACAACAAATTGTAATATGAGCTCTGGTAAAAACCTTTTTTTTCTGGGACTTATAAACCTAATGTTCCAGAAAAAAATCCCCGTTATTCATACACTGATGTTCCTAAGGACACAGAGTCCAGTGGATAAAAGCTTTGATTGAACTAATCTAGTGACTTAAGTTGTGAGTTCAATACCTGGCTACAGTTCACTTAAAGGTGAACAATAACTTGAAGCGGGAAGGCCAAGACCAACATTGCATTTCCCAACTCCCATCGATAGTGGAAATAATCGATTTTCTCATGTAGTTTGCGGCCATTTTCTTCTGGCCAGAGTGAGAGCCTATAGTTGGCTGCCACGAATAGGCAGGAAGATTCTATTGGCCAGCGTGATTGACACGATTGTTAACTATCATGCTAGCATGCAAAAAAAAATAAAATAAAATAAATCGATAGCTGCATTCGTCACAAGTGGTAAAAATTTAAATCTGCATGGCACTTTACTCCAATTGGCTCATTCGCTTGCTTAAACTCAACGTTGATTCTGATTCCGCAGAACTGGGTTGGATGTGACAAAGTATTTGTTGTTAACATTCTTTTTTCATTCGGTTAACTGCAGTTACGAGTCCTTTTTTTAAAGCTGACCGTTTTGTGTTCATTTTGTTTAGTTCTTTTTTCGTAACAGATGTAATGTTTAGTATAGAGCTTAGAAAAAATTCACAGTGTGAGATAGGCAAGAAGTAAGGCATGTAGCAACATCAGCACGGCAAAGGGCACTTCTTTAAAGGCAGGGAAGGGCAAAAATATTTTAAGTCAAGTGATAGCGATTGCTGTATGAGTCGTAAGATTTTTAAATCAAGCACGGGCAACGCCGGGCCATGCTGCTAGTCATCCCTAAGGAGAGAGTATAATAAAAGAACAGGATTCAATGAGTCCAGTGGATAAAAGCTTTGATTGAACTAATCCAGTGACTTAAGTTGTGAGTTCAATACCTGGCTACAGTTCACTTAAAGGTGAACAATAACTTGGAGAGTCGAGATTTCCGGAAGATGAACTAGAACAACCTACACCCGTGAACAAAATAAAATGTTCCATTCGAAATTCCAATCACCTGAAGAAAGCCGGATCGTACGACGGCCGAAACGTCGTGAATATGACAATAAAGATGAGGACTACAGTTCAAACAATGTAAACAGTGTAAACAGTATAGACTTGGAATTGGTTCAAGAATCGTTAGTTATGTTACACATAATGAAGTTAGATAAAATTCTGAGAGTTCAATTTTGTATAATCTTTTTTGAAAACTAATTGGAATTGGTTTCGGAATCATCAGTTATCTTAAACATCATGAATTTCAATAAAATTCTGCGAGTTCTTTTTTTAAAATCTTTATTGAAAGGTAATTGGAATTGGTTTAATAATCTTCAGTTATCTTAGAACCATCCGTTGACAAGTTTTGTTTTTAATCTTACCGTAGGTTTGGCTATCAGAAAATCCTAACAAGGTTCAGTTAGCAGTTGTCAACCAGACCAGACCAGGTATATAAAAAAAGACGAATAGTAGATTTGTAAATGTGCAAGATGGATTCTGACTTGTCTTGCCTGCTTTAAAGTGTTTTACACATTCACTCACCTTTCGTTGATCCATGGTGCAGGCTCTATACTGTGATGGATTTACGCAGGCTTGACCCAATCTGCTCACTTAAAGCGCACTACGGCACGTTCTTCCTCGATGGTGAAATCTATGAGTGGAGCGGCTATATGTCTGTCCTGGTTGCTCTCTGCCACTTGACTGAACGATGAAATGCTACGCGTGGCGAGCTGCCCGTCATCCCATGCGTACAATTAGTGTCGTGCGTCAGCGCCTTCCGTTTTTACAGCGTAATTTCAAAATTGCTTTTACCTTCTGAACTACCCACGTATTTACTTATAATTCTAGATTTATCTGGACTACACGAGCAGTGTAACTGTGAAATATAAAATCGCAAGATAAGACTTTTTAAATTCTATCTATCTATCTATCTATCTATCTATCTATCTATCACAAACTTTTCCTTATCTATCACAAACTGTTCTTTATCTATCTATCTATCTATCTATCTGAAATTGAAAAAGAAACGAGCAAATAGTGTGAGAAATATGGAAGGTAGATAAAAACTGACATCAACAGAAAGAGAAATATAATATAAAGAAAGAGAGAGAGAGAGAGAGAGAGAGAGAGAGAGAGAGAGAGAAAGCGGTGGAGGGAGGAAGAGGGAGGGCATGTTAAAGAGAGCAAAAATAGTGAGAGAAAGAGAAGGCAAAAAGAGAATAAAAGATAGAAGAAAGTAAAAGACAGAAAGAATGGCAACGTAGGAATAAGAATAGCGTTTATTTTCGCGATAAGGGTCAAAAAGAATTTAGATGAATCGCCATTGCGAGATGATCACAGAAGCATTTGTTGTCTGGCATCAAATTCTAATTGGAACTGATGCTACGTCCATTCAATATGGACTGCAAGCTTCCGTCGTTTAGAAACAAAGCCAAAACTTACGCTTGTTCCGTTTGTTTCCAAAAGAGATCGTTTCTGATGGAATCTGCTATTGATTTTCTGTTTTGGCGGGAAACAGTCGACTGCACGAGAAAAAGTCAAAGTTATATATAACATATGATAGTCTCAGGAAGAATCTCCACAAGAACGCGTGCCACGGGCATTTAAAAAAAATTACTGGCATTTTCCCACCATTTTATATTGTAAATAAAGCCTTCGACCAAAGCTCCTGAGTAAGTGAAAGCCGAATACTTGACAAGTGTTCGTTTTCAAAACTAAAGTTCACCAAATACAAGCCCCAAGAGCCGCTCAAGGTAGAGGTTAATCGTTAAAATGGCTATGATGAATGAGTTGCCGACTAATGTCATTTAATAAGTGTGTATTTAGGAAGCAACCCTTCTTCTATACATGTTTCATTAAAAACCACTGACAAGAGGAGGTGGCACTGTGAAATAATGGATAGCAGCTCGGGTTGAGGAATCGGAGAGCCGAGTTCGAATTCCAGCCTTACGTGCTAATAACCTTGGGAAAGGTATGAATCACCTTTTTCTTTCCCTAGCTATGGGTAAATAGCAGACCGTGTTCTATAGCCTTGGATGGCAACTGGTCTACTGTAGAAAGAAATAGCAACCTACTGCGGGAAAAATAAATCTGCCTCGTCAGTCATGTATCGAAAGATACGTGATCGTCTAAGCGTGTATCACGCATGGCACAAAAATGACTGACAAGGTACTATGTGAATTTCCATGTTGACTGCCTGAACATGTAATTTAATAATTGCGTATTTGGGTAGCAAAGAAAACAAGGAAAGTAACTTGTGAGTGTTTTTTAACAAAACTTGTATAGAAATGTGATTGCTGCTCAAATACACAATTATTAAATTGCGTGGCCCGGCAGCCAAAAAGAAAAAGTAACAGTATCGAAGTACTTTTTCAGTTTTTTTTTATAGCGAAACTTATATATATATATATATATATATATATATATATATATATGTGTGTGTGTGTGTGTGTGAAAATATATAGAAAATAGGAAGGAACTGGTTAGGTAAATAATTTAAAGTTCCTTAGTATTTTAGTTATTATTTTTTAAAAATAGTGCTCGATACAAAAGTAGAGCATAAATATAATTATTTATTTAAAAATATGATTCCAACTCGCGACATAAGAGGTCTCATGTTTCAAAACAAGAGCCAAAAACAAAAGTGAGCTCTGTTCCATCTTCAAGCGAAATTTTTTTCGCTTGAAGATGGAACAGAGCTCACTTTAACTCAATTTAATTCAAATAATTATATTGAAGGTTTTGTCTCTTGTTTTGAAACATGAGACCTCTTATGTCGCCAGTTGGAACCATATTTTTAAATAAATAATTATATATATATATATATATATATATATATATACAAAAGTGGATACTTACATATTCCAATGTAAAAGTGTATAATTAATATATATATATATGTGTGTGTGTGTGTGTGTGTATTGTCTCCCCCAAAATGTACTCACTTTTTGACATCCTATAACATCATGAATATTTTTTTTCAGATCCATGCATTTAATTTTATTTAGTATTTAATTTAATCCGTTAATCTTCTTCGTAAGTCGATATACATTAATATTTAATATTTGCAAGTCAATAAACACTGCATTTATTCTCATTTAAAAAGTGAATACATTTTTACGGATACCCTTTATATATATATATATATATATATATATATATATATATATATATATATATATATATATATATGCAAATATATGGATATAGATCCGACAGTATGAAGAAAAATATATACGGAAAAAACAAACAAAAATCCTTATATACAATTATGTTGTTTTAATGTCAACGTCGGACGTTTCGGTCAAATAAACCATCTTCAGGACATATTCATGAACCGAATCCACTATATATGGTTTGACTAGAGAACCGTTTCATTTTGTTGCTGAAACAGTAGAGCAGCTACGAAATTAACGCAAGCTTCCAGGCCAATCAGAATACAAGTCTTGTTGAGCGCCAGTTCTTTACTTCCGATCGGCATTCTTCACTGAAAGACGTAGACCTGCAATTTGAGTAGTTGCGACAAAATAAAAACTGAAATTAAGATGCGAAATATACTAGGAAAATATAATAATATTAGATAAAACTTTCTCTAATAAAATAAATAAAAAATTGAATATAATATTGCCAAATAGAAGTATAAATACAATGGTACTCATATCTTTTAAGCATTTCACGCTAAGCAAGGCAAGAAAGCCACTAAGTGTGAGCAAATATGAAAGAAAAACATTATTAAGGAGCGAAAACAATAAAAGAACAGGAATTATAACGACTAACATTGCAGTTAAATATTTGAAGATTAGAATTGACGGGAAGGCAAGATACGGGAAGAAAGTTCTACAGGTGAGAAGTGTGAGATAAGAAACTCTTAGCATAGAATTTACGGTTACATCTAGCCGTTTCAACTGTACAATGATAAAACCTTGTTATCAAGCTAGTAGTACACTTAAATTCATAAAGTCTAAGTACCAAGCAGTAAAGCTTATCAGAACAATTACTATGGAAATATTTATAGAAATGGTACGGCGGTCAGAAAGTGACTGAAGCCGAGATGCTTGCTTCAAAGTAATAATTTAATGTTTGCTCCAGACAAAAATCTACTTGTCATGTTTGTATTTGATAAAGTGTTTTTCACTCACTCCACTGCTTATACATTAATTCTCTTAAAAGATAACCCAGAATTTCACTGATGGGATATAAACTAGTATAAACTACCGTGTCTCTTCAGGACGTGAGCAATCATAGCTCTTCACAATTTCCCGATGTTTGCAGCACTTGGTAAGCATTGTCTATTTTTGCTGTCTCTCCTAATCCTTGTTCTGCCAACCATTTACACAAGCTGGTTCCACCCTCTCCTTTTTCTATCAGCAGTTTCCTTTCAGGATATGGGCAATGGTGCCTCTCCACAATTTCTTGGCTTTTGTAGCTTTTGGTTCTGCCAGCCATCTACACAAGCTCATTCTTCTTCTTCTTCTTTGTGCCGTGACCTCTCAAGGCGTGGGCGATCATGGCTCTTCACAATTTCCTAACCTTTGTAGCACGTGGTAACCTTTGTCTTTTTTCTATCTCTCTCAAAATCTATTCTGCCAACCATTCGCAGAATCTCGTTTCCTCTCTCCTTTTTCTATTAGCAGTTTCCTTTCAGGATATGGGCGATGGTGGCTCTCCACAATTTCTTGGCTTTTGTAGCTTTTGGTTCTGCCAACCATCTACACAAGCTCGTTCTACTATTTCTCCTTCTCAGTACCGCGTCCTTTCAGGACGTGGACAATCATGGCTCTCCACAATATCTTGTCCTTTGCAGCTCTTAATAAAATTTGCCGTCATGCTATCTCTCCTGTTCTACCGACCAATCATTTACACAAGTTCCTTATGTAGGTCACTCACTATATTTCTTTGTTTCTCTTTCCTTCATTACGTCCTGTGGGGCCTACATTCTAATCTAGTACTGCGCTTAAAAAGAGAACCGCTGTTGACTGAGTGCTTCTTTCGTCGAAGCAAACTGATTCTGAGGATGCAACGTTAAGACTGTAAAATGCGTGAGACAAAGTTTTCTATCTTTCCTCTGAGTTATCTGCTTAACTAATCTTTAAGCGGCTTTGTTACCATGCATTGTGGTGCTGCAAAAGCATATCACTCATCTCCTGATATGGCTTAACTCGAAGGAGGCTTGTAAGTTTTAACCATGTGCTCACGTTCGACTCGGAATTGATAGTATAAAGCCACTAAGACATAAAGGTTTACTGAGTGTGAAAGAATTTCGAAAAAAAAATACGTTAAGAAGAGAAGACAATAAAAGAAAAGGATTCAAAGAGATAGAAAAGGACAGAGAGCACTGCTATCAGCAAAATGAACAGCTGAACATACAAATTACAAATTGGAGATACCAAACTCGAACAACTACGTTAATGTAAATATCTGGGAAGTCTTTTAACGCAAAGTGTAACACCGAAATCTGAAAGCGAATTGGAATAGCGAAAGATGCCTTTCAAAAGCTAAGCAAACTATTAAGAAACAGAAGAATAGCGTTAGAAACAAAGAAAAGATTACTGAACTGTTACTTATATGGCAGTGAAAGCTGGACACAGATGAAGAAGAGACTTGAAGCAACAGAAATATGGTTAAAGATTTGATCGGTGATACAAAACATAATGACCGCCATAAATAGACAAAATTTGTTTTCATTACCTCACATTAAAAATTAAAAAGAAAAAAGAAAAGAAAAACAAGCTAGCTAGCCGGTTTCAAACCTCGCTCAGTCAATTATGTGCTATGCGTGATACACGCTTAAGCGATCATGATACATGACTGACAAGGCAGATTTTTCCCGCAGTAGGTTGCCATTTCTTTCTGAGGTAGACCAGTTGCCATCCAAGGCTATAGAACCCCCGTCTGTCCTGCTCCCATAGCTGAAGGAGAAGAGGATTCATACCTTTCCCAAGGGTATTAGCACATAAGTGAATATAATGGATTTGACTGGAATTCGAAATCGGCTCTCCGATTCCTCAATCCGAGCCACTATCCATTACTCTACTCGCTCAACGGAGCTAAATCGGGGTTAATAAATGTATAATCATCAATAAAAAGATGTACAATATGTATGGAAAAAAAATTCTTAAATGAAAAATAATTGGGGGTTCAGGTGAAAATCCTTCTGTTTACATAATGATAGTTTCAAGGAAGAAATATATGTGGCCTAAATGTGGTTCTACAGAAAAGTACTCAGAATACCATGGACCGAACATGTGAACAACGACGAAGTTCTAGAGACAATGGAAACAAAAAGGAGACTTATACTTAACATCAGGAAAAGACAGTTGAAATTTCTAGGACACATAATGAGGAAAGAAGGCTTGGAAAATTTGATACTCACAGGATGGATTGAAGGCAAGAAGGACAGGAAAACCATAACCTACATAGAGAACTTGAGCAAATGAATGGCGGATCAAGATTTAGAAGAGATAACAAAAAGACAAATGTGGTTCTACAGTAGGATGTTGGGAATACTATGGCCTGATCATTTGAGCGATCATTGTAGTTGTAGGGAACATAATGAGGAAAGAGGGCTTGGAAAATTTGATACTCACAGTATGACACCATGACTAGCGTCAAAGGTTGACTGGCGATCTAATTTGTTTTTAAAGAAAGAAAAATATTTTCACGTTAAAACAATGCGATACCATGAAGTATCTTGTTTGTGTCACTTATGGAGTATAGTGTGAGAGATGAAATTGTAACCTTTGGTGGGATTGGTCGTTATGTACAGTCTGAGGTCTCGAGTGTTTTTTTTTTTTTTTTTTCATTTGATAAAGGGATTGTTCGTTGAAATGAGTGACACAAAGTAAATCTTTAGGTCAGGTTTCTTTTGATCAGGAATATAACACACTTTCAAATAGGGGTGACGATGACACCTGTGATAATCAAGTGTAAGAGGCTGAGATTCCGGAACATGTAAAACATTGAAACATTGGATATGTGCAATGCAAGGTCAGAATTTTGATTGGCCCGCCGGTGAGGGCTAGGATAGTGTTTCTCTTCTCCCACTCCGTTACTTACGACACAGGTTCATTATTTTGATTGAACCACCAATCATATTGGGTTCTTGGGGGCTTTCCTTCCTCCACTTTAAAGCGTATGACACAAAACCATTGGTCAAGCCTTATTCAATAATAATAGCCAATACCATTGGGTAAGTATTATTAATGGCTGGCCATTCAGAGTAGTGCAATTGGGGTTTGTACCCCCATAAAAGCAGTTTCCGAAAGTGCAGAAAAGATCGAACTGGTTTCACCGCGAGCAGACCAACAATCTCCCCGCCGGATGACCGTGGTACCTCAATCAGCTAAAGATTGTATGTCTCTTTTAGAATTCCATCGATCCTTCATTTAAATACGACTCTGAGCAGTTTAGCCATAACTGCAACCTCCAGTTAACCTCTTCCTTCCAACTTAAGAATTCCTCATACGGGGAATCTTTTGTTTATGTATTTATGATCTTATTCAATCATAGTACCATAAATTAAAGTTGTTTTTACATTTGTTAATGTGTTGTTGAAGTTACACCGGTGACTTTAGTCTTTGAAAAGAATAGCCAGGACAGAGAGGAATGAAGCCTAGTCTTCAACAGTTCTTTACCGATATTCCTGCGGATACTGAAACCCAAAGTAAGGACGCAGGATTGGTGCAGAACAGGTTCACCGGAGACGGTCCAACGGAGACGGAGCAAAGTAAGAGTGACATTCAACGAAGCACGTAGCAACAGGGACACAATTGATGCCGTGACCAGGATTCGACCCCAAGAACACATCAACAATTGGTGCAGTGGGATTTAGGATTCGACCCAAGGAACTCATCCGCAACAGAACAGATAGCAGGCAAAAAGGACGGAGGAAAAAACGCATTTATTCAGAGCTACAAAGAACAGGTAATTGTGGAAAGTCATGATCGCCAACCTCCTGGTGGTTAAGCTTAGTAATTTCAACTGTGAAATGATGAGACGTCGCTGTTAATCTTATCACTGCGCTTAAATTGGTAAATTCGAGGTGCCAAAGTTCCTCAGAGCAATTACCATGAAAATATTTATGGTAAATGTTTTAATATATTTATAATATTTTATTTGCGACAAGCATGTAATGGTGAACTCCACTAAAAACAGATAGAACCGAAATAGGATAAGTTTTATTAAAGAATACTAGCAAGGTACTATGATTAAGCCTTGTATTAAATCTTTGTTGCATTCATACAAGTATTTTCCTTTCTGGACATACATTTTATATAAAAAAAAACAAACTAAATCATATCAACTATGAACACGGCCACAAGGTGTTGACCGTGTTGGGAAAAAGCATTCTTATCAGTATATATATGTATTAAGAAATGGACAAAGTCCGACAATTTATTTATTAAAGACATTTTTATGTTTAACGTTCTTTTTATAGATACAAGTATTTAAGTAAATGCTCTGTTTATAATAAACAGTATTAAATAACATTTCCCGGCCTGAATGTCCGAGAAATTTTCATAGAAAATTTTCGTTCTTTGACAGGATTCGAACCTGCATCCTATACGGAACCGTCATTTACGCTGACGTGCCTTACCGACCAGCCACAAAGGAGCGTTCGGTAGACAAGGTCGAATTTACTGCTTATAAACTTCAATCTTCCATGAATCTCGTACATTCATAACTGCTCTGGCGTATCAAATGTAAACAAATGACGTCATATATTAAGAAATGGACAAAGTCCGACAATTTATTTATTAAAGACTTTTTTTATGTTTAACGTTCTTTATATATATATATATATATAATGTCTAAATATTCAGTTAAGGACATCTTTGCTAATCGCTAATGTAATAGCCGACAGCGCTGGGATATATTGAACATTTGAACAGTTTTACATGCGTTAGACCCCCAACAAGAAAGTATATATATATATATATATATATATATATATATATATCATTCACCCCTTAGCCATCTATAGCTAGAGACGAGAAGCGTTAAATTTGAGCAACATCTAGCCGACACACTGGGATTAAAATAGGAAACTATAATGATACATATGACACACTCATATCCTCTCACCCACCTCACTCACTCACTTCGTTAACTTTACGTATACTTGATGAGGTCCGTAAAAAACGTGTAAATTTCTTTTCACTTTTCATTTCAGCTTTTGGAAGTAAAGTCTGATGATCCAGAACCCTGTTAAAGGAGTTATGGTGAAATAGCTTATTACATGGAATCTTAACGTGCTCTGTCTTTTATTCAAACATATCTGCTCTGAATTTCACATTGAGCTCTCTGGATATCATCCTCCTCAGGTCTACCAATACGGATTACCTAAGTTTGCATAAACTATATATATATATATATATATATATATATATATATATATATATATATATATATATATCATTCACCCTTAGCCATCTATAGCTAGAGACGAGAAGCGTTAAATTTGAGCAACATCTAGCCGACACACTGGGATTAAAATAGGAAACTATAATGATACATATGACACACTCATATCCTCTCACCCACCTCACTCACTCACTTCGTTAACTTTACGTATACTTGATGAGGTCCGTAAAAACGTGTAAATTTCTTTTCACTTTTCATTTCAGCTTTTAAGTAAAGTCTGATGATCCAGAAGCCTGTTAAAGGAGTTATGGTGAAATAGCTTATTACATGGAATCTTAACGTGGTCTGTCTTTTATTCAAACATATCTGCTCTGAATTTCACATTGAGCTCTCTGGATATCATCCTCCTCAGGTCTACCAATACGGATTACCTAAGTTTGCATAAACTATATATATATATATATATATATATATATATATATATATATATATATACCTCATTCTGTTGAATGAAAATAGCTCAGTGGTAGAAACTCTGATTTGGCTTGGGGCATTCGGTTGTCTAGTCGCAATGAAGAGCTGTAATACAGAGAAACAGTGCTGTCTGCAAATGACATAATTTAGCCCTTGAAAATATATTTCAATTGAGCACTGTTGAATGTGAATTCAAACACATATATTGAATTCTCTACTACAACATTTCCATGCTATTTGACATGCAACTTATCTAACAATAGCTACGTTAAAACTAACATCAACCAACAAAAGCATCACCTAATCAGACAGGTCTTTGTCATCAGAGGTGCATAAAGCAACTGTATTTGTTCGGGGCATTGAGCTTAAAGAACAATGATGAATAAAACGACATCAAACAAACATTAATTATCAATAACTTATTATTTTAAAGTAATAATAATTTAAAAATGTATTATAATTTAAAACAAAATTATATTAAGCAATAATAATTTAAAAAATGTATAATAATTGAAAAATATAACATAAAAGCAATACTAATTTAAAAATGTATTATAATTAAAATAAAAATTACATAAAAAAAATACTAATTTAAAAATGTATTATAATTAAAAAAATTACATGAAATAATAATAATTTAAAATGTATTATAATTAAAAAATAATTACATAAAAGCAATAATAATTTAAAAAATGTATTATAATTAAAAAATAATTACATAAAGCAATACTAATTTAAAAAAGTATTATAATTAAAATAAAATTACATAAAAGCAATACTAATTTAAAAATCGATTATAATTAAAAAAATTACATAAAGCAATAATAATTTAAAAATGTATTATAATTAAAAAAAATTACATAAAGCAATAATAATTTAAAAAATGTATTATAATTAAAAAAAATTACATAAAGTAATAATAATGTAAAAAATATTATTAAATTATACTAAGGAAATCAACTACACAGTAACCACAAAATATTTTTTTACTGAAGTTCTGCGAATGATCTCGAAGAATATTCTGTCGAATATTTTTTTTTTGCTTTTTAGTAACTCTGGTCATCATGTGAAACTGTTTTCTAACGTTAGTGGAATTTCATTACAGATCAGACACCCCTTTGACATGTGTTATGGTGTGATTTCACAGTGGAGGCTTGTATTTGTACTAAGTCGGTCCTAAAATAGGTTCGACGTACAAAACTTTAGGAACTTCATATAATAGGTTGTGACGCAGAGTAATCTAGTTGTGGTCGCTGATACTTTAGTATCCGACTAACGGTCGTCCGGCATCGACTGACTAACCGACCCACTGAGCGCACTTCTCGTTACTATTACTACGCCTACTTATTATAGGTGGGAAAGTCTATTAACTAAAGAATAGATGTGTTCCACTATAACAACATGGAATGCCAAGTGTATAAAAATGAGTATATTAGACCTCTTCTCTCAAAACCTGATATATATATATATATATATATATATATATATATATATATATATATATATATATATATGTAGCTCAGTTAGATCTCATTTAAATATTCATGGGGACCCACCGGACCCTATTCGTAAGATACTTGTTGACAACATAAATATAATAGCGCCATCTACATGCAAAAAAGGCTAAAAATAATGTAAGCCTTATTAATAAAAGCAACAAAAAGAAAACATGGACAGAATATCTTGACCGTGTTTTGAAAGATTAAAACATATAAATACATACATGCAGCAAACTATTTTTTATTTAACAATTAAAATATTTCATCCTTGTAAATGGCAAATGTATAGCCGAAAGCTATTTGAAATTGTATAAAAAACTAAATCAAAGCACTTTGTCTTATTCAATGAAATGTTCATGAAAAAAGGATTGCTGCCTACATACGCGCGCGCACACACACACACACACATGCACACACACACACACACATATATATATATATATATATATATATATATGTGTGTGTGTAAAGGGCGACCTGTTCAGTTTGATGAGAACAAATTGCAAGCGCTGATTAAAGATCCGCGCCAGACCCCGAGGGAATTGACTCAGGAGATGGCGAGCTCTCATGTTACTGTCGCTCGTCATCTTCACTCAGTGAGTAAGGTCAAGACACACGGCGCATGGGTGCAACACACATTGACCGAGAGAAACCAACTCCAGCACGCCTACAATGCCGCCAGGCTTACTCGCGCGCGACTGGTTCTCATCAAATTAGATAAAAGCAAGGGTTTTGTAACTGGAATTACCATGTTGCATTTCAAAACTCAGACAATTCGTATTAGTGCAGTAGGAATCATAGCAAAAAAGAAAAAATAAATAAAAATTATGTTTCCCGACTACCTGCTAAGCCAAGTTTGTCTGAAATATAAAATATTACACTCATAAGTACTTCCCACATCCCCAGGAACATGTTTTGGAACTATACTAATGGAATTTGCATGAAATTTCTCTTATATTCGTAGGACCCTACACATTTTGCAATGATTGTTTTTTCAGATTTACAAGGTTCTTCTAAGAGTTTCATGAAATTTACACCTGTGGTATAATTTTAGTTTTACAAAATCTCCATTTAATCTTTTTACACATATTATCTCTGCATATCTCCAGAATCTATCTTACACATTCATACGTCGGCCATTCATCCATGCATTGGATATTGCTTCCACATATGGTTTGGTGCTTCTCATATGTATTTACAGATTCTTGATAAAAATGCAAAGAGAAATCTGCAATATAATTGATCCTGACCTGGCAACGCAGTTTTAATCATTCTCCCACTGGAATAATGTGCATTTTCTATAAACGCTTCCATGGTAAACATTCAGATGAATTTCCCTCAATGTTTCCTGAACTTTATGAATTTAGGTCTCATCGTTTTACAGCTGAAATGGCTAGATGTAACAGTAGGTTTTATGCTTACAGTTTCTTCTCGTTTGTGGAACTCTCCTTCCAGCATCTTGCATTTCAGTCAACTTTGGTCATCAAAAATTTAGATGCGATGTCTGTCTTTTTAATTCCTGTTCTTTTATTATTTTCTCTTCTTAATAATATATTTTTTCTTACATTCTCTCACACACAGTAACACCCCCTCTATTGCTTTGCGTGCGGTGAAAGGATTAAAAAATATTTTATCAGTACATATATAGAGACCTTTTAATGGAGGTTTAAACTACCATACACACTCCAATGACGTCATATGAATCATTGCGCCTTCTTCGGCTAACGTTCTCAGTTCACATGAACTGGAAAGACTATATTGAATCCACTGCTAGGGCAGCTGCTAAGAAAGTTGATTCATTGTACCATGCTAGGCAATTTTCTCTTAGAATATCACTGCCACATATAGTCCGGTTCTCCTGCTATGTATTTAGAGTTCCTTGATAAAATCCAAAGAAGAATCAGCAATATTATTGGTCCTGATTGGGTGTTTCCTTTTTAGTCACTTTTTCTTATTATATTTTCATGGCAATTGTTCGGACAGACTTTTCGCTATGGTATCTAGACTGCATTAATTTAAGCGCAATACTAGAATAGCGACGAGATCTCATCAATTTACAGAAAGTTGGTTAGATGCAACCGTAAGTTCTATGCTAACAGTTTCTTTTCTCGTACTTCTGGTTTGTGAAACTCCTTTTGGGCTCCATGTTTTTCAGCCAACATTAATCTGCAAAAATGAGCCCAAATGACAAAAAAACCTTTGCCAATGCCTTATGAAGACTGAAAGTACTCAGGCATTGGACTATATATATTTAACCTTTCGCAGAAACCAGAAAATAGTTCCATAAAAGAGAAATTAAAAAAACAAAAGAATTTTTAAGATAGAATTTTCGTTGGTCTTAATGAAAACTGATATATATATATATATATATATATATATATATGTGTGTGTGTGTGTGTGTGTGTGTGTGTGTGTGTGCGTGCTTATGCGTTATTTTGATAGATAAAATATTTAAGTAAATTCTCTGGTTAGCAAAGTCCAATTAATGTTTTTAAACAACAAATTTCCCATGATTTCTCTCGAGCGATCATATCTGCTCGAAGCGTATCTCAACGTAAACAAATTATAACCAGACCATTCCTCTGTAGCTAAATAGTATAGCATATTAGGCTATATGACAGTTCCGTGTAGGATACAGGTTCGATTCCTGTCGGAGGATTCATATTTTCTATGAAATTTCTCGGACATTCAGGCAGGTAAATGTAGTTAATACTCTTTATCATAAACAGAGTATTTACTTAAATATGTGTACACTATTTTCATTATTCGAACTAATGTCCTCATCTTGGTTGCCATATTTATCCCAACGTTTCGGTCCTTGTACGCTCCGGCCTTCTTCAGGGGGTTCGAATGTCGAACTGAACCCTTTATTTCACTCGCTGTGGTAGACTGTTCTAGTTCCACGTGCCTTTATTGCATAACCCCATATAACGAAGTTCTGTATTTTCGCTGGTTCTGCTTATCCGATTTTGTTTCAATAAACGATGGCACACATTCTGTTTTTTCTTGAGGAGTAGTCATTTTTTACGGGTTCATTTAATATCTGAAATGCACAAATGCAATATAATTAAATTAGAGCAAATCTGATTAAGTTATTTCATCAATCGCCTTTTAATATATTTTTTAAATTGTAAAGAGACATTTTGGACACCGTGTATATATTTTAAAATATCTATATATTTTAGTTTCATACATATTTTTATAGATATATTTAAATATATATATATATATATATATATATATATATATATATTGATTTTTTTAATTGAATATTTTTTCTTTATAATTTTTGTTAATTATCAGCTAGTAGCAGCCATAAAATCGAGCCATAAGGTCGATCAGAAAAGCGTTCAGTTAGAATGGAGCAAAAAAAAGCATCATGTTTACGTGTAACAGAGTCTATCTTCTTCTATTACTTTAAAGTACTTTCATTAAAAAAAAAAACATTTTGAATTAATGTAGTTACTGATATAACAGAAGTCGTCTGTATTTATTCTATCGAATTTAGCCGAGGACATGAAAGAGTAAAACAAGCAACATGAAAGCCCACTTCAGATCGCAATTATTTTGGAGTTTTTGAAATTCAGTTTATCAATCTGCTACCAGGGATGTAAAAGAGGGTACATTTATAAAGCAATTGTTAAGTTTTATGAAAATTGGTTAAAAGATCAACGAAAAATAAGAAAGAAGCCAGTAAAAATCACCATTTTTCGCAGTTTATGCGGATTTTCCCTATAGGAGTGGAGTCAGTTATCAAGTTAAATGAATGTTAAACAATCAACTTATTGTTGGCTACAATTAAGTGAAGTTTGTATTAGATTGCTTGAAAATTAAGGGAGTTTTTAGTTTAAAATTTGAAATCGATTTTTCGTTTTTCGCGGTTTTTCGCTAAACATAGTGGGGTAGAAATAAAAATGAGGTAGCGTTGAACTCGTCATGTAAGTAACCTACATACCGAGTTTGAACAAAATCGGAGGAAGAAAGTTGAATTTATCGATTTTGATCGGCTTTAAGAACAAAAATTATCGATTTTTTACGCTAAGAGCCCATGTCTTACATTTTACAATGTATGTGCCAAGTTTGGTCAAAATCGGTTGGATGGATCTCGAGTGAAAAGGTATCACACAGAGAGGCAGACAGACACATAGACATCCTCTGTTATATATATATATATATAGATTATGGTATGAACAAGGAATCTGTAAGAGCGACAAACATTTGACTGTGCTTCGTATACATATAACCAACATTTATATTCTTTTGTTGTTCGGATGCTGGAAAAATCC
The DNA here is from genome assembly GCA_903632075.3 of Acanthosepion pharaonis. Taxonomy (NCBI): domain Eukaryota; kingdom Metazoa; phylum Mollusca; class Cephalopoda; order Sepiida; family Sepiidae; genus Acanthosepion; species Acanthosepion pharaonis. The sequence goes on along the minus strand of CAHIKZ030000750.1, from coordinate 964,923 downwards.
CGAATGTTGTAAAGTGCTCTCGCGTGCATTTATTAAGTAATCGGTGACCTCAGAGATTTGACAAGTACACATTTCTTTTGTTGTTGTTGTTTTTTTTTTTTGTTTGTTTTTTTTTAGCACTATTGCTGCTTAGTCCCACAAATAGATTCCTCACGTGACTTATTGATCAATTTTGATGTCTCCTGGAGTTAGGTGCAGATTTGAAAATGATTGCATCTGAACATTGCTTGTCAGACGATCGCCGGAAACAGCTAAATAATTTCCGGTGTTATTGACCCGGCGCATTTCTATTCGCTGACTTCATTTTAGACGAAAGAAGGACACCTGCTGCAATGATGACACATAATCAACCCCTCCCAGGTGACATGGAACCAGTTATCAAATACACATCAACTGATATTGTCTTTGTTTAACGATGCGAATTATACAATTGTTAATATTGTTAAAATGCCTAGAATTTGGTGCTTTGTAAAGTACACGTTGCCTTAAAAGTAAAAATAATGGAAGAAAAAAAAAGCTGTTTCGATGTATATTGACGCCGTGTTTGAACTAAAATTACTTTCAATTTAACCCAACAAAATCAAGTCTGTGAAAGATACAGCTTACAAGTTGCCAATCCACGTCTAACCGGTTTTGAATCTCCCGATCAGAGGCCTTGTTGCCGGATGTAGTTTATCGTCATACCCAAGACTTAGAAGGAAAGTAGAAGTGTTGAACGTATGTTGCCGTGAAATGAAAAAAAAAAGCTGTCAATTTCAAATCTTTTCATTTGTACACCATTACTTCTTTAACAACCAGCTTTCATATACATGATTGCTATTGCAATATTTTGTTAAAGTTGTTAAGCTCAAAAATTTAACGATGCGATCGGGGAATTTCTACGTATATTTTATTGTCGTAGACCTCGCTATGAGCTTATTCGATCATTAACTCAAGAATTATGAATCATTAGAAAATTTAAACCGTGAAAATTTTACGGGTCTTTCTAGTTTCAGTCAGTTATATGCCATGTATGATACGAGCTTAGGCGATCATATATCTTTCGATACATGACTGACGGTGCAGATTTTTTCCCCGCAGGAAACAACTTCCCCTGATACTTTTGTGTTGTAGAGTATTTTTCACAGTGGAGGCTTGTATTTCACTAAGCCGGTCCTAAAAGAGGTTCGACGTACAAAACGTTAGGAACTTGAAATAATAGTTAATGACGCAGCAATCTAGTCGTGGTGACTACTTATTATCTGTGGGAGAGTCTATTACAATAGAATAAGTATGGTCCGGTATAACATTCTGAACACTTAGTATCCCCTTAAAAATTCACAGCGTCCCCAAGGGAGTGTTATCGTCTACATTGGCAATCATTTCTCGATAGCCAAAAGTAAACAGAGCGGATAGTAGATAAAGAACTCTTATCCTCGCTTAATTGTATCGATAATCGATAAAATATGAAGCATAATTCTAGAAAGTTAAATTATATATTCTGTCACCTGTAGTATGGGAATTGTCCCCATATATATAAAAATGAACAATCAACAGCTATTTAAACGTACAATAAAAAGGAATCATAGTTTTAAATTGAAACAGAAATAAATTGTTTATTTACAATATTTAATGTGAAAAGAATGATGGGATAGAGAAATGCTCAAAATATTTTTTTCAACGCCTACGGAAAATAAACTATGAAGGGAAAATGTTCATATAAAATGAGGACTTTTACTCTAGTAGCAGAAGTTATAAAAGTATCTAGTAAATAGTGTTAAATTTCTATGGGGTTGATGAAGTGTTGTCAACTTTTGATAAGCCGTTCGGGTGCTGAGAGGGAGTGAATGTTTACTGTAGTTACAGAATGATCTTGTACGTGGAAACTTTCAGAAGTTGGTATGGCCTTGTAGAATTGTAATTGAAGAGAGTATGTCGACTTCGAACTATCAAGGGAGATTGGATCCCCTTGTGTGTTTGTTTCTAATGAACAAGTTCAGCATTATATATAACAACACCAGTCTAATGTAACATGCAAACAATAAGATATAATAAAAGCTAATTAAATTTAAGAGCACCAACCATGCGTTGAGTTTACAGGGAGATGGGCATACGGCACGTTATGCTGAAACATCGATTCCTGTACGATCACTGAAGTTAAGTAAGGTCGAACCTGGTCAATACTTAGATGGGTGACCGGTTGGGAATACCACGTGCTGTAAGCTTGGATGTGCGGCTGGTGTTATGGATAATGGCGCAAGAATTGTTAATCGGAGAGCCAAGTTCCAATTCCATTTGGGTCCGTTATATTCTTTTATACTATGTTCGCTATGGGTTAATTAGTAAGACTTGTATCATTAAACCAATATCTCCATCCCTAAAAAGAAATTGTTACAAACTAAAAAAAAAAAATTGTGGCTTCAAATATCTTGCAAATGGTTTAAAAGCCGTAAAAATGAATCAATCAACAGAAAAATAAACAGAGAGATGTTCGGTAGGATTTAATATATATATATACTGCTGGCAACTACATTCTGTGACAACAATTCTGATGCAGAAACCATTATAGCATTAATATCTAGTATTGCCTTTTAGATTTTCACAAGGAAAAAATCACTAGAAATGTTGATTTAAATTACAAAGTAATGTCTACGCCGTTAATGTTCAATTATAGATCAAACCGCATTAAAATAGAATACGTCTCACAGAAAGAATCAAGGAAAATTAATACAGACTTGAACTTAGTCTAGATATGTATAGATAAAAGATATTAGAGGAAACAGAAAGAAAGTAATAAATAAATGCTTAAAAGCGGCTATTGAGCCTTCAATTCAACTCAACTCTCAAGTGGAACTCGTAGATATGATCGATCACTAAAGTGGCAGATAATATATTGGCTTCCCTGTACAGCTTCAGTAAGTACATGACTCGAATAGAAGAACCAGATCAGGCTTAAAATGGAGTACTCCTGTCACATTTGAGCTTCATCACCTTTCAGTATCAAAAGAGTTCAAAAGCGTCTACGTGTCACTGTGGGCGACAAACTATTTTCCACCATGCAACGGCTCTGTCACAGACGAGATGTCGGAAGCCACTCACTGATCTGTCACATTTGAGCTTCCCTGTTCTCACCTTTCAGTATCAAAAGAGTCCAAAAGCATCTATGTGTCATTGTGAGAGACAAACAATTTTCCACCGTCCAACCCCTCTGTCACAGACGAGATGTCGGAAGCCACTCACTGATCTGTCACATTTGCGCTTCCCAGTCCTCACCTTTCAGTATCAAAAGAGTCCAAAAGCGTCTACGTTTAATTTTGTGTGACAAACTATTTTCCACCCTGCAACTCCTCTGTCACAGATGAGATGTCGGAAGCCTCTCACTGATCTCTCACATTTAAGCTTCCCAGTCCTGACCTTTCAGTATCAAAAGAGTACAAGAGCTACTACTTCTCATTGTGGGTGACAAACGATTGTTGCAGGGTGGAAAATAGTTTGTCACCCACAATGACATGTGAGTTTCCCAGTTCTCCCCTTTCAGTGTCAAAAGAGTCCAAGAGTGTCTACGTGTCTTTGTGGGTGACAAACAATTTTCTATCTTGCAACCCCTCTGTCACAGACGAGATGAATAACCCCTTTGAAAGACCACCATACTGTAACCATTAACTTTTTAGTCTGCAGTGGATGTTTTAGGTTTTGTTTTGGTGATTTACTTACATCTAACTACTGGTCTACTATCTTAATTTTCTCAAAGATAATCCATTTCTCATTGCATCTTTTCTCCAGATTGTACTCATACAGTAAGATTACTTGACATTGATTCATTGTAATCATTTTCATCCGGCATATGAGTAACAATATATTGAAAGAAAAATTAGCTGGAAAGAAAAAGATTCAGGAATAAGTCTTTTTTTTTATATATATATATATATAGATAGATAGAAAGCGGGCACCTCGGCGTGGTGAAATGGTTAGCAAGCTTGTCTCGCTAAAACAGTTCCAAACTGCAGAGTGAGTTCGATCCCCACTGGGCGCCCCCTACTTTCGGCCTTGTGTCACATTCTTGGAAAATCGCTAGAAAGGAGGTTACTTCGTTAGACGGCCGGAACAAAAACCATCCCAAAAATGCGTCGTTTCATGTATGTCTGACAACCTAATAGGTCGCTTTTGTTGAAGATAAACGAAAATCTTTTGTTAAGGTTGGAATAATAGTGTGACTCATCACTTATGGTGACGACAACAACGTCGATGGCAGTAGTCAAAAGTTTGACCTATTTTTTTATCGCGAGTCAAAAAAAAAAGCAAAAACAAAAAACAAAACAACATCTGCCTCTTGTATGAAGCAGCAACAGCGCGTCCTACAAAAAGTGAAAATAATGATGCTGTTGTCAGGCATCGTTACAGGCATCGTTATACCTTGTAGCTCTCAATAAGTTTTGTCCCTTTGGTACTTCTCCCAGACCCTGTCCTCTCATCCACATGCTTAAGCCTGCTAGGTATTTTTTTAAAACTCGAGGCGCTCCAGCAACCCCACACGATATTAACAGGCAGTGTTGGTTTTCCTTTACAAGGTACTCGTGCAAAATACAGCTTCTTCCCTTGGTTGGAAAATTTTGATATATTTCTTCCTTCCTCCTAGGTTACAGCAAGGTGGGCGTACGAGATAGGTTAGTGGTTTTCTAGGGCCTAAACTATAGAACACCTAGTGAGGATCGAACTCACTATTAAGCTGTAATTGATCAAGCGAGACAAATTTGCTAACCATTACACCACTTCAAAGTTCTCCATCAAGTTTTAAGCGTAGTTTAGATGTGGCATAAAGCCGAAAGTGTGTAGCACTCCAGTGAGGATCAAACTCGCTATTCAGTTGTACTTGATCTAGGAAAACAAGTTTTCGGGAAAAGAAAAGAGTAATCAGTAATTTGTTTTGTAATTATATTATTAGATGAATTACGAAACGAATTAACAAACCTTTCGATATTTATTTGTTTATTTATGTATTATTTCTTGATTTGTCTTGTTACATATTTATAAGACTCTGTTAATCGATTTCACCGAGGCAAGGCAATAAAGCCACTAAGACACAAGAGGTTACTGGGTATGGAAGAATTAGGAACAGAAAAATGAGCGGGAAGAGAAAATAGTAATCATGAGGATGGTAGATAGTGACTGACATCTTATTTAAATTTTTGCAGATTAAAGTTGGCTGGAAAGCATGGAGCCGGAAGGGAGTTCCACAAGTGAGAAGTGCGAGAAAAGAAACTGTTAACATAGAACTTACGGTTACATCTATCCAGCTCAACTGTTAATTGATGAAATCTCAACGCCAGTCTAATCTTTCTCTTTTTGTGTGCCATTTCTCCTCAGGATGTAGGCGATCATGGCTCTCCACTTCCTCCTATCCCTTGTAGCTCTCAATAAATTTTGTCCCTTTGTTACTTTTCCTAGACCCTGTCCTATCATCCAGATGCTTAAGCCAGCTAGGTATGTCACGCGTTGCTTTCTCTTGTCTCTCTTTCCCTCTTTTCGCCATGGGGGTATCAGATTCTCTAAGCCTTTTTTTTTCTCATTACGTGTCCCAGAAATTTCAGCTGCCTTTTCCTGATGTTAAGTATAAGCTTCCTCTTTGTTTGCATCCTCTCCAAAACATCATCGATGCTCACACGCTCGGTCTATGATATCCTTAGCATCCTTCTGTAGAACCATATCTCTGTTGCCTCGAGTTCAGCTTTGAGGAGACCGTCCAATATTCGCTGTCGTAGAGGAGGACAGATATCACGTAGCAGTTCAGTACTCATTTTTGTTACCAACGACTGCAACAAGAGGTTTTGTTTGTTTTTTTTTTTTAAAAAAAGTGTCTAGGTGTCCAAATGTTAGATTAAACTTTGAACCGTTGTATGTTAGAAATGATTAAAGATATTTTATTGGAATTCTCTGAGGTTTTTATAGCACAATTGGACTCTACTTTGAACAATAAGAATATATAATTACTCTCTAAGGTTAACAGAAAAATCGTGGTGAAAAAGATCATAAACAAAAATGACATGTTCATCATTAATTAATCACAGCTAAGGATCAGAAACGCATGAAGGACTGAAATAAAAGTACAAACATATATATATATATATATATATATATATATATATATATATATATATATATATATATATATATGAAAAATATATAGAAAATAGGAAGGAACTGGTTAGGCAAATAATCCAAAGTCCCTTAGTATTTTAGTTATTATTTTTAAAAAATAGTGCTCGATACAAAAGTAGAGCATAAATATAATTATTTATTTAAAAATATGATTCCAAATCGCTACATAAGAGGTCTCATGTTTCAAAACAAGAGCCGAAAACTTCAATATAATCCTTTAAATTAAATTGAGTTTAAATTAAAATGGGCTCCGTTCCATCTTCAAGCGAAATTTTTGTTTTGTTTTGTTATATATATATATATATATATATATATATTCTAGTATCATTTTCTAACTTATTCAAGATGATCTTCACCCTCTCTAACCTTCTAACTTTATGTCCTGGAATAACAAGTTGCATCACAGGTTTCATATACGATTTCATTTTCAAGTTTTTTTCACTCCTCTCTCACGTGCGAAACGTCTTATGGATTGAGTTTGATCTTTTCTAATTGATCTCTTTAGCTCTAAGTTGAAATGTTGATCTCTCTTCCCGTTGTGACCTCTTCATCTAGTTTTCCTCTCTAATATTCCATTTTTTAAAAAGTTATTCACCGTTCTCTTAATGGCTTTTGGATGGACTTTGAAGATAGGCGCCAGTATATGAACTTACTGAAGGCTTGAATTAATTTTTTCCTCTCACCATTGCTCATTTGAGAAGACAGTAAGGATGATACGATTTTAACCTGTTGTGTTTCTAGCTGAATATAGTTCTTCTAGTTTTGGTGTGAAGAATCCCCCCAAAATTTCTAAAAGTATTTTGATACACCTCTCTCTCTCTCTATATATATATATATATATATATATATATATATATATATATGATTATTTATTTAAAAATATGATTCCAAATCGCTACATAAGAGGTCTCATGTTTCAAAACAAGAGCCGAAAACTTCAATATAATCCTTTAAATTAAATTGAGTTGAAATTAAAAAGGGCTCCGTTCCATTTGTTTTAAAAATTGAAATCAAAATCACCATGGTAACAGCATGGGTAGGCGAGTGTAGGGTGTTAATGATAAGTAGCGGTGTAGAGATACTTTCAAGGTGTCAAGTCGGGGGAAGGTGAGGGTGTCAAAAATGAAACGAAGATGTATTAAGCTTTCGTCAAGTTGGCTTGTCTATGGAGATTTATTTATTTATTTTATTTTATTTTATTATTTTATTTATTTATTTATTTTATTTTTATTTTATTATTTTATTTTGCATATAAAAAGAAAAACTTTCGTAACGTTTGTTTTTTGACGACTTCATAAAGGGTTATCTTTTATGTAAGGTATTTAAACTACTAATTTGGGCTATGGATTATGAAGGGTGTTATGTTGTATGCAAGTTTGTAGTTAATAATTTCTACTATGAATCTGATGATTGGGCTATTTGTTAAACAAGTTATATAAATTTTTTTATTTCAAACCAAAAATCTGATGATGCCTACAAAAAACCGTTAACTCGTGTCTATTATTTAATAGATTATTATTATTTAGAAGTTTAATAATGTATATATATATATATATAATTAATATATATATATATATATAATTGTCAGCTTTCAAGCTACACCTGACAATTGCATTGTGCATGAAACTGTGTGTATGTAAACGAAAATTCTTTGTTAAGAATTTTCTTTTTTATGTTTCGGACCAATTGTATGGTTTTCGGTACATATATAGAAATGTTCCTATTTCTGAGTACGTTCATGTTTCGTAAGCCGATTGCTCTTGTGTTATGTTAGTTTTAGAATTTTTTAAATATCGCGTCTTCACAATGGAAGACTTGTTCAAGTACCGCCCGTTTTACGCGAGAGTTCATGTATCGTTTTCTTTCTGTTTTTGATTTTGGTATGTTGGTTCCTAAATTTGGTAACATTTTGTCGATGTGGGATTGTTTTTTATGCTAACAGCGTCTCGTATTTATTATCGTTTTTACAGTTTATTTAATATAGTATTTTTGTTTTAGTGCTAAGGTTTTGTTCGATTTCTTATTGCCTTTTATTGTGTCGCTGATATGTGCTTTAATTGAACTATTATCAGATAAATACCACATTACTCGTCGCGATAACGTAGTCGTTATATGTCCAATATATGTGTTATTTGAACTATTATTATGAGAAAAGGATTCTCCAAGCGGGCAAGTGAATTCAGAGCCAACATTGGTTTGCTGGAGTTTTGAATTTTTTTGTTGTATCGTTGATAATGTCCATGTTTTTTGATGAGTTTACTTTGTTTTTCTCGTTAGGTGATATATATTCTATGAAAATTTCTCGGACATTCAGGCCGGTAAATGTTATATAATACTGTTTATTATAAACAGAGCATTTACTTAAATACTTGTATCTATAAAAAAAAGAAAAGAACGTTAAACATAAAAATGTCTTTAATAAATAAATTGTCGGACCTTGTCCATTTCTTAATATATGACGTCATTTGTTTACATTTGATACGCCAGAGCAGTTATGAATGTACGAGATTCATGGAAGATTGAAGTTTATAAGCAGCAAATTCGACCTTGTCTACCGAACGCTCCTTTGTGACTGGTCGGTAAGGCACGTCAGCGTAAATGACGGTTCCGTATAGGATGCAGGTTCGAATCCTGTCAAAGGACGAATATTTTCTATGAAAATTTCTCGCACATTCAGGCCGGTAAATGTTATTTAATACTGTTTATTATAAACAGAGCATTTACTTAAATACTTGTATCTATAAAAAAAAAAAAAAGAACGTTAAACATAAAAATGTCTTTAATAAATATATATCAATGTATCAAGTTTCTGAAGTGACAATGAAAGTTTTCGTTAAGGCTTTCTGTGTTTATATTTTTTATATTTCGATAAACACGTGCATATAAGACGCTAGAAGCGAAAATCGCCCCGCATCTCATCTCTAGCGTCTTATATGCACGTGTTTATCGTTGCTTAGAAATTATCTATGTAAACAATGACAGACTATCATCACTGTCTTGTCCGTATATTGCTTAATATGTTGTAATTGACATCTTTGATAATGGCTTATGTAAGCCGAAAGCTTAGATTGTATTAAAAAATATGGATCAATATTGTGAATTTCTTTCTTCGTTCAATGATAATGTTATTAAACTTGTTAGACGTTATGAAAAGAATTTACATAAAATAAACACTTGTCTATGTTATTTAATGAAACGTATATGAATATATATATATATATATATATATATATATATGTATGTGTGTGTGTGTGTGTGTGTGTGTGTGTGTGTGTGCGTGTGTGCCCGTACATTTTGTGAAATATATTGTCAATTCAATGAATAAATTAATTCTGTAAAAAATGTCATAAGCGAGAATTAATAATAAGGTAAAAATAAGAGCAATATGAACGAGAAAATACAAATAAGTAGATAGAAAATAGAGGGAGTGAGTAAGAGAGATATAGAACGAGAGAGAGAAGGAAAGTAAAAGAGAAGGTGAGTGTAAGAGGGAGAGAGTAAGAGAGAGGTTCAGAGCAGGGAAAAGGAGGAGAGATTAAAAGAGAGAGGGAGGAGGAGAGTAAGAGGGAGGAAGTAGGAGAGAGGGCTTAGCGTAAGAGAGAGAGGGAGAGAGTGGGCGTAAGAGGGAAGGCGAGAGGTTGAGTGTAAGAGGGAGAAAGTAAGAGGGATAAAGTAAGAAAGAAAGAGGAGAGATTAAAGGAGAGTAAGAGGGAGATGTGAGATTAATAAAGAGCGGCAAAGATAGTGAGAGGAAGAGAGATTAAGGGAGGGAAGATGAGAACAAGAGGGCGAGGGTAAGAGGGAGATGTTGAGAGTATGAGAGATTAAGAAAAGAGGCAAAGAGAGGGGGAGAAGGAGAGATTAAGGGAGAGAAGGTGAGAGCAATGGAGAGGGTTAGAGGGAGACTTTAATAGAGAGAATATGAGAGCAAAGGAGTGGGTGAGAGAAAGAGAGTGAGAGTAAAAGAAAAAAAGAGTAAGAGAGAAAGAGAGGATGAGATAAAGGAAGAGTGACATAAAAGCGAAGAAAGGAAGGTAAAAGAAGGATCGAGAAATGTGGGGAATAGAAACTGGGAAATAAACACACAATCAGAAGAGAGAGAGAATAGGATAGAGAGAAGAGTTAAGAAGTGGCAACAGATCGGCACAATTACATGCCGCCTACACAACCCCACCATCAACCATTTATATTTTTTAAGACCGAGAACCGAAAATGCCATGCATATCTTTGCTTTCCTTGAAACGATTTCCTTTCGATTGTCTTCCTTCTCGTGACTACATTCAAAAATATTATCAAATACGACTATTCTAAATTGTTTGCCCATTACTATATTTATTCCAAGCATGAGCGGGTTCGGTGCGTATTACTGTCGAACAACCCAACCGGGTACGGGAAAAAATCTTATTAGCGGGCCCGGGTAGTGTTTTGTGACCCACGCTATCTTATCAACGTTTGCTTTTTTATCTACCTAACTTTATATAACTTACAAATTAAACTAAGCATAACCGACTATTAAAGGATAAAAAATTTTCGCGGATTTTGACGTCATTCTGTTTTTTTTTTTTGTTTTTTTTTTTTTTTTTTTTTTTTTTTATTGGTCCAAATCCGTGAATTTGTTTTGTTTGGTCTCGAAAAAAAATTAAAAAAAAATAAATAAATTAAAAAAAAAAAAAAAATTAAATAAAAAAACACTATATAAAATACATTATTTTTTAGTCATAATGTTGAATATGTTAAAATTGTTCAAGTTTTTAACAAGAAAAATCTCAAGTCGATGTTAAAAAATGCCGCAAAACATTGTTGATTTATTGAAGATGGAATGATTTATGACATCTCTCTAATTTGTAGTTAGATAATTGGTAGTTATTTTCATTTTTTAAAGTTGAATTATTTTCATTTTTTAAAGTTGAATTGTTCACTTATATTGCATATAATCCATTATTGTACATAATTAGGTTAGAATAACATTTATATTTTATATGAATACTACAGTATACACTCGCGAATAGGTCGCACTTTTTTTACCAAAAATTTCACAAAATATTAGGGGTGCGAACCTATCCGCTCGACATAAATGTAAAACAACACTAACTTGTCATCATGATTTCTGAAAAATCAGAAATGAGACCCATAAACACTAAAACTGTGGATTCAGTTCTGAATGAATTTTAAAACTGTAACTTGATATATAAACACTTTTTTTCTAAATGTTCCATAACGTTTTTTTCTGTAGTTATTTTTTTCCGAGTTGATATAAAAATACCGGTACTACAGTTACTTCCTTTTGTTTACATGATAACTGACGAAATGTATTTTAATGGCAAAAGTGAATTAATAATTGTAAGTTTTGAAATAAAGGTAAATATCTGATAATTCTTACGTTTAAAAAGAGCTGTGTAATGGTGCGACCTTATTGCGAGACAACAGTAAATCATCCATTATTAAGCCATGAAGTAGGGGTGCGACCTATCCAGTGGGGCGACCTATCCACGAGTATATACGGTACCTTATGAAAATTGAGATGTACTAGAGTGTGGGGGTGGTGTATCATAGATTTGGAGGGAGTATCATAGGTTGTGGAGGGGCATGAGACCCTTGCACCGGTCCTAGTCCTTGGCATACCTTTTTATACCTGTGGACCGCATAGTACACGTCATCAAAAGTCTTGGATTTATGCTGCACCACTAAAAAGGATCCAAGTTAATTTTTCGGAGCAGCTATTTGCCATAGAGAAAACTATATTGCTCACCCTCTTTCTACCTGACCTAGGATTGAACTCACGATTAATACGTTACCAAATTCACTGGAAGAGACAACTCAACACCGTCATCTCAACACCGTCATCTCAACACCGTCATCTCAACACCGCCGACTGAGCGCCGAGAAAACTCAAGACTGAGACAACTCAGTACCAGAAAAGCATACTTTTTTTTATAACCGTATATAAGTCGTAAGTTTTGAAATAAAGGTAAAAATAAAAGGTAGATATCTGATAAGTGCTACGTTTAAAAAGAGCTGTGTAACTCCTCAGATTATGGTGCGTGCTATCTGTGAGTCAACAGTAAATCATCCATTATTAAGCCATGAAGTAGTGGGGCGACCTATCTGAGAGTATATACGGGAACTTATGAAAATTGAGATGTACTAGAGTGGGGGGATGGGGTGGCATATCATAGATTTGGAGGGAGTATCATAGATTGGGGAGGAGCATGAGACCCTTGCACCAGTCTTGGTCCTGGGCAAACCATTTTATACCTGTGGACCGCATGATCTATGTCTCATCAAAAGTCTTGGATCTATGCCGCACCACTAAAAAAGATCCAAGTTAGTTTTTCGGAGCAGCTATTTTCCATACAGAAGACTATATGCATAAGTCTATACTTTAGAAATGGGGGAACAGTTGATTTTTTTTCCTCAGGAGAAAAGATTTTTCTATAATTAAAAAAAATAATGTCTTAATATAATATTATGATTGATGATAGTGTGATTAGTACACGTCGATGCTTGTGATGTATTTATTTTTTCATATCAATTCACCCAAAGCAAGGCAATAATGTTATTAAGACACAAAGGGCTACTGAGGAGGAAAGAGAATCTACTCCTATTGAGGAAAAAAAAATAAATACAATATCAGAGGTTAGGCGGGCATGTTAGAAGTATAGAGTTGAAGTAGACTTTAGAAGGAACCGAAAACCCAATCCTGAACAGGAAACAAAGGATAAACCTCTACTTCCCTTGAGGTCAAAAATTAAAACAATAAATAGGAAATACAATTTCAGAGTTTAAGCGGAGATGTTAGAAGTAGACTTTAGAAGGAACCGGAAGCCAGATCCTGAACAGGAAACAAAGGATAAATCTCTACTTCCCTTGAGGTCAAAAATTTTAAGTTTAAAAAGTTTAAGTGGAGATATTAGAAATATAGAGCTGAAGTAGACTTTAGAAGGAACCAGTAACCCAGTCCTAAACAAGGGATAAACAGCCTGTTCTAAAGACTAGAGAGACGTGTCATCCAAATGATAGGTGCACCTATCTACTCATATCGAGTGGGAGAAATCAGAGTTTAGGAAGAGTCGTTAGAAGCATAGAGTTGAAATGAGAGTTTTTAAATGAGTGATCAGTTACAAATTGAGAGATTCTTGAAGAAAAGAAATAGTTGCGTTACTAGGCAAGATCAACATGTAATAAAATGGTAATATCATATCATGACTGCAGTTTGGCTATGAGTGAATTTTATTAGAACATATCTTCAGTTTAAATGCAGGAAACATAATAATTACTTCAAAGGGTCGCACATTGATGTTGACACTCTTTCCTGTTACTCAGGGGTTGTTGCCAGAGTGAAAGCTAACTTATCCCTCATGGCACAGATATCCATTTTCATTTCATTAAAACTGTGTATGTATGTACGCCGGTGTGTGCGCATGTATATTTGAATTCGACAACAAACAAAAGGGCCGCGTATTTTGGTTGATACATATTCATGTTACCCAGGGGTATTGCCAGACTGCGGTAACCATCCATAACAATAAAATAAATGTTTGTCAGCGCTAAAGCTGAATTAGTCAAATAAAGCTTCATAAGCATCTATAAGCATAGATGAGGCACGATGGAGTAATAGATAGTGGCTCGGATTGAGGAATCGGAGAGCCGAGTTCGAATTCCAGTCGAGTTCATTCCCTTACGTGCTAATATCCTTGGTAAAGGTATGACTCCAACTGATGGGTAAATAGTAGGACAGACTGGGTTCTATAGCCTTGGTTGGCAACCAGTCTACCGTAGAAAGAAATGGCAACCTACTGCAGAAAAACCTTCCGACTAGCCTGTCATGACTCGAAAGAGACCTACAGTGTATCACGTATGATACTTAAACTTTAGCCCTCTGCATTATTAATATTATTTCCCATTCCACTGCATTCGTTGTCAATGCATCTCTGTTTCAGTGTCCTTATTGTTAATTTCACTCAAAGTTGTTTTCTGTTGCCATAGCAGGATATGATAACACAACTATGAAATTCAAACACACTATTGGCAGGATAACCTATTTGTACAGCAAATGAAGTCACATACAGAGTGATGAAGGTTAAATGACTGAACGAAGCATCTACTTGGACTTGTTAGTATATTACACCGTCTTTGTCATGACGATAAACTACATCCGGCACTAAGGCTGCTGTTCGGGAGGTTTTGAGAAGCTTGGAACCACCTCTTAATTTCTGTTGTTACCAGGTCGACCCTAACCAAGGGTCCCAGGGCAAATAGTTAACACCCAGACTAGGGCCAAAACATGAAAATTTAAAAATGCATTTTAAAAGATTACCAGCAATACATTTTCATAGTAAAATAAATAAATAAATTACCACCAATACATTATCGAAAAAAATGTTTACCAGTTAAGTGCTATACCTGATAAACGCTTGGGCGATCATGTATCTTTCGATACATGACTGACGAGGCAAAAGATTTTACCGGGTAGACTGGTTGCTAATTAAGTCTAAAGAACTCAGTCTGTCCTGCTAGTCAACTCATAACGTGGACAAGAACAATTCATACATTTCCTAAAGTAAATCTAACGAACTCACCTGGGATTCGAACGCCGGTCTCCAAGTTCTCATCCCGAGCCGATATCCATTACTCCACAACGCACATTAATACATTTTTGGTATATTACTGTATTACCAAGACTCACAAAAACATAAAATTTCAGCATTAAATGAGGCATAAAGAGTTAATATGCCGTTAAACCTAACAAATCAAACTATATTACAAGCGACACAGATGGCCATTTTCATTTCATTCAAATTGTATATATCCACCCTTGTGCAAATTAATTGAAACAAAACGAATAATTCCGTTATTATTTATTTATTTTTGTATTATTCCAATGAAGCATGACCCAATGCACATGTTAGTATTTCGTATGTCCATTCCTCGAAGTCTTTCCTTGCAGATTGACCACAGATTCTCGATTGGATCTAAATCAGGAGAGTTTCCCGGTCAATCTATAGTACTTTGATTTGCTCACTGGTAAGGCTTTCCAGTGTGTTCGTGCAGCGTTTGCAATTTTCGTACGCCTCCTTGGATTAACGTCCATCGTGGACAATGGCCGTAGGACAACTAATCGACAGTCGAAACAATAGTGTCTGCGCGTGATAAAAATCTGATGCAATTACGGATGTCGCAATATTTTCCAGGCCCAAAACAAATATAGATTCATATCATTACACACCACTGCAAATGACCTAATCTGAGGGAAAAATAAATATCGATTACGCCCTTTTCACTCCAGTGGGTCTAAATCTGACCGTATGGTGAAAGCAAGGAAACTAAAGCGGTTGTTCAATAATTATTCATCCTATTATTAAAATAATTATCCGATTTTTTTTTTTAACGTTTCAACGTATTTTTTGTTCTTACTTTATTATTTACACTCAGACAGTGCGTGTGAGGGAGTGAGAATCATGTCTTCATTTCTAATATAGATTATTAAATTGGATCAGACACGTTCATCGCTTGTCACCTGCCCGGTTCGTTCCAATTAGTCACACTATTCAATGTCAAAATGAATCAATATATAATTATAAACAATTGATGACTTTAATATTGTTTTCACGCTCCGTCGCGCGAGCTGACACACATAATGCAATTTTTTTTTTTTTTAAATAATTTCCAGGATGATAAAAAAATGAATAAGTAAAAAATACGTGTCTATTAACCTTCCATATATGGCTTGTCCTCAAGTGGCTGTCCATTTTAAAACGCTGAAGTCTGAGCAATATAAGCTTATCTCCTGCAGCTAATGTGAGAACGTCATAGAAAATTGATTTGGTGAAGATAAGCCACGACATGATCATCTAAAGGTTTCTTTATCTATCTATCTATCTATCTATCTATCTCTCTCTCTCTCTCTCTCTCTCTATATATATATATATATATATATATATATATATATATATATATATATATTGAGGGATATCTGTCTATTTTGGGAAATTATCTATATCTATTTATCAATATATATATATATATATATATATATATATGGGGAATTATCTATTTTGGGAAATTATCTGGGAAATTATCTATATATCTATCTATCTCAGTTATTCAATCTATTCATATATCTATATATATCTATATATATATATATATATATATATATATATATATATATTGATTTATCTATTTTTGGGAAATTATCTATCTACCTATTTTCAAGAAATTATCTATATATTTTTGTAAATTATCTCTATCTATCTCATCTATCTATCTATCTATCTATCTATCTCATCTATTCTATCTATCTATCTATCTATCTATCTATATATATATATATATATATATATATATATATATATATATATATATTTGAGGGAATTATCTATTTTTTGTAAATTATCTATTTACCTTTTTTCAAAATTATCTATCTATCTATCTATCTCTCTATCTATCTATCTATTTTCAAGAAATTATCTATCTACCTATTTTCAAGAAATTATATCTATCTATTTTTGTAAATTATCTATCTATCTATCTATCTATCTATCTATCTATCTATCTATCTATCTATCTCAGTCTATTCCTATCTATCTATCTATCTATATATATATATATATATATATATATATATATATATATATATATATATATATATTAAGGCAGAATTATCTATTTTTGTAAATTATCTAGCTACCTTTTTTTCAAGAAATTATCTATCTATCTATCTATCTATCTATCTATCTATCTATCTATCTATCTATCTATCTATCTATCTATATATATATATATATATATATATATATATATATATTGGGGTGGAATTATCTATTTTTGTAAATTATCTATCTACCTATTTTCAAGAAATTATCTCTCTATCTATCTATTTTTGTAAATTATCTATCTATCTATCTATCTATCTATCTATCTATCTCAGTCTATTCCTATCTATCTATCTATCTATCTATCTATCTATCTATCTAGCTAGCTAGCTAGCTAGCAGCTTTTATTGTCTCTTTTATCGCTATCTCTGTCTGCTGAATCTATATCTCTGCCCTTTTCTCCCTCTCTCGCTGTTTCTATCTATTGTGTAGTATACGGCTATTGGTTAGCTAAACAACATGTCACCCCGTGTTGGAACATTTAATGTCGAATATATAGTTTTATGGGGTAAAAATTACAATTAGATAAGCAGACACAGGCCCAGTTTACACGAGTGTAAGAATGTTAGATCCGGTTTTGAGTCTTGTGAAAAGGTCACTTACGTCCGGTTTACACCTGAAGGTCAAAAAGGTAGAAATCTGCTCGGTTATGCCAGAGTTAAAAAAAAATGACAAAGATCCGCTTTAAGCCAGTGTTAAAAGATAGAAACAGGCCCAATTTAAACAAGAGTAAAAATGTTAGACCTAGGCCTGGTTTTGAGTAGAATACGTTCAATTTCTTCTTTTTCAGGACGTGAGCGATCACGATTCTCCACAGCTTCCTTTCCTTTTGTTATATGGGAGTAAATTGTCACCGCCGACACTTGAGTTTGAACATAGATCGCCAGTGAGCAAACACAGGCGATCCCATTATTGAATTAAGTAGACCACGTGACCATAGAGGAAACGCATATATAGGAAGTCGCGTGACGTCTAGACTGATCTTCATTTTTAGTCTATCCTCTATTATTATACGGACCGCTATTTTCTATACTATTCCCTGTACTATTTCTCTATTTGGATCACTATAAGGTGGACTATTCAAGCGAGTATTATCGAGCAAGTACTATAAGTGCAAATGTTATTCGAAGGCGTCTGACACCAGCATTGTTCAACGGCGTACTATAGTTGTATCTGCGATTACAACGTCTCTACTACATCGAGCAAGACGGAAATGACATCGAATATTCGTGGGCATTACAACAGTGGCAACGAGTGTTAGTTGACATCACAAAGCCTTCGTAGCCCGGAGTGAAAATTGTCATTGTGCTATATCTCCTAATCTCTGTTCTGCTAACCATACGCTTTCCTCTGTTTCTTTTGCCATCAATATATTCTGTGAGTATCAAATCCAATTTATACCAGTCAAAAAGATAGATATTTGTCCTAGTCAAAGATTACCTTCGAGTTAAAATGGTTGACAGATGTCCGATTTAGTGTAGTATGTAAAAGATGATATAAATTCGATTTACACAATCAGTACACAAGCGCAAAAACACCCTCCCTAAAACAGCGATTTCTTCTTGCAACGACAACCTCACCTGTGTGGAATCGCTTCCTGGATAAATGCCTTTTGGGGGCTTGAAACAGTTGACCAACTGAAGAAGCTATGTCAAGATTATGCGGCAGATGTGTCAAAACAAGCCAACTACATTTCCGTAGGGACACTTTTATCAAGTTGGTTATGTGTCAGGTGACATTGTCGTACAACAGCTTCCGTTCTTCGTCTGGTGTTGTTCAAAGTGTCTGATCATGTGCCATGAAGTCTACAGGGTAAAACATCTCACCCTGTCGGCTGGGGCTTCAGAATATGGCGACTGCACCTCTGCGGAGGGGTAATACCCCCCCAAGAAGGTGTCCTGGGTAAGACGATAAACTACATCCGACTACATCCGACGCCTCTGATCAGGAGGTTTTGAGGAGCGTAGAACTACCTCTTAATTGCTGGTGTTCCCAGGTCCACACTGACCCGGGGTGGCAGCACCTGTTAGGGTCCCAGGTAAGGGAAAATAGTTAACACCCTAATCTGGAGCTAAAACACTATGAAAGTGTAAAAATAGGCTTTAGTATTAACAATAAATTTTTCGAAGGAAAAATATTGCCAGCAATGCAATTTAGAAAAAAATAAATGCTACAAGCAATACATTTCCGAGGAAAAATATTACCAACAATGCATTTTTAAGGAAAAGGGTATTAACAGCAATATATAGTTTTGGAAAAAAAATTACCAGGAATAAAAATCTTGTCGGCATTAAATAACTGTTGTAGAGTGAACGAAAAGTTTTTTTTTTTTTTTCCGTATGAATCCAAAATACGTTCGTCGTCAAGTGTTGTATATGGCGAAACGAATTTTTTTTTCTTTAATTTTTTTTTTCCGTATGAATTTCGAGTCCTGGTCGCCAAAGTTGTTATAGAGTGAACGAAAAATTTTTTCTCTCCGTATGAGTAACGAATTCCTCGTCGCCAATGTGTTGTTATGGCCGGTGATTTTTTTTCTTCCGTATGAGTTACGAATCCCTCGTCGCCAATGTGTTGTAGAGTAGTTTTCACAGTGGAGGCTTGTATTTCACTAAGTCGGTCCTAAAAGGGTCCGACGTACAAAACGTTAGGAACTTGAAATAATAGTTAATGACGCAGCAATCTAGTTGTGGTGCTTGATACTTTAAGGTCCGACATCGACTGACCCGACCAACTCACTGAGCCCTCCCCCCCTGGCGACTGCTGCTACTCCTACTTGTTATATCTGGGAGAGTCTATTTACAATAGAATAGATATGTTCTAGTATTACAATAACCCATTGTGGCTGATATACCGTAAAACAAAACAAAACAAAACAAACAAAAACAAAGCAAAACATCTTTTGTGTCCCAGCGTAGGCTGTTATTGATAATTCGTTACTGAATTTAGAATAATTAAATAAAAAAAAAAATTACAAAATATGTCTTTCTTTTCTGAATTTTTGGGGATGGGGGAGTTATAACTATTTACACGATTTATATTCGAACACTTGTTCTCATTTTTGAATATTTGCCTCCATTTTTTTTGTTGTTATCACAAGGTTTCGGCTGTTCTTCATATACACTTTCCCAGATTGTATATCCCACCCCGCTGTAATCTACACGTAATTCTGAACTGAACCCTTTATTTAAAGCAACGGGCGTAGACTGTTCTCGTCCCACTGCTCATATCTAGGAATATCGACTAGTTCTTAATCTTATTAGTTATCTCGTTTCTAGTTAAGAATAATTTAAAACTGTTTCGACTGTAGTGTGGCTGTTGGAGTGTTGTGTGTGACGTTTAAATATTCCCAAACTCATTAATTTCTAAGCCAATGTAGAAATGACTTATTTTAACGCCTCTAAAACAAAACTGCTCTCTTTTAACCCTATATTACCCAATTTTTTAAAAAGTACACACGATTCCTAGCTGATAATTTGTTTCTTTTACTCCTACCCACTACTCTCCTGACTCAGTGAATGCGTGTAGCACGCAGAGTGGCGCAGTTTTAGTTCAGATATCGTGGGAGGAAGACGCCAATTCCGAGGTGACTCTTTCTCAGTCTATTCCTCTATCTATCTATCTATCTATCTATCTATCTATCTATCTAATATATATTGGGGGAATTATCTATTTTTGAAAATTATCTATCTATCTATCTATCTGGTTGTTCAGGAAATATCTATATCTATTTTTTTGGAAATTATTGATCTATTTATGGAAATTATCTGTCTATATATCTATTTTCAGGAAATATCTATCTATCTATATCTACTTTTGGAAATTATCTATCAATGGAAATTATCTATCTATCTATCTATCTATCTATCTATGTTCAGGAAATATCTATCTATATCTATTTTTGGAAATTATCTATCAATGGAAATTATCTATCTATCTATCTATCTATCTATCTATCTATCTAGCTAGCTAGCTTTTATTGTCTCTTTTATCGCTATCTCTGTCTGTCTGCTGAACTTCTCTCTATTGTGTAGTATGCGGCTTATGGTTAGCTAAACAATATGTCACCCACTACTTTCCTGGCTCCGTGAATGTGTGTAGCACGCAGTGTGGCGCAGTTGTAGTTCAGATATCGTGGGCGGAAGATGCCAATTCCGAAGTGACTATCGCAGGATTAACCATTTGAGAGAATCCTTTTTTTTTGCCAGAAATCATCATGGCTGATGCTAACCACCAGGCCAATGATTCCTTGCGACTTCTCGGGCTAACGTTTTCCGCTACTTGGAAAGCTGGTTCCCTGTGTCGTACTAGTCAATATTTCTCGCTGGAATCTAGCTTACACATTTATAAGTTTACCATTCGTCCATGCATTGATTGTTGCTATCTGGCTTAGCGGGTTTTGTTGCTGTCTCGAGTAGGTATTTAGAGATTCTTAACAAAATACAAAGAATCTGCAATGATATTGATCTTGTCCTGGCATCTCAGCTTCAACCGCCGTAACGTACCTTCCTTGTTCCTTTTCTATAAATACATTCATGGTAATAGTTCAAATGAACTTTGCTCTATGGTACCTAGATTTTATGAATTTAAGCGCAGTACTAGGTTGGCGGCAAGGTCTCATCATTTTATTGTTGATTTGGCTAGATGTAAGCGTACGTTTTATGCTAACATTTTCCTATCTCACAGTTCTAGTTTATTGAACTCATTTCCGGCTTCTTGCTTTCCAGTCAAGTCTGATCTTCAAAAATTTAAATGCATTGTCAATTATTATCATCTATCTTTTTAATTCTTTTCTTTTTGTTGTGGATTCCGAGATCAAATTCGGTCTCTAATGAATGATAAACGCAGGACTTAAATCTAAGAAATAAAATGTATTTACACAATAATACAAAGGGTAATAATGTTAGTAAATCCAAGAACGCAGTTAGTAGCAATAATATATAGATATATACAGTCTCGAAGTAGGACTTTCTTAGAGTCTACGTTCTTGTAACTGACTTCTACAAGAGGTTACCTCACACTATTACTCTACCTCCAACTCAATCACAATCTCAGACTTCTTACTATCTCAATCTGACTACTCTGACTGACTCTGGGTATTTAACGGCAGCAGTCCAAGTAACACTATGGTCGAGTCCACTTATATGAAAAAAGGGAGGACCCCCATAACACTTTTATTGTTTTATTTTAATTTTTCTTTTATTGTTATATAATACCGCTTTTTTTCTCTCATATTCTTTCACACGCAATAACCCCTTACGTCTTAGTGATTTTATTGCCTTACTTGGTATGAATGAATAAAAACAAAAGGAGAAACTATACTTCATCTACGCGTTTTGTCCTCTAATAGACTTTACCAAGGCCAATATAAGGATTTTATCTTGCAACATATATTTATAAACTGAAGTAAAGATATCGTTAAGTTTTTCTAAATTTTAAAATCTAAAAATTCTCATAAATTGTCTTCAGACTAAAAGCTTCGTTAAAGAATAGTTTTATGTTTATTCATATAGTTTTTCTACACATATTTCTATTTCTATCTGTATCCTTACACACACCGACACATACACATATATATATATATACACTACAATTCAAAAGTTTGAAGCCAGCCCAAGAATTAGCATGGGATGAACTTGACAGAAGAGTGAAAAAAAATGTAAAACTGCTCTTAGAGTCATTGAAAAAAGAATGCAATTAATTATCAAATTTATACTTTGAGAATTGTTTGCAACGAATGCTAAAAATTACTGCTGCAGTAATCAAGGTTAAAGGAGGATGTTTTGACAAGAGCAAAATTTAATCATAAAATGCTGTTTTTTCCTTTTTATCGTAATAAAATTTCTAATAAAATGATTGAGAAAAAAGGACTAGGCATAAACTACAAGAAGACAGAATGCATGGTCATCACTAAAAGGATGAGCCCGAAAGGCGGAAGTTTAAATATCTGGGAAGCATTTTGACAGAGGACGGTAAATGCGAATCTTAGATCCGTAGACGTCTTGGAATGGCCAAGGGCGCATTCCAAAATCTGTGCAGAGTATTGCAAGACAGAAGAATTTCTTTGGTAACAAAGAAATGAAAACTGAGCTGTTACGTGATATCTGTCCTTCTTTACGGCAGCGAATGTTGGAGGATTCCCTCAAAAATGAAGAAACGACTCGAGGCGACGGAGAGTGCGAAGAAAGAATTCGGCATAAACTACAAGAAAACAGAATGCATGGTCATCACTAAAAGGATGAGCCCAAAATGCGATTTGCATGTCGGGAACACTAGAATCAAGATGAGGCGGAAGTTTAAATATCTGGGAAGCGTTCTGACAGAGGGCGGTAAGTGCGAATCTTAGATCCGTAGACGTATTGGAATGGCCAAGGGCTCATTCCAAAATCTGGGCAGAGTATTGCGAGACAGGAGGATTTCTTTGGTAACAAAGAAATGAAAACTGAGCTGTTACGTGATATCTGTCCTTCTTTACGGCAGCGAATGTTGGGCAAAGAAGAAGAAATTCGAGGCGACAGAGATGTGGTTCTACAGAACAATGCTAAGGTTATCATGGACCTAGCGTGTGAGCAACGATAAGGTCTTAGGGAAGATGCAAACAAGGAGGAAGCTTATACATAATATCAGAAAGAGGCAGCTGAAATTTCTGGGACACATAATGAGGAAGGAAGGCCTGGAGAATCTGATACTCACGGGTCGAATAGAGGGAAAGAGGGACAAAGGAAAAATAACGTGTGACATACCTAGGGGCGAAAGCAAGTGGTTGACAGAACGTGGTCTGGGGGAGGAGGAAGCAGAGGGAAGGAACTTGTTGAGAGCTGTAAGAGATAGAGGGAGGTGGAGAGCCATGATCGCCTATATCCTGCAAGAACATGGCACATAAGAAGAAAGAAAAAGATCATAATTTTCTGGGCTAATCTAAAAAGATTATCAGGGGTCACCTCAAAAGTTTGAATTGTAGTGTATATATATATATATATATATATATATATATATATGAAAAGAAAGAACAGTAAGATATAATGTATATAAATAAAAAGAAAGAACAGTAAGATATAAAGGAAAATCTAGACATCCCTTGTTCAATTCAAGTAGAATATTCTGTAACCATGGTAACGTGATTTTAGCTGTGTCTTTAAAACCCGGTAATTTTTAAAAGTTACTCCAAAATTCGCTTGAAGATGAAATGGAACTAATGCTTTTAATTTAATTGCAAAATTAAATTCGGGGTTTTTAGCTTCTATTTTTGAAACATGGTTAGAACTGTGTAGCGGAAAAAAACATATTTTAAATCAATTAATTTATAAATATATATTTATATATATATATATATATATATATATATATATATATATATATATATATATAAAATATAGTTTTCAGGTGTGTTATATTTATGGGTTAAAGTGCTCAATACTAGGGATAGAGTATATGTAAATATAAAAATTGAGATTGGGGTTAACACCCAGCGATGACAGTCTGTTTCATGCTTAATTAGTTCATATAATATTGTGCTTTTTGGAATTGCATAATCAGTTTCTATCTCCTTTTTTTCCATGTCATCGTGAACAACATCTCGTCACTGGTATAGCACAATAATTGACGAAGAAGTAAATTACTGGAAACAGCGGGAAAATATGTTTTTACACGCCTAGGAAAATTTTGAAAAAGATCAATAAACATATACGACTATTTTTGACTTATCATTAGAGCTTTAAGGCTTCGTTCGGGTACAAGGGTTTATGGCAGTACATATATCTATTTTACGAGTTCCGTAATTTTTTTTTAAACCAGTCACGGGTTATTTGATTGACACGATTATTTTTCGGGTAACTGGTGTTTTTTTTTTTTTTTTTTTTTTTTTTTGCACCTGGCTACAAAATGCTTTGTTCTAGTCGTCAGGTGAATAATACGTCTCTTGTCGGAGATTAGCAAGAAGATCGGATTTCTTTTGCTAGACTCTCCAAAGCCAAGGAACTTCTTAAGACCTTTAATCTCCTTAGCGTTTGAAAGATAAAGTGTCGGGGTCACAAGAGGAAATGAAATCAAACTTCCCCCAACCAATTCTCCATTTATTCATCAGTAACAAATATAAAAGAGTCAACACAAGAAAAGTTTATAAATAAACGATCTCCTTTGTCCAGTTATGCATAAGGCTACAGGTATAGAGAGCTTAGCGAGGATAGGGATAGTTGCATTAATAAAGCAAGACTTCCTACGACTGTAAAAATATTTTCTGGCTTTAAATAACCCGAAAAAGTTTTATAAGATATAAAAAACAAATCAACCATATTGGATTTTAAATGGTTTTACAAATCCTTAAAAAAATTACACTTGATTTTTGTACATAGAAATAAATACAATGTTTATTTGCATATAATGGTATTTCGTGTACAATACAAACTTCTTTTTCTATTTATAAAAAATATTAACGTATATTCTTTTCATGTAAAATAAATCAAATATTAAGAAGGAAAGCTCCATCAATCCTGGAAAGAGCAATAACAGCTACTGGACTTGAGAAACCTATTTTCATGAAAAATTGTTTTAAGAGAAATATTTTATAAATTTCATCCAACAGCAGCATTGACTTCTCGGTCAATGAATGCTGAATATTTTCTTATAAGGAAAAGGCTAATATTACCGTTACTATCATATGACTGAAAATGTGGAATTATCATTGAAATGGGAGGGATCAATATTTATCTAGGAACAAAAGACATTTTCCAAATGACAGCAAAACCCTCTGGTCCTTTAAGTTTATACAAAACTCTTTCACATGAATTCATGAAGCATCAAATACTTGCGGACAGGGGGCAACAACTTAAAACACTAAGATTTGTATCAGGAAATCATTATTATCCCCAAAACATTCTTATGATATAAAATATTTTCTGGGTTTAAAAACTCCATAAAAGGTTGATAAACCGTAAAAAATCAACAATATTGGATTTTAAGTTGCTTTATAAATTCTGATAATAGAAAAATTACACTTGATTTTTATACATAGAAATAAATACAACGTTTATTTACATACAATGGTATTTGGTGTGCAATATAAATTTCTTTTTCTTTATATAAAAAAGCATTAATGTACATTCTTTTCATGTAAATTAAAAGGTTAGGGAGGAAATCCCCATCAATAATGGAAAGAGCGATAACAGCTACTGGACTTGAGAAACCTATTTTCATGAAAAATCGTTGTAATACAAAGATTTTATAAATTATAAACAAAAGCAGCACTGCCTACTAGGCCAATGAATACCGATTTCTTTATAAGGAAACGTCTAATATTGTCATCATCTTTATCCTATAATACACCTATATATAATACCCCTATAAGTCAGTAACAGTTTGTATTTTGTTTTTGTGGGTTTTGTTTTTTCTTAGATTTTGGGTGGGGGTATGTTTTTTCGGAAAGGTTATATGGTTTGTCTTTTTTTTTGTTTTTATGATGTTACTTAAGTAAATATACTTTTATGTCATATTTCTTTCGGACGTAGGTGATCATAGCTTTCCACGGATTCCTTTTTTTATTATCTTTGAACTGGCATGATTTTTTTTTTTGGTAAAGACAGTGGTTTCCGATTACCTTCTCTATTTGGAATTTAAAGTGATTCTCACTCAAGGCTAGAGAGATAAGTCTACATTGCTATTTAACTTTGTGGGGACAAAGAAGAGATTGACGTGTGCCATTTCCAAGGGCGTTCGTGCGGAAGTGAACGCAACAGACATGTCCGGGTTTTGAACTCGTCTCTCTGATCTCACTTTCCGCGCCTATTCAAAAGTTAACTATAATATAAAAGGTAAAATACGATAAACCCAAAGAAAGAAAATCAAGATTGTCTTTGACTGGGCTTGTTACCGCTCCGAAAAGTTTTACTGGCCTTTTTACCGCCCGTGAAAGTACCGGATTTTCATATGCTTTATCTTTACCAGGAGTCAGATCAAACCCAAAATAAAAATTGCTGACATTACAGGGTTGGAGTTGCCCAATTCTGGAATGGAGCAGACTTGTGGGTGACGAAATCTTTTCTACCCCATAAGGCATTGTGGAGGAATTGGTAACGGCTCGGAATGAAGAATCGGAGAGCCGAGTTCGAATTCCAGTCGATTCCATTACATTCACTTACGTGCTAATACCCTTGGGAAAAGTATGAATCCTCTTCTCCCCCCCCCCAAGTATGGGGAAATAGCAAGACTGACTGGGTTCTATAGCCTTGGATGGCAATTGGTCTACTGCAGAAAGAAATGGTAACCTATTACGGGAAAAAATCTACATCGTCAGTCATGTATCGAAAGAGTTGTTGTTATTATGTGTCATGCGTGATCATGTATCTTTCGATACATGACTGAAAATATGTTGTATTCATGAGTTCTGCTAGGCCATTCGTAAGTTCTGCCAGACCATCGCAGCTAAGACGCGTCATGCCAAAGACACAAAGTCAAATCATTCTCATTCCTTTCGAAAGTGAAAAAGAGGTTCCATTCGAAAAACTTCTCCCCAAGAGCCGTTGTCTTGTGCAACAGACATGATGCTTTACCGGTCATTAAGAACTTAACCTATACAAGTCTAAGATCTATCTATATCTATCTTACATATCCTCATAATCTGACCTTCCTGAAAATGGCATCATTCATAAACCCTCTACATCGAGTGGCTCTTAGGGCTTGTCTTAGGTGAACAACGAAAAAAAGTAATGTAAAGAGGTTGAATACGTGACAAGTGATACAGGCGTGAACAACAGCTGCCAAAATTGGGGGTCATTAACATGGATAAAAAGAGGAAGGACTTGCGGAGGCAAAACGTGTGTGTGTGTGTGTGTGTGTGTGCTAAAAAATGTGGAGCATTTTGTCCACCGGATGGAACAACATTGTCTACACAGGAAAATTCGCTCGAAAGAATAGGTGGATAAGTTTAGTCAGCTGCATTCAAGAAACCATTTGCGTGTGCGCAGACACTTTTAGAACTTATTACTCTTCAGAGATCTATCTCAAACTATTAATATATATATATATATATATATATATATATATATATATATATATATATATATATATATATATCTCAGACTATATATTTCAGACTATTAATATCTATCTATAAATCTATCTATATATTTTAGTCTGTTCATATCTATCTATCTATCTAGCTAGCTATTTTTAAAGACATTTTCTATATTTATACATTCTTTTAATAGATACAAATATTTAATTAAATGCTCTGTTTATGATAAACAGTATTAACAACATTTACCGGTCTGAATGTCCTTTTCTGACATTGTCATAAAAAAAATGTGTTCTCCGACATGAATCGAACCTGTATCCTATACGGAACCGTCATATAGCCTGACGTGCTTTTACCAATTTCGCCACAGAGGAGCGTTTCGGCTAGAAAGGTCGATTTTATTGTTTTTAAACTACAATTTTGCATGATATTCTCACGTACATTCATATCTGCTCGATGCTTATCCAACTGTAAACAAATGACGTAACACATTATGAAATGGACTAAGTTTGACAATTATTTTTTATAACATTTTTATGCTTATACATTCTTTTTATAGATACAAATATTTAAGTAAATGCTCTGTTTATAATAAACAGTATTAACACCATTTACCGAACTGAACGTCAAAAAAATTTCAGGATTTGAACGATCATGGCTCTCACTGATTTCCTGATTTGAAAGATCTCGCCTAATCCCTTTTCTCCAACCATTTACACAATTTTCTTCTTCTTCTTCTTCTTCTTCTTCTTCTTCTCTCTCTCTCTCTCTTCTCTCTCTATATAATATATATATAAGGACATGTTTTATATCTATCTATATATATATATAAATATATACATGGTATATATATATATATATATATATATATATATATATATATAATCCTTTTCTACCAACCATTTACACAAATTTTTATCTTCTTCTTCCCTTTTCTTATTCTTACTTCTTCTTCTTCTCTTCTTCTCTCTCTCTCTCTGTCTCTCTCTATATATATATATATATATATACATGGTATATATATATATATATATATATATATATATATATAAGGACATATATATATATATATATATATATATATATATATATATATATATATATATATACATGTCCTTTCAGGATGTGAACGATCATGGCTCTCACTGATTTCCTGGCCTTTCTCGCTCTTCGTAAAGTTTTTATCTATCTCGCCTAATCCCTTTTCTACCAACCATTTACACAAATTTCTTCTTTCTTCTTCAACCATATATATATATATATATTCGTTATATATATTATATATATATATATATATATACCATGTCCTTTCAGGATGTGAACTCTGTATCCCTTTCCCTGGCCTTTCTCGCTCTTCAAAAGTTTTTATCTCTCTGAGTGTCCCTTTTTCCAACCCCTTTACACAAGTTCGTTCAGGTTATTTAGCCTAGTATCCCTTGCTTTAAATTCTTTGTCTTTTCCTGTTGAACATTATTATTTAGCCTAGTCCTTTTGTTCTTTCTGTTGAACATTATAAGTGTCCTTTTTGTTTCTGTTTCTTCTAATACTTCATCATTGCTCACATGTTCAGTCCATGGTATTCACAACATCCTTCTGTAGAACCACATTTCTGTTGCTTCACGTCTCTTCTTCATCTTTGACAAGATTTTCTGTCATTCACTGTCATGTAGGAGAACCGACATTAAATAATAATTCAATAGTCTTTTTCAAAAATGTTTCTTGTTTCTTAAAACTTTGCCATTTTCCTTTCTTTCTAGAGATGCATCTATCCCAATGCGTCTTCGGATTTCGGTGTCACAGTTTCCGTTCTGTTAAAATAATAAATTAATATTTATTTTTTCAATGTTTAGATATAATTATGAATTCATTATCCATAAAATATATATATATATATTAATCCTGAAGTTCCATTTATCAAAATACTGGGAACTCCTTTCGTCTATCTAAAAAGAATTTTAAAAGCAAGAAAAGCATGTACAGAATTAATTGATGGAAAAGAATTTCAAGTTGAAATAATCAATGAAATGTTTCAATTTTAATTTTTTTATTCTGTGTGTGCGCCCAGGAGGGGGGTATTCGAATTTTTTACTCAATAGCCAACCGACATGAAACATCCCATAAGGGTGGTGTAAAGAAAAGCTGACGAACGTTTCAGCTTATAGTGAATGCAATTTGTCCAATGCAATTTGACTACTGCCCATAAGTGAGGCTCGATCATTTCTTTTGCAGTCGGGTAGATCGAGGAGGGAAATATAAGTACAAATAATTCACTGTTCAGTCAAAATTTTGGTTAGTGACTGTTTATGCAAAAATGAGAAAAGTGCTCGGAAAATTTGATACGCACAGGACAGATTGAAGGCAAGAGGGACAGAGGAAAATAACGCATAACCTATCTAGCGGGACAAGAGTTGGGAGAGATAGCAAAAAGACAAGATTTCTTAAGAGCTAAGAGAGGAAGTTGTGGAGCACCATGATCGTCCTGAAGGGACACGGCACATAGAAGAAGAAGAAGAAGAAGAAGAAGAAGAAGAAGAAGAAGAAGGAGGAGAAGGAGGAGAAGGCGAAGAAGAATTGCAGACAACAATGGTTGCTTTCATCCGACATGGAAAGCTGTATAAGAAAACATTAAAAAGAATCTATCATTGGTTTAGTTGAAAAATTACGAGATGGTTAACAAATATGACAGACACCTGAAGCAGTTTTGAGTGTCCCAAATGAGATGAACGTGCGTGTCAGTATCTAAAGACATATAATAACAAATACGTAAGTATCATGGTAACTCTACCCACAGGAGTTCTTACTGGAAGACAAAGAGGGTGCAGGACAATATGGCGTCATCAGATGTTGAACGACGGAAATTAATGGTCACCAATTCGTGGATAATGATATTTTTGCCGCGATTTATCAGTTGTTCCTTTTTGACCAATGGTCAACGGGAATTTTACTTTGTCAATGAAACTGGCGCGTGTTAAAATCCTCGCAGAAAAATTTTCAAACTTAAAGAAAAAATATGCCAAAAGCAATATTGCATTTTTATTAAATAAGTATTTGTTATTTTAATCATTAAATTCTTTTTAAAATAGTGGGAGTTTTTTGTATGTTAAATAATAAAACTTCTAATTTTTTCAAAAAATTAATGAAAAATATGGTGCAGGCACCCTAATAGAACCAACTGTGCTTTGCACCATCTTACCTGCATTTCTCCACAAAATTTGGTTTCGATTGGTCAATCTATGACTATATTAGAGGGTGTGACTGACGGACTAACAGAAGTCACAGAATTTTGTATATAGACGGAGTTTTACTTTGGCAACGAAGCCTTGATTCTCTTAAGTACCAAGTTCCATTCACACTGCCCCTCATTCTCTTTTCTCTCTCTCTCTCTCTTTTACTTACAATTCTTATATTTTCTTTTTTCTTTTTTTTCTTATTATCTCTCTCTCTTTCTCCTCCCATTGTTTATTTTTGTGTTTGTTTATTTTCAATCTTGTTTTTCTTTATTTCGTTATTTCCCTTGAATATCATTTTTATCTACTCTCTCTCTCTCTCTCTCTCTCTCTCTATATATATATATATATATATATATATATATATATATATATATATATATCCGTGGTAAGTAATCCAAGTAGATCCTATTAATATAAAATATTAAAACTGATCCACAAAAGAGAGCTCAATATAATTTTGATTATAGAGCATATAAGTGAATTACAATTAATGAGATCCAAATAACTTACCTCATAGAGATGAGCATTTCACCCATGGGAAAGAAGTTTTTCCCTGGACTTATCAATGTATTTACTTTGATAAGTCCAGGGGAAAACTATTCCATGGACAAAATGATCATCTGTATGAGGTAAATTGTTTGTAGCTCATTAATTACACATATGCGCGCATATATATATATATATATATATATATATATATATATATATATATATATATATATATATATGTATGTATTTCTGTAAGAACATTTCTCTCCATTTTTCAGTTCATTCTTTTTTTCAATTTTTCTATCCCTTCGCTTTTGCTCTTTGTTTGCTTTATTCTTTTATCGTTACATAAAATTTCTTTTTTTTCCTGTCGTCGCTTTTTCTGCCATTTTTCATCTTTCATTCTTTCTTACCCACTATTTATCCTATTTCTTGCACAGTGGGTAAATTTATCTGACCCTTCACAAACTCAAATCAACTGAAAATTCATTTTTTAGTTTGGTAATTCAGTTTATCATCGATATCTATCTATCTATCTATCTATCTATCTATCTATCTATCTATTTTAGTCTGTTCATGTTTACCTATCTATCTATGTTCATGTCTAGCTATGTTTTCCTCTTTCTTTATTTTTCTCTCTCTCTCTTCAATTGAGCACTGTTGAGAGACAGGCTGATTTATAAACAACAGCCACTTGCGTTAATGCAAACCTCTTCAGTAAAATGAATTGGAGTACTCCGGCTGACTGGCATTTGTTTACATTTGTAAAAACAATACGCTAGATTTAGCTGTTTTTCTCTGTCGAATGAAGTTAGCTCAATGGTAGAAACACCAAATCGGTTCGGTTTCGATCCTGGCTTGAGGCATTCGGATGTCTAGTCGCACTGAGGAACTGTGATACAGCGAAACAGTACTTTCTACGAATTACATATGCATACACACACACACACACACACACACACACACACACACACACTCTCTCTCTCTCTCTCTTGTGTGTGTGTATACATATGTCATCCGCTTGTGTGTGTAAGTAATATATAAGTAATGATAATGAAAATCAATAGAATCTCTTGAAATACGTAAACTTACTAGATTTAAAATAAATTGATAATAGTTAAATTGATTTATCTCTCGAACGACTTTAAAGTTTCGCGGAACATATTTCATTAAGGTCAGAGAGTCCGATAAATATTGAATTCGGTCGCTGATAATTCGATTGAACTCTTATTACCCCCCCTCTCTCTCTCTATATATATATATATATATATATATATATATATATATAATGTAGTTTTACGGTATACTATATTTATAGGTTAAAGTGCTCAATATCAGGGATAGAGTGTATGAAAATATAAAAGTGAACATTGAAGTCAATACCCAGTCTGTCTCATACCAAATGCAATCGTATATATATATATATATATATATATATATATATATATATATATATATATAGTTAAATTCCCAGATGAATTCTGTGGACAAGACAGATTGGTATCAAATGTATGATTTTTTTTCAATTGTCATTATATATATATATATATATATATATATATATATATGTGTGTGTGTGTGTGTGTGTGTGTGTGTTGTTAATCTGTTATTGTGTCTAATCTATGAATTGATCTTCATCTGAGGTATTATGTATAAAGAAAATATTGTGTACATAATATTTAGCACTGTTCACAATTCCAGCCTTCGGATGGTTGTGTTGGAAATACCTCCAATCCGGAGATAGGAGATATTATTTTATATATATTTCACTTGATCGATTATTAAATTCCCATCTAGCTTTCTGTTCCTGTAATGTAGGTAAGACTATATCACTTGGAAGAAGCGAAGTGCAATGTTTTCCTCCAAATGATTTCCCTAATGTTACGTACCGGGGAGTTTAAAATGAAATGATGGCCTTAATTCAGTTATTTAATAAGCAACCGAAAGTGGGAAAAAAATTCGAATTGTGAATGATACTTTTCGGAAACCAATCTACGGGATAGAAAATAACATTAGATAGGAATAAAAAAAAATGCTCGACTTCTCTTTGTCTTCTTCGTGACAATGAAAACTTAATAATTTAATCACAAATCGGAAGGGTCCTTGAGGCAAGTGAGATGTGTTCATTCCGATCAATGAGAATGACAGGAAAAGAACATGCGAGAAATAGAGTAGTTCTACGAATGGATTCTACAAAGGAACGGTTTCTAGCAACCAGAAAGCGACAGCTGAAATTTGGGGGACGGATAACGAGGAAAGAAAGTTTGGGGAATTTAAAACGCTTTTTTCCTTTTCTTAATCTTCCTTTATTTTTTCCTTCCATTTTTCTCATCAGCCTTATTCACTATCTTCCGTAAATATTTTCAATTTCTTTTTTTTTCCTTTTATTCTTTCTGAATTCTTTTCTTTTCATCTTCATCTCATCTTTGAAATTTTCTTTCCGATTTCTTCCTTTCTTTTTTATCGCCTATTTCATGTCTTCTTCGTGATTTCTCCTTTATTTCTTTGGCCTCATCTTCATTCTTGTCTTTTCATAATCCCCATGTTTCTTTCTTTCTTTGCATTTCTTACTTCCTTTTTCTTTCTCCCATTCTCATGTGGGCTATCTCTAATTCATTATTATCGTCAAAACATCTTACTGCTTAAACTATTTTCTGACTTTAAATAACCTGCAAAAGGTTGATAAGTCGTAAAAACTAAATCAAAAAATCTTTTTCTTTCTTTGATTTGCTTTTGTCTGTATCTATCTTTTTTACCCTTTTTCTTTCTCCGACTATCATGTATTCTTTCTTTTTTCTTTCTTTCTTTCGTTCTTTCTTTCTTTCTTTTACTGCCATGTATTCTTTCTTTCTTTTTCTTTCTTTCTTTTACTGTCATGTATTATTTTTCTTTCTTTCTTTCTTTTACTATCATATATTTATTCTTTCTTTTTCTTTCTTTCTTTTACTGTCATGTATTCTTTCTTTCTTTCTTTCTTTTACTATCATATATTTATTCTTTCATTCTTCTTCTTTCTTTCTTTTACTATCATATATTTATTCTTTCTTTTTCTTTCTTTCTTTTACTGCCATGTATTCTTTCTTTCTTTTACTATCATATATTTATTCTTTCTTTCTTCTTCTTTCTTTCTTTTACTATCATGTATTATTTTTCGTTCTTTCTTTCTTTTACTATCATATATTTATTCTTTCTTTCTTTTTCTTTCTTTCTTTTACTGTCATATATTCTTTCTTTCTTTTTCTTTCTTTCTTTTACTGTCATGTATTATTTTTCTTTCTTTCTTTCACCATCATGTATTCTTTCTTTCAATTTTTTAGTATTTATTTTCCGTTTTCATACAGGATTTCCTCTTATTTTCAATTTTTCTTTTCTACTTCTTTTTCTCCTTCCTCTTCTACTTTCTCCTTTTTTATCTGAATTTTCCAACATTACTCTTCCGCATTTTCTTTTCAGCTCCTTTTTCACTCGTTATTATCATAGTTTCATTAAATTCTTAATTTTATGCTTTACCTATTTTCTTTTTTGTTTCTTCTTGTCTTTTTTTTCTTACCCTCTTTTATCATCTGTCTTTTAGGTCCAGCCTTCTCCTCCTCCTGCTCCTCCTCCTGCTCCAGCTGTTTCTTTCCTTTTTTTAATTCCTATTCTTTCCTGAATTGCTCCCATCTTGAACCTCTCATTATCATCTCGAGTTTTCCTCCTCTTCTCTATTCCTTTTTCCTCTAGTTTCATGTTCCTTCTAAAAACAATCCAATCAATTCACCAAAAACCATCCACCCCCAATGAACTTAACAACCCACCAAATAAATACGATGCCATCCCACCACCCTTTGCTTTTCTATCGACCCAATCGCCAATGTTTGGTTGGCAACTTTATTTGGACATTGAATAACGATCCAAGTCCAAAACTCTCGGACGAGGCATGCGTTGGGGGTTGGGAGAGAGATAACCTCTTCTTCTTCCTCCGCCTCCTCCTGGTTCCTGTTCTCTCGCTAACCTGACCTCAGAATTTGGCAATACGTTCGTCTGCTTTGCTTACCGATTACATGACCTTGTTTTTCAGCCAGAAAATCTTCTAATGATGGAAGTAATTTTGCTCATAAATTGGAGACAGACTGCTGCTTTCAGGAGAAAGAAATGAAGTAAAAGAATCAGCCATTCAGTCCGTGGCGCAATAGCTGATTCTTCTTCTTCTTCTTCTTCTTCTTCTTCTTACTATTATTATTATTATTATTATTCTCCTTATTTTTCTTCTTCTTCTTCTTCATCTTCTTCTTCTTCTTCTTCTTATTATTATTATTATCCTTCTTCTTCTTCTTCTTCTTCTTACTATTATTATTATTATTATTCTCCTCCTCCTTGTTTTTCTTTTTCTCCTTCTTCTCCTTCTTCTTCTTCTTCTTCTTGTTATTATTATTATTATTATTATTATGCTCCTTTTTTTTTCTTCTTCTTCTTAATATTATTATTATTATCCTTCTTCTTCTTATTATTATTATTATTCTCCTCCTCCTCCTTCTACTTCTTCTTCTTATTATTATTATTATTATACTCTTCCTCCTCATTCTCCTTCTTCTTCTTCTTCTTCTTATTATTATTATTATTATTATTATTATTCTCGTCCTCCTTCTTCTTCTTCTCTTTCTTCTTCTTCTTTTTCTTCTTCTTCTTCTTCTTCTTCTTCTTCTTCTTCTTCTTATTGTTGTTGTTGTTCTTGTTCTTGCTCTTGTTCTTCTTCTGCGATTAAAATTAACCTTTCATCAATTTTAGAAAGTGGACGTATTTTAACATTTCTAGGGGAAGCGTCTCCAATCCTAAGATTTACTTTGTAGTATTTTTTATTTCTACAATTTATAATCGATAATTTTAGATTATTTAACATTTAAACAATTGTTTTAACAACGGCAATAATAATAATAATAATAATAATAATAATAATAATAATAATAATAATAATAATAACAGTGAGAAGAAAAAGGAGATGTAAAAGGAGAAGACGAAGGTATGCAAGAAGAAGATGGCGAAGAAGGACCACAATAATAATAATAATAATAATAATAATAGTGAGAAGAAAAAGGAGATATAGAAGGAAAAAACTAAGGTAGCCAAGAAGAAGAGGGCGAATAAGGACAATAATAATAATAATAATAATAATAATAATAATAATAATAATAATAATAATTGGTCTTATCTGACGAGAATTTTCTAGTATTTATTTTCTATAAATATTATTTATTTTTATTATGTATCATTTTCTTTATTTATCATTTAAACAGTTTTATAATAATAATAATAATAATAATAATAATAATTGTCATAGGTGAATTTGGTACGGTGATTGAGAGAACAAAGACAAAATCTATTGAAAACTGGCACTGTAACAGAAAAGAAAATGTTTCTTAGGAACGGTAAAAATAGTCCGGAAGTGATGAACACTGAAAATCAGAGGAAACTTGCATGATACTACAAGTCGTAGCCTACCATCTATGCATTAATTACCAGACCTTTGAAAAAAGACTGAAATAGAGAAATAATAATAATAATAATAATAATAATAATAATAATAATAATAATAATAATGAGAAAAAAGATGTAGTGGCTCCAAAGTTCTCGCTAGTGAGTAGTTTAGCCAAGCGACACTAACTACAGTGAATATCGACCAGCTGCAGGTCAAATCTGCACATGGCACTGAACTACTGGCAGTATATTCAGGGCGTTGTTGATACGACATCGCTGATTGGAGGTCTTCCTCAACGGCCAGGGCAGAGGATTTCCCCAATGGAATCAACGATCACATATTAGAAACCAAGTCGGAAAAATATCAGCTGTGGTCTGACCTAGAGAGAGATGGGCTCTATCAGGTCTACTTTGCTCAAGACACGTTACTGAGACATAAAAAGAGAGCTAGTCATGTGATCAGTTGGGAAGCAACCCTATAACCACGCCTGGTTATGGGACTAATGATAATGAATCTTGCACATCAAACCATAAGAAAAAAATTGTTCTGTTGTCTAGTTGATCTATGCTACATTTCCGGCGCTTTTTGGTATTTATTAAGTTTAATATAGTAAGACAACTAGCTACTAAATCAAAACATTTAGAAATGACCTTGTGACAGACTAAACGATGCTGAGTAAATATAAGTTCAAGCAGAATAGGAAATTTGAAAACAGAAAAAATTCGCTAATCTGCGATTTTACAGGAAAAAATAGTACACAGATTGAGATTATAATTACACAAAGACTAAAGAGTTTGGTTGGGTTGGTCAATATTGTCACATATCCTTCGGTTATTTCATTTTGAAATGTTTTTTTATATACCTGAGTCTATAGGTAAACATTCTTCAGTCGTGAGTTTATAAGCAAACATTGGCCTTTTTTTTTTTTTTTTACTTGAGTATATAAGCAAACAATAGCTGGGTGTGGCGAACGCCCGTCAGAACAGACGCAAAAGAGGACTCGAATCACATGCAGACATGTTTATCAACACCAGTCACATCTGGATTTTTCCAGTTAGCAGCGGGATAGTTTGGCATATTTAGCTCGATACAGGCCTCTCTGTAACTGGTCAAGATTCAGGCCTTTGTAACATGCCTCATGCCAATAGAAGCTGGGGAAAAACAGCAGTCGACAGCTGGAAAGACACGGTGCCTTGTGAAGTCGGTCGCGTGAGCATTTTTGATCCTCAAATTTCTGTGGTTTCTGAGACTGTGTTATTTTTGTTCCCACCCGTCTCTTTCCCTTCCCTCGCTATTATCCCCGTAGTTGTTGGAAGAGCAAACAGTTAGGTGTTTTACCCCAGTCTCAACAGACCCTTTGCTTACGTTACAACACTGCGTTTCTTATGCTTGAGCCTACAGCTAAAAACTGTTCATTTTTCTTATACTTGTGTCTATAGGTAAACATTGATCGGTTCTTTTTATACATGAGTCTATAGATAAACATTTGTCGTTTTTTATTCTTTATTCTACAGTGATATTTTTTTAAGGTTGAGTCTATACGTCGGTTGTTTTTACATATAAGTTTGTAAGCAAATATATGGATATAGATCTGACAGTATGAAGAAAAATATACAGAAAAAAAACAAACAAAAATCTTAATATGCAATTATTCATGTTGAATTTGAATATGTTCTAACGTTAATTATGTTTTATGAATATGTCCTGATGATGGTCTAAAATAGACCGAAACGTCCGACGTTGACTTTATATTAACATTAATACAGCATAATTGCATATTAAGATTTTTGGTTGTTTTTTTTTTCTGTATATTTTTCTTCATATATAAGTTTATAGATAAAAATTGGTTCTGTGCTATTATTATTGCGTGCACAGGTAAACATTCGGTTTTTATGCCTGAGACTGTAGGTGAACATTGATCTTTTTTATACTTGAGCTTATAGGCAAACAATGTCCGGATTTTATATTTTAGCTTTTAGGTATACATTGATCATTTTTATTAATAGTTGAGTTTATAAATAAACATTGATTGTTTTCTTTTTTTATACTTGAGTTTGTAGTTAAGTTTTGTTATTTTTTATGAACGAGACTATTGGTAAACAATGAACAGGTTTTATACTATGAGTAAACATTAGTCGTTTTTTATTAATACTCATGTCAACATTGATTGAGTTTTTTATACTTTAGTCTATAGTTAAACTTTTTATGAATGGGACTAGTGGAAAACAATGAACGGGTTTTCATCCTCATGCATGTATGTAGATATTGGTCATTTTTCATACAATTGAATCTATACGGAAAATAGTTCGTATGTTTTTATACTCGAGTATATATACGGGTAAACATTGTTTGTATATTTCTTTACTTGTGTCTAAAAGTAAATAATTTGGATTCTATTATTGAGTTTATAGGGAAACAATGACTGAGTTTTATACTTGAGTCTATAGGTAATGCGTTGTGCCTTGTGATGTAGTGGATAGTGGAATGGAAAACGGCCGGCTGAGTTCAAATTCCAGTCGGGTTCGTTATATTCACATACACGCAAATACCTTTGGGAAAGGTATGAATTCATTTACCCCCTCCTTCACTGTTCATGGCAACCAGTCTACTGGTTGAAGATACGGGAAAATTTTCTGCCTAGTCAGCCATGTATTGAAAGCGACATGATCACCCAAGCGTATATCAAGTACGACACTTAACCGACTGAATATAGGTAAATATTTGTGGTTTTTATTTATACTTAAGTTTATAGGTAAATAGTGACTATTTTTAATACTTGAGACTACAGGTAAACATTAGTCAGATTTGTATACGTTTCTCAAACGGGGGTTCCCCGGAAGTCTAGTGTCCGCAAAAGGTCCCGAAAGTTTTCCGTGAGAACAAGTGAGATAAATTTCATATGCGTAATATTACTAAACACACACAATATATTCTTGGTAATTGTAATATTGTAATATAAACATCATCCTATCAACCTGTCATGTTATTAAAAATATAAGACATTGGGAATATGTTTAGTGATGTCTGTGCGACGCCAGTGTGAAACCACCTTTACTAGTCAGCAAATGGGACTTATACTTAAAGTTACTGATTTCTTTGTTTTTTCTTTATTTTTACAGAAATATCTAATCATCAAACATGGCGATTTTTGAAGAAAAAAATATTCCAAAATTAATAAAAAAACTAATAGCAATTTGGTTTACCTTTTATACGTTTGAGTTTTTTACGTTTGATTTTTTTGTGAATGAAAAACTCCCTAAACGAACAGTATGAATTCTATTTAGTATTACCGCAAAAAGAAAGCACTGATTTTCCTTAAACAAGTTATTCAAAAATATATACTATGATATTTACCATGTGAACTATGAAGAAAATAAAATAAGAAAGATATGGTATATAATCTTGTTTTGGCGCAGGGTTTCCTTGAGACATGTAATTTATTTTAAGTGTTACGCAAGGATAAAAAGGTTGAGAAACGCTGCTTTAGCCGATAGATAATTATTAGTGCGGTTTATAGCGTCCAGCTGGAAAGTGACCTCTTTTAGTGTGTGTGAGTGTGTGTGTGTTGCTACCCGTCTGCCATAAATGCGATTGGCGAATTCTAGCCCCTGTTATCAGGGCAACAAAAGAGTAAGGAAGCAAGGAAGAATAGAATGTACTATTGCAGTATTGTTTATGAAAGTAGTTTGTTAAGACAGGTTCTACGCTGAGGCGCCAAATAAGTTCAAATCGAGTGAATAAGTTTTCTATCGTCCGGTTTACACTCTCCCCTGGTCTTTTGAACAGGAATAGGGGTTTATTCCTTGTTTCCTCTTTAGGATTGAGATTTTAGTTCCTTCTAAAGTATTTTCATTATATTTCAAAACCAGTAGCGCCTTGCGTTTTAGTGGCATTATGGCCTTGCTCGGGGGTGAATTGATTGATACCCACAAAAAAAATCCAACGCTACACGTGTGGGGCACCCAGTGAGAATCGAACTTATTTCAGTGCAGGTCGAGAACGATCTTGTTAACCACTTTGTAGGGCAAAAAGTGTTATTCATCAATTGTCTTTTCTTGAATAAGCGCTTTCTTTGAGTAAGAAGTTAAAAAGCACCCTAGAAAAAAATCTTTGTTTTTAATTTAAAATAAGCGCCCCCACTTCAAATGTGTGATAAAGTTACTTATATCAATGGGTGTATGGTCAAGTAGTTAGAGCGTTCGCACTGCGACCTTGAGACCCGAGTTCAAATATCAATATGGTAGATTTATCCGGGAGATGACTTCTTGGTGTAATCGACCTGAGGTAAGCACCATGGAGAAGCGCCTGAAATCCATACCACGGCTTGACCCAAGACTTAGAGGGGGAAGGGGTAATTCGGGTAGACGGGACTGATCGAAAGCCGTTGTGAGAGCACGAAAACACAAGTCATTGTGGCTGACGGTTTGCGCGTACTGGCCTTGTTCAAGCAGTTGATCAGGTCATATCATACGTTCTCTCCCAGAAACTGTAAACAAAGTTCACTTATCTCAGTTGCTGTATAAACGATAGGTTGGCTTTGTAGGTGTTGAAAAAAAAAAAACATAAATGTGTCTGAGCAGACGTCTGCGATAGGAATTATCTAGCTACTCTCGCAGATATGTGTACTCGGAAGCCAAGTAGCCATTTTGTCAAGTTAAAAATATATGGTTTCGTTTTGGTTTGACTAAGGAATAAAAGAAAATGGTTATAATACTGGCATTACACAGAAAACTGATCTGGCGTCTCGTCTACAGTCACTCTCTCACAGACGCGTCGTCGCCTCTCTCTGTCTTTTCTACAAATACTTTCATCGTAATTGCTCCGATGAACTGCTTTCACTGGTTCCCAGACTCCATGAATTCAAGCGCCCTACGAGGCTGGCATCCCGCTCCCACCCTTACACTGTAGAAACTTTTAAATGTAGCCGTCTCTTCTACTCCAATAGCTTCATACCTCGCACCTCTCGCCTGTGGAACACCCTTCCCAATTACTGTTTCCCTGAGAGCTATAATCTCCAACTATTCA
Source organism: Acanthosepion pharaonis (assembly GCA_903632075.3). Taxonomy (NCBI): domain Eukaryota; kingdom Metazoa; phylum Mollusca; class Cephalopoda; order Sepiida; family Sepiidae; genus Acanthosepion; species Acanthosepion pharaonis. Next base: position 922,929 of record CAHIKZ030000750.1, on the reverse strand, counting down.
AATGCAATGTCAATCGACATCTCCAGTTACCTTGATCTATCCACTATCCTCATTCTTTCTTCTATCACTCCTATCTGCTCTCGCTCCAAATCTTCTGCAACCCCCTGCATCCTAGTGGCTTCCCAGTTACCGGCCAGTGACTACCGCATGTTGCGCCTCCATTCTTGATCTCTTTGGTGTTCACCGAAAGCAGGGAGAGAGTTCACCCCATGCCTACGAGGCAATGACAAGCAGAGGTTTGGTGATGTTTATTGATACCCGGGACAAATTCCTTGATTGTATGCCCCTAAGACTCAAGTACGGGAGGCCTATAGGTTTTAGTACTGAGAAATGTGAGAAAGGAAGACATTTTGAATATGTAAAAACAGATGAAACATGATATAAACACTTTATTCAAATTTAATATAAACTAACGTTTTATTTCACTCTTTGATTGGGTGCCCTATGAATACCAGGGCTCATTACATCCTCTGCCATCACCTTCTGCACACTACTATTTGAGGATAGTCAGATAGACTAAATCAAGTAAGCTGGTTATGTATCAGCCCTCAGAATTACCAAAATACATTAGATTTTTATTTACAGAGTATATTAATATTCAATACCATCATGCAAGGCACCGTGGAAGGTGAACGTAGGAGAGGACACCAACGGAAACAATTGGTTGGACATAGGACAAGTACGAATAAACAAGAATTGCTGATGGCTGCTATTGATAGGCCATTGTGGAGGAGATTCAAAATGGCTTCTTTGGTGTTCATCGAAAGCAGGGAAAGAGTGCACCATATTCCTACGAGGCAGTGACGTAGTTTGGTGATGTTAATTGATACCCGGGCCAATCCTTTGATGTATGCTCCTGAGACTTAAGTAGGAGGGCCTATAGGGCTTAGTACTGAGAAATGGGAGAAAGGAAGATATTTTGAATATATAAAAACAGATGAAACATGAAATAAGATTATTTAAATTAAATATAAACTAACGTTTTATTTCACTCTTTGATTAGGTGCCCTTCCGGTTTGGATGCCCGGGGTCGTCATATCCTTTGCCTCCCCTTCTGCACGCTACTACTAGAAGGTAACACGATGAAACCGATAAATAACAATGCGATACCTTGTTCTCCATATGACACGTCGTTGTTTTTTTTTCATTCAGGTTTTCGTCTGCTCGTCCATGTGGCCAGGTAAGCGATACTAAGGGCATCTTTTACTAAGTCAGCTCTTCTCCCAACCACCTCCTCGCTCATTTACTTATCTCGATGTGGTGGATTGGTAAATACGAAATGGAGGCCTCAAAACCGCGGCACGGAGCAAAAGGCGGACCAGAGCTTTCCCCGATCCCAAGCATGGTTGTTAATATAGACCGGCAACCGGAAATGCCTTATTTCCGGCTTTGTTGCCACTTGATCGCCAAAATCATCCCTTTACTTCCGCGTTACCATCCGGTCAATGTGGGTGCCGCTTAGAAACAAAAGGAACTCTCTGATGGCCCATCAAATAGAAACACTTGAGATCAAGATAAAGTCTCACTTCTACGTGGGTGTCCATTGTATCACAATTTTCATCGATATCAATCCAAGATCTTTCTCTTTTTTTTCAACTGTAGTATTTGAGTTATTCTTTTGCTAATTGTTAGGACATCTGGAACATGTAGGTCTGAACATCTGGAACACGTGGGTTTGAACATCTGGAACATGTAGGTTTGAACATCTGGAACATGTAGGTTTGAACATCTGGAACATGTAGGTCTGAACATCTGGAACATGTAGGTTTGAACATCTGGAACATGTAGGTTTGAACATCTGGAACATGTAGGTCTGAGCATCTGGAACATGTAGGTTTGAACATCTGGAACACGTAGGTTTGAACATCTGGAAGACGTAGGTCTGAGTCAAACCAACTTGAAGATCTCTTTCTCCGGTAGAATATACATATATTTGTAAATCATCTTCTTATATGTGCCATGTCCCATCAAGACGTTGACAATCATAGTCCTCCACAATTTCTTATTCTTACTACGAGGTGCATTCTAGAAGTTTTCCGTCGTTGCTCACATATTCCGTCCATGGCATTCTCAGCATCCTTCTGTAGAACAACATCGCTGTTGGTTCAAGTAAACTCAAATGAAATTGATGTTGCGAATAGCGCCACTCTCCCTTATCTTGTTTTTCAGTCCTCCCCCCCACTTTATAAAATTTATCTCAAATTCTAGATAAAACAGTAGAAAACCTTATTTGTTTATTTAATTCCAATTTTCCACAAAATGAAATAAAAGTTGACCTACCTGACCAATTTGTAGATTCTAAAATCTTATTTAAAGTTATTCAGGTTTTACAAGGCCTAATATATTTCCAATGTTTTGTCGAATCTCTCAAAATTTCAGACTATGTTCTTGTCTTGAGTTTTAAGTTAACATCTACTCCGTTTGTCAGTGCACATGTCCGTCACGAGCATTTGTCACAAGTGTAATTGATTGTCACAGTTTCATATGTCTTGGTAAAAAAATTTGCCACTCATGAAAAAATATTACTTCGATTTTATAATTGGCAAAAGATAAAAAGAATCATTATTGTAAGTTATAAAAGTTAAGTGTCCCAATTACTTCACACGTGAGTGATTTTTCAGCAAAGTTTAACAAACGTACCCGCAAAAAAAGGATGTGTGAATAGAGCGATTTTTCTTCCGCTGTCACTGTATACTCCCTCGGCAATTTTTATTAGAAAAAGCTTCTTTTTTTTTTTAGAATCCTAGTAAAACCCAAGCCTATGAACCTGGATTTATGAAGACTTTTGTTTTCTTGAGAATTGACAACAAAGGAATTAAACACTATTTATTTTATAAGATTGCTTGTTTACAACAATAAATTTACAAAATTGAATTGGCATCAAAATGTAGATGAGAATCCGACAGAATGATAGGATAAGAAACAAATAGGAAACGTTTATAAGTATAACAGGTTTCGCTTTTATTAAAGCTTCATCCGAAAATGGAATACGGATGAGAAAAAGAAAATTCTGGCATTTTTAATTTTAATTTAATTTTATTTATTTTTCATTAGTTAAGCAGTGCATCAGTCTTGTCAAACAGTGTTCGTGTGAATAATTCATGTGTGGATGTGTAGCATAATTGTAATTTGTCTATGCGAGATTATAATGTATATTCGTTTGTATGTGTGGGTGGGTGTGTTTATTTGTTTAAAGGTTTATAAAATCTGTGAACCACTTACAATACAATATTAATTATTTAATAAGAGAACCTTTAATAAATTTATAAAAATGCCTGTGAATAAGAGAACAAGAAACTTTAAATAAATACTTAATGACAAGGAACTGTAATTGTAAATTTTAAAAAAAATGCATTTATGGGGACTGCCCAGTATAGGAGGGTCAGTTGGACACCGTCCGTGAAAAAAGACCCCTATGACATAATTCACACCGCCAGAAATTTGGAAATGGCATGCGGTACTGCTTGGCATTCGCACCGGTAGCCAAAACAAACATTTCAGAGTGTCTGGGTGTCAATCTGATGTCAGTGCAGAGGATTTAGAAAGAGTGGGGTGAGTCTAATGGTGATTACACGGCTCAGAAAACTCACTCTGATCATTCTGATGAGAAAAGAACTCCTGAATTTGTTGTTGAGGGTCTAAGATTCAACATGTAGACCTACATCAAGCTGAGGAGGTAGTACTACCTTAGATCAAGAGGGAGCTACACCCTCTTCCAGGGTGTAGCTCCCTCTTGGTCTAAAGTAGCACAAGAGCTGGAAGATCCTATGTCTGGTAACAGGACTCTGCACCATGCCACACAAATAGGAGAATCCAGTCATGGCTGTCAAACTATTTCTGCAACGACATCTCTCCTGGCCACCTAACTCGCCAGACTGCAACCCCCTTGATTATTATGTGTGGGGTGCAGTTGAGTGAGAGACCAACAAAACTTCTTGTAGCACCAAAGATGAACTGAAGGCAACATTCACCAACTGAAACAAGGAGACTGTCCAGAAGAGTTGCAGGAGATTCCGAAGTTGTCTGGAGCTGTGGTTGAAATCAATGGTGATTTTATTGAATATATTTACTCTTTAGTATTTCAAGATAATTTTGTGAAATTTTGGTAAATATATCTGTTAAAAGGTGATGCAAATATTATTTTCATTTTTGTGTAATTTAGATGACAAATTATCCATCACACCCAATATATAATCATGGCTCTCCATGTGCAGAGGATTTAGAAAGAGTTGGATGAGTTTAATGGTGATTACGAAGGTGTTTGGCCTGATAACTAACTATGGCGACGTTATGCCTCCATTGATCTTACCAAAGGGACTCAGACTTCACACGGAGGCCTACATCATTGTTCCTTGAGGAGGTACTGCTGTCCTGGGTTAAGAGAGTGGCTGCTAGAAGATCCTAGCGCAAGCAGTAGAACCCAGTCAAGGCTGTTAGACAATTTCTGCGGCATATCAACTTATTATGGGTTATTTCAAGGGTCGGCAACCTACGCCCTCCGCGGGCCGAATCCGGCCCGCGAAGGCTTTTTGACCGGCCCGCGAGCCTGATTACCAATGACTCTATTTTTAACATGAGAGACGACCTTCAAATGAAATTTGTTATATGTCATTTTCCATAGAATGTCTACACATCTCAGTGCACTAAAAATATTAGACTATCTGTCAGTTATCTTTCATGAGACTTAATTTACCAAGTTGCGTTGCTTACGTTTAATGTCAAATAATGGATACATATTTGTTATGACCCTTGGCTACATTAAAAGATAACAGAAGTGAAAGGAACGATAAAGTAAAAGAGGCCAGGGAGGGACTGACATGCGAGGTAGCAGAAATCTAAAGACAGTTAAACATACGCGCATTATACATACATGCCTCATGAATGTGTGGATGATACCGCATGTGTACGTACGTAAGTGTATATGTTTGCAACTATTTGTACTCGTATATGTGCTTCGTTTTTGTTTGATGTGTGTGTGTATGGTTCGTTTGTGGAACAATTTTCAATAACAGTTTCAAACCTACACGTCATAATTTCATCCATTTCACTTCGGTTGATTTTTTTCACTTTGAAGTATTTTGACGTTCCTTGAGGAAAAGTAATTTTTGTTAGGTGTTTTTTAATTTTAGATTTTCTTTTGTTTTTCTGATTTCTCAATGTTTATCTTCATTATGGTTTTAAATATTTAGGTTGACAGGGGTCTGCATATGTAATTTTCCTTAAGTTTTCATTAATGGCCTTCGTCCGGCCCGCGACCCGTCATTTATAACACGATCCGGCCCGTGGGGTCGAATGAGTTGCCAACCCCTGGGTTATTTAATGCTGAAATTTAATTTCCTTCGAAGTTTTGGTAATCTTTTTTTTATTACTATCAAAATCATATAACATCAATCAGCTAAATGAGAAATTGTATTTGTATTAATCCTATTAATACTCTATCTCTAATATCGAGCATTTTATTGCAAAAGCATCTTGCCCTAAAGTTCCTTTATTCCACTGACTATCAGTATTTTGGGGTTTACAATTATTAGATTCCCTAAAATAGGTTGCGAGATCTGGATTTATAGGTTTTTCTCGAGAACTGACAACAAAGATGCTAAACATTATTCATTTAGTAGATTGTTTATGTGCAAGGATAATGTTTTATATTTTTGCTGTCAATTCTCGAGATAAAAAAGAATGCATAGATCCAGATTTTTTTACAAAATGAAAAAAAAAAAATTTTTTAAATTAAATTAAAAAAAATTAATTAAAAAAAATTAATTAAAGAAATTAAAAATATAGAACAAAATAAAAATTATTGATGAAGCATACGGTTATAGTGGTGCCAAGAAAAATAAACGTCTTTTAGATAGATCGTTTTTCTTGGGGGGGGAGTGGGGGGTACGTTTGTTAGACATTGCCGATTTTTCAGTAATCGCTTCCTCCGAAAGACTCGGTTTTTAAATAGGCTTTAGGGTTCTTATTTGAGGAAATACGGTATTTTAGATCGAACTCTGTAAAATGATTCCTTTCTCCTATCGTTATCAAGTATCGTTGATCGTGTCAGCCATGACCCTGTTTGGTTAAACCATGTTTGATTAAAATATAGCTACACCGCCAATTTCCGGTGCCTTAGTTTCTGCAGCCATATTGAATTAACAAGTTCACGTAATTATAATTCAGTAACACATTTCTGACCCGCTAATTATGCATATCTCATATCTTTCAAGCATTAAGACTGTTGGAAACTTAATTTAAATATTTCTCATTCCTTGATAAATGTTTCAACAGGCTTGCCAGAATTTACCACATCTAACATACATTTTATGAAATGTGAGCAATAAATAGTATTTATACTGCCAGGATTTCCTTTGTCCTGGGAGTTGAATAAGGAATGTACAATTTTGTAGTAAGTACATTGTATACAAATTATTCTTTGACAGTAGGATGGGCTGAATAGTTGAATTTTGAAGACTTCCGGTAGGCATACGTGTGTGCATGATAATCATTTAAATCACGAATTAAAAGATGTTTTTTAGTTACCGGAAAATCGGTGGTTTGGCTATTTTATCCATAGAAATTAAAACATTCACAGATAAGGAAATTATACGAATTTGTTAAAAACGTTACTTGATTTTACCGTTCATATTAATAAAAAATAGAAACATGCGAATATGTTTTGTGCTGTAACGTATATGCGTGTTTAACTATTTAAAAAGAAAATGGAGTCTGGACGTCACGAGATTAAAATCCTTTGTTACATAAGGCCAGGGCCGATGAAATCTAGATACGTAACCCCTACAGTACACAAAACTAGGTCACATTACTAAAGGCAAGTTTTCCAACACCTATCGTTTAAACTAAACTTTGCTGCTGACATCACAGCATAGAGTTGTCATAATCCCTTTTAATATAGCAAATAGGGGGTCATCAGGACAGATCCTTGCCCACTAAACTACTCTTATTATATATCAACTAAACACACACACACACACACACACACACACACACACACACACACACATATATATATATATATATATATATATGAGAAGTGTATATAGATATAAATAAATATATATATATGTAGAATTATTTATATATTATATGCGCGGTACTTATTAGAAAGCGCTCAATATCAGAGATAGAGCTAACATATTTTGGTTGGATAGATGTGAGTTTGTGACCCTGGGTTTCACGCATTGTCTGACGATCGCTAAAGCGTGAAAGCCAGGTCACAAACTCACATCTATCCAACCAAATATATATATATATATATATATATATATATATATATATATATATATATATGATGTCATCTATATACAGGCTTGCATCGCTGTATCATAGCTCATCAGTGCGGCTAGACATCCAATTGTTTCAAACCGGGATCGAAACCCGATCGAGTATTTGATAACCAAAGTTAAATACTTGATACTTGAGGCCCTGGTAAGAGAAAGAAAGTGAACCGGTAAACCATATCCTGAAAATGGAACAAGGGATGAACCTCTACTCCTGTTCAACAGACATGGAAGGAGTGTGGACCGGACGATAGATGAGCTTATCTACTCCAATTAACCTGAAACAAAAATGGGAAAGAATTCAAATTAACTAATATCTTTAAGTACTGAAGTCTATTACCAACTAAATAATCGGGGTAGTAACACTTAATTTTGGATTAAACAGGTTGGGGGGATGGCTGAATTAATAAGTCCCGTAAGCAAACACACACACACACACACACACACACACACACACACACACACATATATATATATATATATATATATATATATATATATATATATATACCAAGTATATGTTTTGTAGACGGAATAAATTCCAGTAATTAAAAATACTATTCTTAATGGAGTGCTCAATACAGAGTAAACCAAATATTATTTATTCGATTATGACATAAACATGTTATAACATCACTACAAAAGTAGCTATTTGGTTTCAACGTGTGTCTTCTCAAGTGAATATGTTGAATGTAGATTCTACATTCAACATTATCACTTGAGAAGACACCAGAAGCGTTGAAACAAAATGGCTATTTTGTAGTGATGTTATAACATGTTTATGACATAATTTATATATATATATATATATATATATATATATATATATATATATATATATGAAAATATATTTTCAATTGAGCACTGTTGAACGACAAACTAATTCTAAAAGCGAAGCCCTTCAGTAAAATGAATGGAGCATTTTGGCTGCTTGGCGTTTGTTTACGTTTGTAAAAACAATACACTAGATTTGGGTGTCGAGTGAAGATGGCTCAGTGGTAGAAGTTCCGACTAACTCCAAATCGGTTGGGTTTCGATCAGCGCTTGTGGCATTCGATTGTCTAGTCGCACTGAGGAGCTGCGAAACAGTACTGTCTGCGAATGACGTTATATATATATATATATATATGTATACATACACTAAAAAGGTAATAAATCTGATGGTATATAGTCCAAGTGGATCCTACTAATATAAAAAAGTGATCCACAAAAGAGCTCAATATTTTTATTATTACAGAGCCAAAATGAATACACAATAAAATCCAAAATCACTTCTTTTGAGGAATAAGCTTATTTTGACAGACGAAAATATAATTCGTCTTTTGAATAAATTGAATAGAAATTTAATTGTGAAAGCTACAAAAAATAAACAAATTCGACAAACTTTATATATATATATATATATATATAAAGTTTATATATATATAGTGCGGAGGCAAGTATTAAGAGAAAATTAAAACAATGAAGAAAAAAAATATAGTAATATTCTGAAACACGATAGCAAATTTTTAAAAAAAAAACACAGAAATTAAGTTAGATGCAAGAAAATTAAAATAAATAATAAGCAAAAGTGTTCAATTCAACGATGCCAATATACAGTTAAGGCTGGAAGCATCCACCAGAACTGGTGGGCTCTCGGGTGAATATCAGATCAAGAAAGATCTGGTGACGCCAACATTCCAGATAGGATTGGATATATTTAACACAAGCCGTACTGGTCTTGGGGCAGAGTGGGAATGCCAAATTCAGTTGTTTTTTTGTTTTTTGTTTTTTTTAAACCGGTTTTACATTTCTATCTTTTTTCTTTTTTTTTTTTTTTTTTAAATATTTGTGGCATTTATATACTTTGTTGGAAAAACGTCAGGCCCAAAATTTCACACCCAGTTTACAACTCATGGTAGGGAAAAATGTAATATTGGGAATGGACGCTAAATTAATGTACAGACAGGCATTTTATGCAGGGTTACCCACGTTCTGAAGGCAAGTATTAACAGAAAATTAAAACAATGAATGAAGAAAAACAAATAAAGAGTAATATTCTAAACAAACGATGGCAAAAAATGTCTGCGATGTCTAAGGAAATGCTCATCAGAACGATCAGAATAATTACCATGAAAATACTTATAGAAATGATACATAGAAATTACGTTACGGCGTTGTGAAAGGGTCTGATTTCTTTATTTTATAATTAATACTGTTTTTGTTTTTAATTTTATAATTATTGAGAGAATATGAGAAAAAGAATAAACATTATTAATGATAGAGAACAATAAAAGAACAGGAATTAAGACGATAACGATTGACATTACATTTACTTTTTTACAGATCAAAGTTGACTAAAAAGCAAGAAGCCGGAAGAAAGTTCCACAATCGAGAAGTGCGATAGAGGAAACTGTTACGCTATGACTTACGGTTACATCTAGCCATTTCAGCTGTAAAATGATGGGATTTTGCTACCAATCTGGGTTTAAATTCATAAACTTGACGTACAAGACGGGAAAGCTCACTAAACAATTACCATGAAAATATTTATAGAAAAAAACACATGGAAGCTACGTTGTGTCATAGGTGGGGAATGATTGAAGCTGAAATGCCTGGTCAGATTCTTTGAATTTTAACAAGTCTCTTTAAATGTATAGCAGAAGCACCAGACCAAACCTGACAATAACATTCAATGCACGGACGAATGGCAGGCTTATAAACGTGTACGATACATTCTGGTAAGAGAAAATTGTTAAGCACAACACAGTGAACCAACTTTCCTAGTAACAAACCGAGCAATTAATTATATATAAACTTTCCACTTCATGTTGGCGGAAAACGTTAGTCCGAAATATCGCAAGGAGTTACGCTCTTGGAGATTATCATCAGCCATACTTGATGGAAGAGAAAAAAAAAAGTTATCTCAGGCGATTAAAAGAGAGCAGTTACGCTTCTTGTCTCATTTAACCATAAGAAATTCCTTCTTCATTTTTCCTGATTATTTGCGTTTTTTTTATTTTTTTTATTTTAATCATTTCACACCAAGCAAGACGATAATGCCACTAAAACGAAAGAGGTTACAAGGAGTGAAATAGAATGAGAATTAGTGAAGAGAAAGGACAACAAAAGAACAGTTGCAGGAAGACAGAAGATGGCGATTGGCGTTGCATTTACATTTTTGAAGATTTTAGGTTGCAGAGAAACAAGAAGCCGAAAGAGACTTCCACGGGCAAGAAGTGCGAGAAAAGAAACTATTAGAATAGAACGTACAGTTGCATCTTCCCACGAACTACTGCCTGTGGAACAGACTCCCAAGGGGATGTTTACCCGACCACTACAATCTTAACCGTTAACTTCCCCTCCTATCCATATAAACTACCTCTTAATGTAACTGCCTACCTTGAATGCGCCGCAAGCCTTGTACAAATTGAACCTTAGTGTAAAAAATAAAACTGAGTTGAGATTCTTGAAATTTTTATAATACTTTATTGGCTCGAAAGAGAGGGGGGTGTACTTTAAAAATGGTTGCTCCTCAGTCTGCTGCTCTACCACATCCTCGATTACGTCAGCAAAATGAGGGTCTTATTTTTCTGCGTAGGTGGTAAAGTTGATTTATTATTGTATGCTAATGATTTCGTCAAATGTGCTCTCCCTTTTATTTCCATTATTCTGCTTACCTTAGACCCCTCCACTCCTCCTCTCATCGCCGACAGTTCTCATCGCTCGGTTTTGTCTGTGGTTGCTGCACGCGAGTGGCTACTATCGATTAGTTTCTTCTCGCATCACAAATAAAGGAATTCATTCCATTCAACTCTTTCTCTGTGTGTGGGGGGTGTGTGTCTGTGTGTGTGTCTGTGTGTGTGTGTAAAGGCAAATTTAAGTCTGGGTTTTCAAACTCTTCTGCAAGAATGTCAGGAGAAAATCAATAGCCTTATACGAAATATATAGAAATGCCTAAAGGACACACTTTCCAAGAACCGAAACTGCTGTTTTTTAATATTCAATTTTATTTAAAAAATATTACACCTTTATTTACAGGTATATTGTGTTTAGTTTCTTATGTGTAGTTATTTATGAGGAATAACTATTGCTCACATTTGCATTGATCGATTGAAAAAAAATGAATCTATATTGAAGGTAGAAGGTTTCAGTTGCTTTTGTGTACTTACGTCGAATACTTATTGTTCTCAGTTGTATTGGTTGCAAAAAAGTATTTGTACCCATTTTTAACTCGAATATAAGTAGAATTCGTCAGACGTAATGCGAAAATACTTGCGGTCGACTTATTCACAGGAAATAGTTTCGCTTGGTGGAAGTGGGTGCATGACGGGAAGGGCTGGAAGCAATTCTTAGCTTCAAGCATAGAGAACAGTCACTTAATATTCTTCTTCTTCTTCTTCTTCTTCGTATTCTTCTTCTTCTTCTTCTTCTTCTTCGTATTCTTCTTCTTCGTATTCTTCTTCGTATTCTTCTTCGTATTCTTCTTCTTCTTTGTATACCTCTTCGTATTCTTTTCTTGTTTGTATTCTTCATCTTCGTATTTTTCTTTCTTTCTTTCTTTTTTTCTTTCTTCTTCTTTTTCTTCTTTGTATTCTTCTTCATATAATACTTCTCCTTAGTTTTTGCATTCGTCTTCTTCTTCTTCTTATCTCTCTCTCTCTCTCTCTCTCTCTCTCAGGACGTTGGTGATCAATTGTCCTTTGCAGCTGTTAATAAAAAAAAAATGTCATCTCTCATAAAACTTGTTCCCCCATCAATTTACTCAAGCTCGCTGGGTAGGTAATTCATTGATTTCTTCTGTCATTCTTGTCTCCAATATCTTTTGTGGATTTCAAATTTTCCAAGCCCTCTTCCCTTCTAATTATGTGTCTTAGAAATTTAAACTTTCAGATGTTAACTATAAGTGTCCTTTTTGTTTCCATTTTCTCTAAGAGATCGTCGCTGCTCACATGACAGTCTCTGGTATTCTCAGTTTTGTTGCTTCATCTGTGAGGAGATTTTCTGGTATTCACTGTTATATACGAGAACTGACATTACATAACAGTTCAGTATTCTTTTCATTGCTTTTAGCAAAATGTTTCCGTTCTTTTATGTTTTGCTTTTGGAAGCTATCGCAAAGCACCTTTGACAAATCCTACTGAATGGTTGCAAAACCCTGTCTTTAATGATTTGAATGAACACGATAGATTTGTTTAACGACATATCAATACCTTATGGGGGCATTTAATACCGAGATTTCATTTCTGTGAGCTTTGAAGAAATAAAGATATGATGCATGTTATTGGGATTTCGCAATTGTATACATGGTAAATGATACTCAGATTTGGTGCATATACATGTTTGTGAAGACATGATTACTAGAGGCGGTGATATGCGTGTTTTATGTTGTACTTTTGTTGAATTTATATTTTGATTTCTTTAAAGAATTGTCAGATATGATATGGATCAATGTCATTAAAAAATTCTTTAATGTTGGTTGGTTGATTTCGTTTCGCGGTATATTAACCTCCTTGGGTTATTTGATGGCATAATCTAAATATTTTGAACAATTTTATGGCTTCAACTAAATATATTTTGAACGCACTTGTACGTCTTCAACTACAGATAAAATGTATTGTTGATAACTTTGTTATAAAATGTATTGTTGATATTCCTACTATAAAATATATTGTTGGTCATTTTGCTATAAAATGTATTGTTGTTTATTTTGCTATAAAATGTATTGTTGGTCATTTTGCCATAAAATGTATTGTTGGTCATTTTGCCATAAAATGCATTATTGATATTCTTACTATATAATGTATTGTTGGTCATTTTGTTATAAAATGTATTGTTGGTCATTTTGCCATAAAATGTATTGTTGATCATTTTGCCATAAAATGTATTGTTGATATTCCTACTATAAAATGTATCGATGTTTATTTTGCTATAAAATGTATTGTTGGTCATTTTGCCATAAAATGTATTGTTGGTCATTTTGCCATAAAATGTATTGTTGATATTCCTACTATAAAATCTATTGTTGGTCATTTTGCCATAAAATGTATTGTTGATATTCCTACTATAAAATGTATCGATGTTTATTTTGCTATAAAATGTATTGTTGGTCATTTTGCTATAAAATGTATTGTTGATATTCCTACTATAAAATGTATTGTTGGTCATTTTGCCATAAAATGTATTGTTGATATTCCTACTATAAAATGTATTGTTGGTCATTTTGCCATAAAATGTATTGTTTGGCGTTTTGCCATAAAATCCATTGTTGATATTCCTACTATAAATTGCATTGTTGTTTATTTTGCTATAGAATGTATTGTTGGTCATTTTGCCATCAAATGTATTGTTGATATTCCTACTATAAAATGTATTGTTGGTCATTTTACATTAAATCATATTCTTGGTCATTTTACTATAAAAATGTATTTTTATACATTCATAGTGTTCCGTTTTATTCTTTTACTTTTTGGCGAGGATTCACTATTTGTTCATAGCTGGGATCCTAACAAGCGCTACCACCCGGGGTTAGGGTGGTTCTGGGAACAACAGCAATCATGGGGTAGTTACACGATCGTCAAAACCTCCAATCTTATCAATAATGTTTGAATATTATAAACAACTTCAAGATTATTTTACTACTATGAATGTTACTTCCTTTATGTGCCATGATCTTCGTCGGTAATCAAACCTCACCACAAATTTCCGATTTTGTTGCTCTAAGTAATTTTTGACTCTTTCCCATCCTACTGTGTCCTTGTTTTGCTAGTCATTCACACAGACAACTTACGTCGGGTATTCACTGTTTCCTAAACTTCTCTTGCCTTTAGAATGTCCTGTGGGTGTCAAATTCTCTATGCACCGATAAATAATTATATGTGCACGTTCACCATTACTCATGATATCCTTATTCTGCCACCCATACCCACAAATCCGTTAAGTAGCATGCTCACTGTTTCCTGTTTCTCTTGACTTCAATATATATTTTTAGTATCAAATTCTCTATGCCCACAAAAATATTTTTCCATTTACATTGGACTTTATCCTTCTTCTGTCATCCATACCCATAGACACGTTAATCATGTTTCTTACTGTTTTCTCTGCTTCTCTGGCCTTCAATATGTCCAGCGACTGTTAAATTCTCTATGTCCTCTTTCCTCTTTATTACTGTCCTTTTACCATCCGTCTTTATACTTGTTTTGTCACTCATAGGGCTAAACATGTTAAGTACCTTGCTCATTGTTTCTATTCTTTTGCTTTCAATATGTCTCCAGAGTCTCTCAGAGTCTCTCAGAGTCTCTCTGCTCTTTTTTCTCACTATATGTGACGCTTTATAATCTGTCTTTTTCCTAGTTCTGTCATCCATACCCATAAACTCGTTAAGTAGCTTGCTCACTGTTTCCTCTGTTTATCTTGCTTTCAATATGTTACGTGAGTGTCAAATTCTCTATGCCCTCTTTTCTCATTATGCTTGTCTCTTTACCAACAGTCTTTATCGTTATTCTGTAATTCATACATACAAAAAAGTTCAATGTTTCTTACTCTTTCCTCTGTTTCTCTGGCCTTTAATATGTCCAGGGAGCGATAAATTCTTTATGCCCTTTTTCCTTATTATTTTTGCCTCTTTATCACTCGTCTTTATCCATGTTCTGTCACCCATATCCACAAACTCTTTAAATGTCTTAATACGGGTGTCCACTATTTCCTTTGCCTTCAATATGTCATGTGCGTGTCAAATTCTCTTTGCCTTCTTTCCTCATTATATCTGGACGTTTACCATCACTATTTATATCGTTGTTCTGTCATCTATACCCACAAAGCTGTTAAGTATATTGCTCACTGTTTCCTCTGTTTTCTTACTTTCAATATGTCTTGTGAGTTTTATAGTATCTTGGTTCTCTTTCCTCACTATATGTGATCCTTTACAATTCGTCTTCATCCTTTTTGTGTCATCTATAATCACAAACATGTTAAGTGACTTGCTCACTGTTTCCTGTTTCTCTTGCTTTGAATGTCCTCTGAGTGTCAAATTCTCTGTGCCCTCTTTCCTCATTTGTCTGTTTACCACCAATTTTTATCCTTGTTCTGTCATTCATATCCACAAAGCCGTTTGCTCACTGTTTCCCCTGTTTCTCTGGTCTTCAATATGTCAGGGGAGTGTTACATTCTCTATGCCCTCTTTCCTCACTACCCGTCTTTATCCATATTCTATCACCCATACCGACAAACCCGTTAAGCAGCCTGCTCACATTTTTATACTACTTCTCTTGCTTTCAATATGTCTTCAGAGTGTTAAAGTCTCTATGCCGTCTTTCTTTACTATATGTGCACCTTTACAATCCATCTTTATCGTTGTCAAAGATTACCCATAAAAGTGCTAAGTAGATGGCTCACTGTTTCCTCTGTTTCTTTTGCTTTCAATTTAGAGACTTCTTTCACCTATCTTTGGCCGCTAATTAAATATGTGTTGCGATCGTGAACATTTCAGGTAAGCTTTTGTAACGGTTTCCAGGCAAAGAGAGATCCCGGAAAATTGACGGTTTGTCTGTATATACTAAAATTTCCTGTTTGCCTCGAAGCTGGCTGTCTGAGCGACGCATTTCGGTAAGTGATATGTGTTAGCTGAAGAACAAGAATCGGCACCAGGCGAGAAGAAAATGGAAAAAAAAAAAAGTATAAACGACAATCGATATTTCAAAGAAGCAGACGTTCGGGTTTTGTGCGCGCTAGTCACGTGGTCATGACGTCAACACCACGATTTTCAGTATCGCGAGCAAGATCAAAGCTATTTCCACAGAGGTGTACTTTCTTGACGCTCTTTGAGGGAATATCGGATTTTCTTCTTCTCTCACATTCATTGCCAGTCTTCTAACGTACACCAGCAAATTTTCTGTCGCAGAGGTTCACGTTGAATCACCAGTTCTCGTAGATCACCGAAGTTAAGTAACGTCAAACCTGCTCAGTACCTAGATGGGTGACTTGAAATATACGGGTGGTATAACAGACAAAGGTTCAGAATTGGGACCGGTAGAGCCGAGTACCAATTCCAGTCGAGTTCGCTATATTCACTTATACCTTGAGAAAGGTATGAATCCACCTCCTTTTCTCCCCAGCTATGGGTTAATTAGTAGGACTTGTATTAGTAAATTATTAATATCTCCAAAAAATTATTACAATCTAAAAATATTTTCTAGTCTTAAATAACCTGCAAAAGGTTGATAACCCGTAAAAAACAAATTAATCAATTAATAAATCAATCTTGGTTCCAGAACCGCGTGCAAAATATCCCTTTTGTCGTACTAACATAGAGTACGTAATGACGATTTAATAATATACCTCTGACTTACTAATTCTATCCATCTTCATCTGTAGAAATGGACCATTAAAATGTTAAAATGGACTGTTAAAATGAACACGTGAACAATGATGACGTTTTTTAAAAAATGGAAACGAGACACTTGTAATTTCTGGTACTCATAATGAGAAAAAATGAACCGCTAAAATGAACACATGAGCAGCAATGATGACGTTTTTTTAAAAATGGAAACGAGAAAGACACTTGTAATTTATGGTACTCATAATGAGAAAAAATGAAACGCTAAAATGTTAAAATGGACCGCTAAAATGAACACATGAGCAGCAATGATGACGTTTTTTTAAAAATGGAAACGAGAAAGACATTGCATTTTCTGGTACTCATAATGAGAAAAAAGAGATTGCGGAATTTGATACTACGAGTGGAAGTAAGCATCGAGTCGCCTACTTCGTGAGTTTGTGTAAAGGATGCTTCCCCGATAATTACAATATTAACGTCTTCAAGTCTAGGGTCATTCGTTATCTATCCTGCATATCCTTATCATATGCACTTACTTCCTCCTCACATGTCCATGCAATAATCTCATTCAGTAACCATCTATCTTGAGTGGCTCTTCGGCCATGTATTGGGTGAATATTTAGTAAGTACAAAGAAACTTAAATGAAATTTGAATTACTGTATTTGATAGCCTATCGGACGCACTTAAAATGACATCCTATAAAACACAGTTAAAATGACAGCATATAAGACGCACTTTAAACTGACTAAAAAATCGTCCTGTGTCTGCGAAGACTAATTTTTGTCTGCAACGTTCGCTACTGTAAGCAATAATTTTACTACAAGCAATAGCTTCTACTCCATAATAATTTTATTTACACAAACAAGATTATTATTATTACTATTGTTGTTGTTGTTGTTGTTGTTCTTTCATCTGCAAATTTTGTGGTAGATGGAACCAAAGTACTAGCTCTCAAAAACCAGTGGACTGAGATGGAACATTTTCATCATGGTTCGGGAACTCTTCGGAGTTTACGAGCTGTCCGATGGACTGCAGTCTTCTGTAAGTATCTTATCTTAACACTGACCCCCATCTTCTCCAGCCATTAAGGAAGTTCAGTACTTATGGCGCCCAGAACATCAACAACAATGAGGATGTGTTCCATTTTCTTTATTGACTATTTATTATTAAGTTGGTGCAAAAACAATGACGTAATAATGTCGTTTTTGACGTTAAAAAATACGTCAAAAAACGACATTATTTTTGCACCAACCTAATATTATTATTATTATTATTTGTGTATGTTATGTTTCCTGCTTTGCATCCTGTAGAGCCGGGTCCAAACTATGGTCCTTAAGCCCTATAGGAGAATTGTCATTTAATTGATATCACTTTTCTTAGTATATGCGATGTTCTTAGTAAGGGGGTTTTCTGGGTAACTTTTATGCTGATATTTCTTGGGATACTGTAAATAAAATTATCCATTCCTTTTCCCACGACGCCCAGAATTCCTATTACTATTGGTACAGTGTCAGTTTTTATTCCCCACACTCTGTTAATCTCGATCTCCAGGTCATTGTATTTGGACAATTTCTCGATGATTTTCATGGAGGTGTTTATCACAGATGGTACTGTTGTTAAGCACGCACTTCCTGAATTTCTTGTATTTTATAAAAATATCAGGTCTATTGGCTTTTATTTCCTTATCAGTTTGAATTGGCATGTCCCAGAGGATAGTTACATCGTTATTTTGGTCAACTGTGTCGGATTGGTGCTCATACCATATCTCAGTGGTTTCGATTTTGTGCTTCTTTCATATCTTCCAGTGCGTATATGTCGCTACCTTGTTATGTTTGGGGGTATATTCATTTTTTGCTAGTTCCGGACATCGCGAGATAATATGGTTGACTGTTCCATCATATTTTCTGAAGATCCTGCATTTCGGGTTATTTCCATCCTTGATTATGTGACAGTGATAGGATCCGGTTGCGAGGCTTTGATTTTGAGCTGCAATAATTAGGCCTTCTGTCTCAGCTTTCAACTCAGTGCTCCTCAGCCACTGATGTGTTTTCTGTTGCTTCTTTCGTTCTTTTTAGGTATTTGTCATGCAACGGCTTGTTCTCCCAGTTTTGTTGTAATTTCATTTGGCCAAGTTGTTTTGCTTTCTATTTTACTCGTTTGGCGTAGATAGTATTCGCTTGGTTTTTTTGTTGATAGAATTTCAGGTATATTGAGCTGTTTCTTGAAGAGTGCAGCTTCTTTGTTGATAGAGTGGATTTGGTGTTTTACTTTTTGTAGGAGAGGCTCATTGATTTTTGTAAGGTAGCCTTCCATTCTGATTGTTGTAGTTTTAGAGTTAGTTCAAGTTGGATTAGACCTCGGCCTCCTAAATCTCTTGGTACGTACAGCCTATCAACATCTGATTTCGGGTGGTGAATCCTCATTTGGGTAAGCATTTTTCTGGTCTTGGCGTCCAATTTTTTAATGTCATTCAACTTCCACTTAATAACATTATTATTATTATTATCATTATTATTATTATTATTATTATTTTCTTTGATTTCTGGCGTTTACACATTTCTTTCCGGTCCCGCCCAGTGACCTTAGGTTAGAAATGGCGTCATGACACTTTCCACTGACAAAAAAAAAAAAAAAAAAAAATACATAGATAAAGCCCTTCGTAAAGTGTGGGCTGTACTTGTCAGAACAATTTTCTGTATCTCCTTGAGGCATGGACTTCCAGGAATCCCTTCAATTAGTCTACTGGAATCTTTTCCAACCAGTCCTAGGGCTCCAACTACAACAGGGATTGTTGATGTTCCCATATGCCACATTTTCGAGATTTCTATTTCAAGGTCTTGTTATTATTATTATTATTATTATTATTATCTTTTCTTTGTTCGCCTGGTTTTTCGTTTTCAACCGGAGATCTTGCATTATGGATGTTCTCCAGCAAGTCGTATGACCTAAAGAAGATAGCACCTTTCACGGAATATTTGCAAAACTAAGCAACGGTTATTATTATTATTATTATTTTGGCACTCAAAATACGCCTATCATTAACCAGCTGGAGATTACAGAAGAAAGAGACGTAATTGAAAGGAAATACCAATAATAGTAAAATACTGCTTCGGAAATATAACAGTCATCCACCAAGAAATATGTCTGCCATTAAGAAGCAGACAAAATTAAATGTAAGATATTTTTTTTTACTATTGTGATTTCTAGTTTTATGTTCAGCTGTTTGGCTCGTTTGCTTTTACATTACTGTATATAAAATATATACAGTAATATTTTCTGCTATAACTAAAACGCTTGTGCATTTTTTGTAATGTACTGATAGTTTAAATTCAGAAAAACATTTTTTCTGAATTTTCTGGATTTTTTTTTATTGTTTTTTTTTTTTATGCCACCAAATCAGGCAAATGGTTAAATACAAAAGCTGCAAGAAATGTAAATGATTGCTCCTAATTTTACTCGGATTAAAAGTGGAACGTATACTGACGGAAAATCAGAGCCGTATTTGCCTTAATGTATACCACTCTATATTTCAGAAATAAATGTATAAATAAAAAAAAATGTGACATATTTATACTTACTAAAACATCGAAACTGTGCAGACGGCTAACAGTGAAATTTTAACATCGATTAATAAAAACCTGAATATGAATTTGCACCGACTCGATATCTTTACTAATATTCTCAAGAATTTTATTTTTAACATTTAATTTTTATTTTTAACGTTAAGCTAGATAGATCAAAGCAGCGAACCACCTGCTTCACTTGTGTGAATGACGGAACGGTAAGGGCTCTTAGACAACAGGTAAAAACTTCTAAGCGCTACAAAAAGAGGGGAATGTTCATGAGAGCCATTGCTCGCCTATGTCCTGAAGGAAAGAGGCACATACAAGAAGATAGAGCAGTATTTACATTAGTCGGACTATTGTCCTCATCTTTGTCGCCATATTTGTCACAACGTTTCGGCCGTTGTACGCTCCGGCCTTTTTCAGGTGGTTGGAATTTCGAACTGAACTCTTAATTTCGATCACTGGGGCAGACTGTTCTAGTTCCACGTGCCATGTTTGATGGATGTCAGTTATCAGTTATCTCCTTCTAATTTTCCCTCTGAAAGTTCTCCACTGCCTTAACCGAGTATTGAACTCACATTCTTTGGGTCTGTCACTGGATCTAACCAACGCCTTTATCCACTGTGCCATGTGTCCTTGAGGAAGATAGAGGTTGAGAATTCTTATCGGAAATTCTTAGGACCGGAAGTGGTTTTCAGATTTTTTCAGATTTTGGGATACAGGCTATTTAATTTGTATATAGCATCTACAAATGTGGGTCAGCTTGGGACTGAAACCCAAGATAATCCGATTCCGCTATATATCATAACACAGCTTATATATAAGCGGTATATGTTCACTCTAACGTTGAGAAATCAACTCCACTCGTTCGAGATCATCATTTTGTTTTTTAGGCGGGGGTTTTGCTCTGTGCAGTATTCTTCTATTTTTGATTCATTCCTGCTCATCACTTTCGGTATAAAACTTTAACAATTTCTCCTTCTGTTTCCTTAAGTCGTATATGGTGCTCGCTCCAATGGAAAACTCCTCAGACACTTCACACTTACACCTCTGTCTAGTTTTTTCAACGGTTTGGCTTTCTGTTATATTGGTAAACATAAATGCTTTCTATCTTTTTCTTTTCACTACCCATATGAGTATCTGCAGGACTTTTTCACATTTTGAATAATATCTTTACTGAGCACGAAACACCTGGCAAGTAATCCATAAAACAAAAGTGTTGCTGTGATGATCGCTAACAAAAAACTGGCGCCAACGTTGGAAACCAAGAATAGATGAGGTCATTTACAACAGCTGCACATCATCTAGGAACCTTCCCAGTGTTTTCTCAAAATTTCCATTTGTGGCAAGTCATATCAACAGGTGAAAAAATTTCGGAATTTGGAGGTTTTCGGATTTTAGAATTTCGGATAATGGAAAATCAACATCTGTGAATATGCTACGCAGGTAGTAATTATTGTGATAATTTTAAATTCTTCAGTGATCTTGTAACGGTGCAATCTTAGCTTTAGACGCTGACGCATGTTTTGGTCAATTAAATCACTTGCATCTCTTGCTGCATTGTGTTCAACAGGTGGAAAAGAAGTAGAATAGTATATCGCTAATTAAGGGCGTAGACGATTATGTCTCTCGACACAATACATTTCTTTCTCAGCTAATTGCCCTAGGAAAGGTAACGGAGTGGTTTTCTGTTGCCGTCTTCGTGATTGGAATTCAGAATTGTCCTTCTCTTAAACTGCCACTCAATGTTAGAGAACCCAGTCTACCCTATTATTTAAGCCACAACAAGGGAGTTAGAAAGAGAAGCCTTTCACATACGCCAGGGGTTCTCAGCTAGTGAGGAATCACCCCCCCCGGGTGAATTTTAGCCTTTCAGTGGGGAGGAGAAAATCTTTTACTTTTTCTTGTTTTTTATTTACAGAATTTTGTTTATTTGAATTCCAGTACCCTGGTGTTCTATTAAACTTTATTTTTGTTTATTGAAGTCTCTTTCAGTTTAGTTACTTATAAATGAAAACAAATTACTCTACATGTATTCAGGTTCTAAAATCCATCAATATTTTCTATTGCTATCTGATTTGTAAAACTCGTCAATAAAAAAATAAGCCATGTAAATAAGGAAAAGGGTGAAGGTTTTCAATAATATATGCATATTATTTGGAATGCACTTTTGAGTTGGAAAGTGGGGATGATATTTCGACTTAATAATGAAAAGGGTGCTTTGGGCAAAAAAGTTTGAGAATCACCGTCATAAGTTGTTGGTTGCTTGATTTTGTATAGCTGCATACAAACACTATGGTTTATTTCATGCGGAAATCTAAATACAAGCACAATTGTATGCCTTCTACTAAATATAATTTGAACACATTTGTATGCCTTCAGCTACAGATAAAATGTATTGTTTGTAATTCAACTATAAAATATATTCTTAGCAATTCTCCGTCCTGGGTAAGACGATAAACTACACCCGAGTCCTGGGTAAGACGATAAACTACACACGCGTCCTGGGTAAGATGATACACTACACCCGGGTCCTGGGTAAGACGATAAACTACACCCAGGTCCTGGGTAAGACGATCAACTACACCCGGGTCCCGGGTAAGACGATAGACTACATCCGCGTCCTGGGTAAGACGATAAACTACATCCGCGTCCTGGGTAAGACGATAAACTACACCCGGGTCCTGGGTAAGACGATAAACTACACCCGGGTACTGGGAAAGACGATAAACTACATCCGCATCCTGGGTAAGACGATAAACTACACCCGCATCCTGGGTAAGACCATAAACGACATCCGCTTTCTGGGTAAGACCATAAACTACACCCAGGTCCTGGGTAAGACCATAAACGACATCCGCTTTCTGGGTAAGGCCATAAACTACATCCGCGTCCTGGGTAAGACCATAAACGACATCCGCTTTCTGGGTAAGACGATAAACTACACCCAGGTTCTGGGTAAGACGATCAACTACACCCGGGTCCTGGGTAAGACCATAAACTACATCCGCATCCTGGGTAAGACCATAAACGACATCCGCGTCCTGGGTAAGACCATAAACGACATCCGCTTTCTGGGTAAGACGATAAACTACATCCGCGTCCTGGGTAAGACCATAAACGACATCCGCTTTATGGGTAAGACCATAAACTACACCCAGGTCCTGGGTAAGACGATCAACCACACCCGGAGCCTGGGTAAGACGATAAACTACATCCGCATCCTGGGTAAGACCATAAACTACACCCGCGTCCTGGGTAAGACCATAAACGACATCCGCGTCCTGGGTAAGACGATAAACTACACCCGCGTCCTGGGTAAGACCATAAACGACATCCGCTTTCTGGGTAAGACGATAAACGACATCCGCTTCCTGGGTAAGACCATAAACTACACCCGGGGCCTGGGTAAGACCATAAACTACATCTGCATCCTGGGTAAGACGATAAACTACATCCGCATCCTGGGTAAGACCATAAACGGCATCCGCGTCCTGGATAAGACCATAAACGACATCCGCTTTCTGGGTAAGACGATAAACTACACCCGCGTCCTGGGTAAGACCATAAACAACATCCGCTTTCTGGGTAAGACCATAAACTACACCCAGGTCCTGGGTAAGACGATCAACTACACCCGGGGCCCGGGTAAGACCATAAACTACACCTGGGTCCTGGGTAAGACCATAAACTACACCCAGGTTCTGGGTAAGACCATAAACTAGGTTCAACTGCAAAGGCCGCTGTTCAGGAGGTTTTGAGGAGCGTGGGACCACTGCTTAATTGTTATTGATGATAGCATCTGTTAGGTTCCCAGCTATAGTTAAATAATTAGCCCCCAAACTGCGGTTAAAACACTATGAAAGTGTAAAGATAGGTTTATCCTCAAAGGATTTAAGTCAGTCATAATTGGCCTCTCAAAATAGCAGATTCTTCATAAATTCCTTTAAAGGAAATTTGTACTGCTAATCTTCTTTGGAAATGCTAAACCAAAATTTCCAATTTTCAAATTTCATGACTAATTTTTCCTTATTAAAATTTAAAGTATGTCCCCTGTGTTTTATTTATTCTACAAGTGTACCCTGAATTAAAAAAAAAAGTCTGAGAAACGCTGATCTAAAGTAAAACAAAAAGGTGGTCGTTGATGAATTGGAAAGATGAAAACGGAACTAATGATAGCAATCTTCTTGATATCATCAGTTCTCGACTTTGCGTCGATGCTGACAACATAACTATTTACTCCAGTCTTAATGGTAAGTTGGATAGGTTTTCTAAGATCAAGATGGCAGCTAATCTAAAAAAAACCCTTCTGTCTGCTGTTAACTGGGGAAAGGAATGGATTGTTAATTTGAACGCCTCCAACACGAAGCTTCACTCTTTTAATCGTCTTTAGCTTTTCTGTCTTCCATCAGCATGGCTGATGCTAACCGTAAGCTGAGTGACACACTCTGACATCTCGTGCTACTTGTTTCCAATGGCGTGAAGTGGCAAGATTATATTGAATCCATTGCTAGGCCTGCTGCTAGGAAAGTTGGTTTACCGTGTCTTTTTTGACAATTTTTCATTCCAGAATCTATCTTACACATTTATAAGTCTACCATTCATCCATGCATTGAATATTGCTGCTAAATCTGGTCTGGTGCTTCTGCTATGTATCTAGAGATTCTTGACAAAATCCACAGAAGAATCTGCAAAGTTACTACTGTTAACCTGGCATCTCGGATTCAGTCACTTTCCCACTACTGTAACATAGTTTACCTGTGCCTTTTCTATAAATAATTTCATGGTGATTGTTCTGATGAGCTCTCCTGTGTGTTAGTTTTTTTTTTTTTTGTATTCATATTGTTAATACTCATTGGGGTTAACTTTTAGAATTGTTGTTTTATTCCCCTCTCCCTCCACAGACATCGAATTGTAAATATGGGGACTAGTTAGTATTTTCATAGAGTCAAAGAGGTATTATGGTGGTTGTAGTAAGAAAGGTACGTATGAATGTGCTGTTTTGGTGTAAGGAATATTGTTTCGTACGATTGGGTCAGTGTTTGCGGCTAGCTAAGTTATATTTAAGACAGAAGAAGACCGTCCTTTCCCCAATCCCCTTTTCGGCCTTGTGTCGCATTTCTGTAGATAACAGAATAAATATTGCTCTCCTGTTTGGTACTCCAATTTTACTAATGTAAGCATAGTACTAGATTGGCAGCTAGATCTCACAATTTTACAGTTGGAATTGCAAGATGCAACCGTATGTTCTATGCTAACGGTTTCTTCGCTTACACTTCCAGCTTATGGAATTCTCTTCCGGGTTCTTGCTTTCGATTCAAATTTGATCTTAAAAATATTAAAAATTTAAATGCAATGTCAATCGTTATCTTCTGTCGTTTTGAATCCTGTTCTTTTTATTCCCTTTATTATCCTATCTCCTTAATAAAGATTTTTTTCCTCCATTTTTTCATTCTCATCAACTCCTTGCATCGTAGTGGCTTTATTGCTATTGCTTGGCGGAAAATGGTTTTTAACACGTTCTTTATAAAAATAGAAAAAGCAAAAAAAATAAAAAGAGAGAGAGAGAGAAAGAGAGAAAGTGAGAGAGGGAGAGAGACTGAAAACAGATCAAATTAAGTATTACTAGGCTGATTGAGGCGTATTACATTCCATTGTTCCAGCAGTTCCGATTTTCTCAGCTAGGATCCGCCATACTAATTTGACAGAGTCGACTCATTCTCATTAACTTCGTATCCATTGATAAGGAGAAAGTTCCACTCAAGCAGCTGTTGAATAATTATTTTCATTTTATTAGATGTCCTCCCCACTGGCGTAACACAGTCTTCCTTCCTTCATATTCAAGTATCTAAAAGCCAGTATGTAGAATGATTATAGCATTGCGAACAGGAACTCCACAGTTGGAAGACTGGCGTAACACAGTCTTCCTTCCTTCCTTCCTTCCTTCCTTCCTTCCTTCCTTCCTTCCTTTTCAGTGTTGTTTTGTATTATCAAATATTAGCAAATATCTAAAAGGCAGAATATTGAATGATTATTTGCATTGCAAACAGGACCTCCACACTTGGAAGACTGGCGCAACACAGTCTTCCTTCCTTCCTCACTATTCAGGGTTGTTTTGTATTATCAAAATATTAGCAAATATTAGCAGAATATTGAATGATTATTTGCATTGCAAAATAGGGACGCAGAAGATTGAATGATATTCATTTGTTTTGTATTATCAAATATTAGCAAATATCTGAAAGGCAGAATATTGAATGATTATTTGCATTGCAAACAGGACTGGAAGACTGGCGCAACACAGTCTTCCTTCCTTCCTCACTATTCAGTGTTGTTTTGTATTATCAAATATTAGCAAATATCTGAAAGGCAGAATATTGAATGATTATTTGCATTGCAAACAGGACCTCCACACTTGGAAGACTGGCGCAACACAGTCTTCCTTTCTTCCTCACTATTCAGGGTTGTTTTGTATTATCAAATATTAGCAAATATCTAAAACGCAGAATATTGAATGATTATTTGCATTGCAAACAGGACCTCCACACTATAAGACTGGCGCAACACAGTCTTCCTTCCTCACTATTCAGGGTTGTTTTGTATTATCATATTAGCAAATATCTAAAAGGCAGAATATTGAATTATTTGCATTACATTGCAAACAGGACCTCCACACTTGGAAGACTGGCGTAACACAGTCTTCCTTCCTTCTTCCTTCTTTCCTATCTCACTATTCAGTGTTGTTTCGTATAATCAAATCTTAGTAACTATCTAAAAGCCAAAATGTTGAATGATTATTTGCATTGCGAACAGGACCTCCACACATGGAAGACTGGCGTAACACAATCTTCCTTCCTTCCTTCCTTCCTTCCTTCCTTCCTTCCTTCCTTCCTTCCTTGCTTCCTTCCTTCCTTCCTATCTCACTGTTCAGTGTTGTTTCATATTATCAAAACTTAGTAAATATCTAAAAACCAGATGGATGAATTCTTATTTTCATTGCAAGACAGGACCTCCCCACTTGAAAGAGGCTTTCCTTATCTTCATATTTCACTTGTCTTGCTTCATATTAACCAAAGATTAGTAATTTATCTAAAAGCAGTATATTGGATGTTTATTTTCAGTTCAAGTTGGCCTTCTTTGATGGCATGTTTGGCGTGACATCGTGTTCTTTCTGTCATTTTCATTCATTTGATCTTCTTTCAGAATAAACTCAGTAAGTGTTAATAACGAAAACTTATGTCATTCAAGTGGAGACAAAAGCGTGACACAATTAAAAGTTTTATATAAACGACATAACTTCAAAATCAATAAAAGACCCGGTGCTAAATATTGCGAAATAACACAATATTGTCCAGATGTTTCCCCGCAAACTTTATTAATTCTTTACAAAATCAGTTAACCGGAAATATTAAACAAATATAAAAAAAAAGTGACATCAAAACTGAAAAATGCTACCGTTTGGAGTTGAGAAATTAAAGTAAGGACAAAAGGTCATTTATATCTTCCATATGCCTAGGCTGACAGAAAGCATAATTATAAAAAATTCAATAAATATGAACTGTTGGTAGGAGGGCTATAAGTATGCCCTTTTGTAAGAGTAATTCAATTATTCAATATTTTGAGATGCAACAGTTTTTAATCCATATCAGGCCTGCCCAATCAAAAGAGAATGGCAACACTGATCACAGAAAATACGCCGCGGGCCGCAAGAGTAAATTTTTAAAGTAGATTCCTGAGTGCTGAAGATAGAAAAACGATATAAAGAGAGAGATGACGAGAAAGTGATTTCTCAAAACGATTAACGGTACCAGGAATGAAACCTTCCAAATTGTTTTGGGTCAAGTCAGTTTTGGCCCAATCAGCCAACCATTGCTATTAACTACTTAGTCCATGTGTCCTTGGAGACACATGACCAAATAAAGGGTTCGGTTCGAAATTCCAGCAAATATCACCTGAAGAAGGCCGGATCATAAAGCAGTCGAAACGTCGTGAATATAGCAATAAAGATGAGAACAACAATTCGAACAACCAAAATAGTGTAAATACTCCAACTATGGATTAAATAACCTCATCACGCCGCAATTAGCCAAGCTGAAGACATGGTCAATCGGAAAGAGTTTCATCCAAGGAGTAAGAAGGCCCTTGATTTGGATTTGCACTAGTATATAGTATTCTCGTATTATAATATTTATGTAATATTAATAATCATATTGTGGGACGTGATAGTCGGTATATTGGATAATTATCATTGTACTCAAAAAATATTATGAAATTTGGGAAATTCATTTATAAATTTAATCCACATATTTATAAATTTAAACAAAAAAAGACCTTTTCAACTGAATTCATTAGGATTCGGTTTCTGGTTCCTTCTGAATTCTATTTCTAACGTCTCCGCCTAAACTTTGAATTTGTTACTCTTTATTTTTTTTTCTCTCTACAATAGGAGGAAATAGGTTCACCTATCGTTCTGTTCACACATCTCTTAAACCAAAATAGCAGTTTTGCCCTTCTTTTCTTACTCTTCGGTGTTGCTTGGTATTATCAAATCTTAGTGTAAATATCTAAAAGCCAGTATGTAGAATGATTATTTGCATTGCGAACAGGACCTCTACACTTGGAAGACTGGCGCAACACAGTCTTCCTTCCTTCCTTCCTATTCAATGTTGTTTTGTATTATCAAATATTAGCAAATATCTAAAAGGCAGAATATTGAATGATTATTTGCATTGCGTGCAGGACCTCCACACTTGGAAGACTGGCGCAACACAGTCTTCCTTCCTTCTTTCCTTCCTTCCTTCCTTCCTTCCTTCCTTCCTTCCTTCCTTCCTCATTATTCAGTGTTGTTTTGTATTATCAAATATTAGCAAATATCTTAAAGGCAGAATATTGAATGATTATTTGCATTGCGTGCAGGACCTCCACACTTGGAAGACTGGCGCAACGCAGTCTTCCTTCCTTCCTTCCTTCTTTCCTTCCTTCCTTCCTTCTTTCCTTCCTTCCTTCCTTCCTTCCTTCCTCACTATTCAGTGTTGTTTTGTATTATCAAATATTAGCAAATATCTAAAAGCCAGAATATAGAATGATTATTTGCATTGCGAACAGGATCTCCACACTTGGAAGACTGGCGCAACAAAGTCTTCCTTCCTTCCTTCCTTCCTCACTATTCAGTGTTGCTTCGTGATATCAAATCTTATTAAATATCTAAAGGCCTGAATGTTAGAAAAGACAAGACCGCCACATTTGAAAGACTGGCGTAACACAGTCTTCCTTCTTTCCTTCAGATTATTTAGGATTAGGCTTCCAATTCCTTCTAAATTCTATTTCAGCTCTATACTTCTAACATCTCCACTTGAACTCTGAAAATTATACTATCATTAGGTTTCTGGTTCTTTCTAAAGTCTTTTACTTCTCTTTCACTTCCAGTAGCCCATTGCGTATTAATGGTGTCATTGTGTGCTTTTGGTGGCCCTGAGAAAATGATACAAAAATATACTATTTACATTGGTCGGACTTTTGTCTTCATCTTTGTTGCCATTATTCACGACGTTTCGGTCGTTGTACACCCTGTCCTTCTTCAGGATCTGTCTACATTTCTGAGATGAGGTATTGCAAATATTTACACTATTTACATTGTTCGAACAGTTGCCCTCACCGTTGATGCCATTTTTACGCTCCGGCCTCCTTCAGGTAATTGGAATTTCGAACCGAACTCTTTATTATCCTCAATGGCACATAAGAGCGTTGGTTGAATCCAGTGACTTGACCCAAGATGTTGTGAGTTCAATACCTGGCTATAGCAGAGATGAAAAAAAAAAAAACTTGGAGAGTTGAGTTAAAGGGAGATAACTGATACCAAGATATCCGAACAATCTACCTCGGTGGATTAAATAAAGGGTTCAGTTCGAAATTCCCATCACCTGAAGAAGGCTGGAGCGTACAACGACTGAAACGTTGTGAATATGGCAACAAAGATGAGGACAACAATTCGAACAATGTAAATAATGTAGATAATTACAATACCTTATCTCAGAAATATAGACAGATTCAAAAATATGCAAAAAAAGAAAACAGAAAGAGTTGTACCAAATACAGATGATGCCGGGAAGAAAATAGATGGACATAATTTAATCGTCTCGACACATGCATTTGATACACAAAAGCCACACAAGAGAACAGTGTTGAGTAAGTGGCCACGGTGAAATGTAAAATAAATGACAGAACTGTCAAACAAACAGAATTGACAAAGTTTGTAATAAGCAATAAGAAGAAAAGTTAAAATAATAGGGGAAAAAATAATATTAAGCAAGCAAACAATATATGCATGGCAAATCAACACTAATAAGGCAAAGTTACAGTAATATGGCAAAAATGTTCAGAAACTAAAATTTGGGATTGACGCACAATAGCAAGTTCGGACATGCGAACATAGCGTTCTGATTTCAAGACAAGACAGACCGGGACTGAATCAGATGAAACCGTGGACTAGCCTATTTTTATTGGATAGGAAGAAATCCCAGCATGCATTTGTGTTCCCCTGTTTATAAAGTGGGGAGGGTAAAGTGTTTTGAAGTCATTCCTAGTCAATATAGCGCATTTTGGTGTAGTGTAATGGTTAGCAAGCTTGTCTCGCTAGAATAATTGCCACGGAGTAGTGAGTTCGATCCTCACTGGGTGCCCCGTACTTTCGGCCTTATGCAACATCTAGAAAATCATTTGTTTTATGTCATGGTTTTTTTTAGGTTCCCTGGGAATATGTGATATTGAGTTTTTGTGGTAAATGAGTAAATTGTAATTGATGAATGGGCCGTTTATCTGATCAGCTAGATCTAGTATTGTTAATGTTGACCAACCTCTCCCTACATCCCCTTTTGGAATTGTGCCACATTTGTATAAAAATACAATAAATTCCTAGTCAACATTGGATCCAATAAAGGGTATTTGTATATAGTTTTGTAGCTGAGTCTCCTTTGGATACTCTTGCCACAAGTCATTAGCCAATGCATGTTCATAGGGTAAATAGAAATATATAAGCTATGATAAAATTATTGATTCATTGCAGATAATCATGAATCAGCAATGAATCAATATAGAGTAGGAAGGAATCAAGATCAATGTGTTTCTGTTTAACTTCATTAATTGTCGATTGTTCGACATCTGTGTTCCTACCAGCATATCTGATTTTGCCCATTAGCTGTCTCTCAATATCAGCCTGGACATACCTGCATATATTTCTCCTTAAGTCTTTTTATCTCAGTCCATTCAGAGCTCTCTGATTATGCCTATTCATATCTATCTATCTATCTAGCTAGCTAGCTAGCTAGCTAGCTAGCTAGCAGTCTGTTTATATCTATCTAGCTAGCTATCTGTCTGTTCATATCACAAACAGACTATTCCAAATATCAGAATGAACATCACTTGAGGACTTTCAACAGCAGCAATCACTAAAATGGATAGTACATGTAACTTGAAGAGAAAATAATGACATAATAAAGATGTTGACATTCCACATTACTTTAAAGGAAAGGTCACGAAGAAAGACCCTCCCTCATCAATACTGGAAAGATCGAGAATAATATGTGAACTTGAGAAACTAAATTACATGAAAAATTGTTTTAAGATAAGGATTTTATAAATTTCAACCGAGAGTCGATCGTTCGACATCTTCGTTCATATATGCATATCTGATTTTGCCCATTAGCTGCCTCCCAAAATCAGACTGTTCAATATCAGTCTAGGTATATCTATATATGTATGTCTTTTTATGGCTTTTTATCTCAGTCCATTCAATACTCTTTGCTTATGCTTATTCATATCTATCTATCTATCTATCTATCTATCTATCTATCTATCTATCTATCTATCTATCTATCTCAATCCGTTTGAATCTCTCTATTTCAATGAGTTCATACCTATCTCAATTTGTTTATGTCTGTCTGTCTATCTATCTATCTATCTATCTATCTAAGTGTATTCATAACTGTCTGTATATTTATCTATCTCAATGAATTCATATCTATCTATCTATCTATCTATCTATCTATCTATCTCAATCCTTTTGCATCTATCTATCTATCTATCTATCTATCTATCTATCTATCTATCTATCTATCTATCTCAATCCGTTTGCATCTCTCTATTTCAATGAGTTCATACCTATCTCAATTTGTTTATGTCTGTCTGTCTGTCTATCTATCTATCTATCTATCTATCTATCTATCTATCTAAATGTATTCATAACTGCCTGTATATTTATCTATCTCAATGAATTCATATCTATCTATCATCTATCTATCTATCTATCTATCTATCTATCTATCTATCTATCTATCTATCTCAATCCTTTTGCATCTATCTATCTATCTATCTATCTATCTATCTATCTATCTATCTATCTATCTATCTATCTCAGTCCTTTTGCATCTATCTATCTATATATCTATATATCTATCTATCACAATCCGTTTGCATCTCTCTATTTCAATGAGTTCATACCTATACCTGTTTATGTCTGTCTGTCTGTCTATCTATCTACCTAAGTGTATTCATAACTGTCTGTATATGTATCTATCTCAATGAATTCATATCTATCTATCTATCTATCTATCTATCTATCTATCTATCTATCTATCCTTTTGCATCTATCTATCTATCTATCTATCTATCTATCTATCTATCTATCTATCTATCTATCTATCTAATGACGGAACTGTAACTTTAGCGCCACATCGCTAGAACCGACTCCTACATTAAATTCTACAAGACTCCGTTCAGTTCGCCTTGTTACCGTTATTACCGTTGTTACCGGCACCATTCCAAACTTTCGTTGCCATTCCAGACATGTAACTTCTTCAAATACCCCTATCCCCCACACCCTGCGCATTCCCCTTTCTAACGACTAACAAGGATTTTCTTTCCAAGTTGTATTCCTCTCTTTCAATCCACACACTACTGCCGACAGTTGAAAGCTAAAACAAATTCCAGTTCTTCATTAAAGTGTAATACGGGACGAGATGGATGGACTTAATATTCCAGCCTCGTTCTGAGATCTTGTCTGTAAAATGAATTTTCATGCAATTGGAGAGAAAAAGTGCGCACACGAGAGAGAGAGACAGAGAGACACAGAGAGAGAGAGAGAGAGAGAGAGAGAGAGAGAGATGGATGCAGACGATAGAAAGAGAGGGGGAGAGGCGAGAAAGAGAGAGATGGATGCAGACGATAAAGAAAAGAGGAATGTTTGTGAAGGAGGTTTAAATGCTGGAGCGGATAGGACGAATTTAAGAGAAAAGAGAAGACATCGAGGAAAAAAATAGACCGATTTTTGGCGTAGATGAGAAAACGATAAGGTATCGAAAAGTTGCAATCATTATCTCCAGCTTATAAAAATCAGAATGTAGTCTGCGGTTAGATTCATGTAGAATGTTTCTGAATCAGAGAAACGTAAACAAAAACCATAATAATACATAAAAGAAAACTAGTCTTGAAGAGGAAATAAAAGGATAATATTCTTATTATATAATTAATAATGTCACCTGGAAAAGGAAAGAGATGTTTAAGGTGTGCAAATGTAGGTATACAGTAATGAAAAACAAAACGGGCGCACAAAATGTATTATATGTAATTTTTCTTACTCGAATTCACTCCAGGGAAGACAGTAAAGTCGGTAAGCCACAAGGGATTACTGGGTGTTAAAGAATTAGAAACATTATTAAGGAGCGAAAACAATAGAAGAGTATCAGGAGGAGAGTAGATAACGCTTAACCTTATTAAAAACTAGCAATAGAGCCCGGCGTTACCCGGGGATGTAACAGTAAGAGATAGATCAAGTATCGACCATCATAAAGACTGAAAAATAAAATTGACAAAGATTATTGTTTAAGGTTGACTGACACGCATGTCTTAATTAGTTTTTTTGTTGTTGTTGTTACTTTTTTACGAATTGATCAAACCCAAACTCAAACAAAAACATTGTTTTCAATCGTTATGAGTTTACCGATTGAATAGAATTTTATTATAAACAATTGTCTTGTAAATTAAATTTTTTAAAGCATTCTGAATGTAAAAATAAAGAAAAAAATGTAAAGACAATAAGAAACACTACCTGCCAAAAAAAAAAGTGAAGTTTTGTTGAAATCAGTTGAAAAATGTAGGAAATCCGATCCCATATAAACGAAACGACACACACACACACACACACACACACACACACACACACACACACACACACACACACACACACACCTGGGTTTTTATAATAAGTATAACTCGATATTAATAAGTATAACTTGATATGAGTTGTCCCTCCTTCATTCTGGCGATGCCTCTTAATCGTGTTTTCAAATTGATTTCGTGCAAAAACAATTGTGTTTTTCTAATTTTTGGCGCTGTCAGAATCACCGCAAGGTAATTTTATGTAGTCCTGTGAAGTTTTGTTGAAATCGGTTGAAAAATGTTGGAAATCCGATCCAATATATAAACGTACAAACACACACACACACACACACACACACACACACACACACACACACAACACACACACAACCTGGATTTTATAATAAGTATGATTATAATTATGGAAAGTAAAAATTTCCCTGGCATACAGTGTTCGATGGGTAAATAGTCGCCATTTTATATTTTTAATTTCGCGTATGCACGTTGCTTTTATTTGATTTTGTCGACTGCACTGTAGAGTAGGGTTAATAGGTCACCATCTGTGAGAAAAAGAGCACCATAACGCAATTCACTCCGCCAGAAATTTGAAAACGACATGCTGTACTGCTTGGCATTCGCGCCGGAAGCTCCCATACGAACATTTCAGAGTGTTTGGATGTCACTCTGAGGACACTACAGAGGATTCGGAAAGAGTTGGATGAGTCTAATGTTGATTACAAAGGTACAGCAACTCAGAAAACTCATTCTGATTGTTCTGATAAGATTAGAACCCCCGAATTTGTTGGTGAGGGCCTCATAATCAACACTGAGGCCCACATAAAGTGCTTTTAGGAAGTAGTACTGCCCTGTGTCAAGAGGGTGACTGCTGGAAGGCTCTGTGTCTGATAACAAGACTCTGCCCCATGTTACACAAGCAGAATAATCCAACAATGGCTGTCAGATAATTTTGCGACCATATCACCCCTACATCTGGCCACCTAACTCCCAGACAGCAACGCCCTTGATTATTATCTCTGGGGCACAGTTGGGCGAGAGACCAACAAAATTTCTTGTAAAGCCAAAGATGAACTGAAGGCTAGGAATATGGCAGCATTCACCAACTTAAACAAGTAGGCCGTCCAGAAGAGTTGCAGGTGATACCGAAGTCGTTTTGAGGCTGTGGTTGAAGCCAATAATGATTTTATTGAATACATTTACTCATTAGTATTTCAAGATATTTTGGTGTAATTTTGGTAAGTGTATCTGTCAAAATGAGATGTCAGTATTATTCTCATTTTTGCGTAATTTAGACGACAATTTATCCATCGTACCCTGTATATTGAGAGATTTCTAAATGTTTATCTGAAATAAATAAAAAAATACGAACTTTAGGCATATATTTAGTCGCAATATATGGAAGGGCACATTTATTAGTTATTGTTTTCACCGAGGCATTTACAACTGGAAAAGCTGAGGTCATCTCGACCCTCGGTTGGTTGATTTTCCGAGCCAAACCTATAGACCATTATTATTAAAAAACAAACAAAACCTTTTAACAGTTTTTTTTTTTTTACTGTAAGCAGGATCATGGTTTCGTTCTTGGAATGGAATCTCAAACTATCGATGCGCTTCAAAATGGAAAGCATAGCTTTTATGACACTTGCTGGCCGCCAAGACATTTCTCGCTCTAATCCGAAACGGTTTTGTCATTTGCCTTGCTTGAAAATGTGTAATATGAAAATTACGCCAGGAACTGGAAAGCGACAAATAGGGACACCATATCGAATTTTCTGAGACTGTCGCGGCCTTTATGGAATGGTCGTTAAGGCAAAGAGAAGCGCAAAGAAGGCGAAATGAGATAAAGGCAAAAAGAGAGACTTAGAGAATTGCATATGGAGAAAAAATAGATGTAAAACAAGAAAGATAACGGGGGAAAAAAGATGGCTTCTGTTTTTTAATCTGTAAAAGACAAAATGGCATAAAAAAGAAAACAAGGAAGAATAAAGATCTGAAGATAAGCTCGAAAAAAGAGAAGAAGAAGAAGAAGAAGAAGAAGAAGAAGAAGAAGAAGAAGAAAAGGGGTGAAGGAGGAGGAGGAAGAAGAAGAAGGGAGAAGGAGGAGGGGGAAGAAGAAGAAGAGGGGGAGGAGGAAGAAGAAGAGGGGAGGAGGTGGAGGAGGAGGAAGAAGAAGAAAAAGGAGGGGAGGAAGAGGAGGAGGAAGAAGAAGAAGAGGGAGGAGGAGGAAGAAGAAGAAGAGTGGAGGAGGAGGAGGAGCAAGAAGAAGAAGAGAGGAGGAGGAGGAGGAGGAGAAGAAGAAGAAGAAGAATGTACAAAAATGGCGGAGAAAATGCGTGAAAGAGAAGAAAAGGCTTAAATAAGAAAATAACGAAATGAACAAGTTTTTTTTGTTTTTTTTTACGGGTTATCAACCTTTTTTTTTACAGATTATTTAAAGTCAGAAAATATTTTTAGATTATAAGAAGCTTCTTTTTTTTTTTTAGATAATAATGATTTATTGATACAAGTGCTGCTAATTAACCCATAGGTAGGGGTAGATGATGTGGATACATACCTTTCCAAGGGTATTTATACATAAAGTAATAAAACGAACCCGACTGGAATTAGAACTAGGCTCTTTGATTTCCGATTCCGATCCGGTATCCATTACACAACACGCACATCAAAGCTTACAGCGCCTGGTATTCCCAAGTGGTCACCCATCCGTGTACTAACCTGGCTCGACGTTGCTTTACTTCGGTTATCGTACACAAACCGGTGTTTTGACGTGATATCGCCGTAAGCCATACCGCTCACTCATCGAAGCTTACAACACCTATCTAGCTAAAGAACAGGCTCGAGGTTGCTTAACTCGATGATCGTACGAGAACCGGTGTTTCAACTTGATACGGCCGTAAAACATACCGCACACTCATCCAAGCTAACAGCATCTGGTATTCCCAAACAATTACTCTTTTATGTACTGACATGCCTCGACATTGCTTAATTTAGGTGATCGTACGCGATCCGGCGCTTTAACGTGATATGGCCGTAAGCCATACAACCCCCACATACAAGCTTACAGCACCTGATATTCCGAAGCGGTCAACCATCTAGATACTAACCTGGCTCGACGTTGCTTAACTTCAGCGATCGTACGAGAACCGAAGTTTTGAATTAATATGGCCGTAGGCCATACTGCCCACTGAGCCAAACTGACTACACCTGATATTTCCAAGCGGTCTCCCATCTAGTTACTGAACAGGGTCGACGTTGCTTAACTCTGATGATCGTACGAGAGCAGGTGTTTCAATTTGATATGATTTATGCCATATCACCCACTCACCCAAACTTACTTCATCTGTTATTCTCAAGCGGTTACTCATCTAAGTACTAACCAGGCTCGACGTTGCTTAACTTTGATGATCGTACAAGAGCCGGTGTTTCAAATTGATATGATTTATGCCAATTCATCCACTCACCCAAACTTACTTCATCTGTTATTCCTAAGCAGTTACTCATCTAGGTACTAACCAGGCTCGACGTTGTTTAACTTAGGTGATCATATGAGAACTGGTGTTTCAAACAGAGGCAGGCATAAGATATACTGCCTACTCACCCAAGTTTGGGTAAATTGTATTCCCAATCGACCACTCGTTTAGGTACTGACCTGGCTCGACGTTGCTTAACTTCGGTCATCGTACAGGAAGCGGTGTTTTAACGTGATATGGCCGTAAGCCAGAAATGAAGATGGTGACTAAAAGGAGTGTAAAATAAAATAATGTTATTATCTGAAGAAAAAGAAAAATAACGAGAAAGAAGAAAAAGAAAATAGAAAAATAAGTAAACCCAATGTAAGCGACAAATTAAGGTAATAATTTTAGTAAGGTAAATATATTTTGTTACCGTTTTCCGCTCTTGTCTATTTGCAGTCAAGCAGGCTGGTTGTATCTACAAAGCCAGTGGCACATGTTAATGCAAATGTTTATTCAAATGTAAAACTTTCAATTTATACCAGATTTTTTTTTATCTGAATGTTTTTCTTTTCTTTTTTTTTCCATTTTAACCCAAGCAAGGCGATAATTCTACTAAGATGCAAAGAGTTACTTAGAGTCGAAGAGAATCAGTTGAGTTTGGTTTGGTTTACGGCATATCAACCCACTGGGTCATTTAATGCTGAAATTTAATATTAACAGAATGAGAAGACATTAGTGAGGAGAAAGGGCAATAAAAGAATAGGATTCCTGTTCCTCCTTCGTGCACACTACTAACGGAGCGGTCATCTTTACACAAGAAAGCTGGTGCAATCAAGCTCAAAATTCGATCACGTTAACATAATAGCACCAACTATAAGCACGCATGAGCAGAATGCAGTATGACAAATCTAAAGATATGTTGCGAAAGTGTGGATAATTTTTACTTACCACTTATCCTCATATATATATATATATATATATATATATATATATATATATATATATATATATATATATACACAGGGTGCGATGGGTAATTTGTCGCCATTTTATATTTTTAATTTCGCGCATGCGTGTTGTTTGTTGTTGATTTTGTCCACTGCATAGTATAGTAGGGTCTGTTGGGCATCGTCTATAAGAAAAAGAACACCATGACGCAATTCACTCCGCTGGAAATTTGGAAACGACATGCTTCCAACAAGAGGGACTACATCAAGTGCCATGAGGAGGTATTACTGCCCTAGGTCAAGAGGGTGACTGCTGGAAGACCCTATATCTTGGGAACAAGACTCTGCACCATGCCACACAATCAAGAGAACCCAGTCAGGACTGTCAGACAATTACTGTGATGACATCACTCCTTACATCTGGCCACCTAACTCCCCAGACTGCAACCCCCCACCCTTGATTAGTACGTGTAGGGCACAGTTGAGAGAGAAACCAACAAAACTTGTTACATCAAATATGAACTGAAAGGAAGGATTATGGTAGCATTCATCAACTAGAAGAACCGCAGGAGATTCCGAAGTCGTCTAGAGGTCTTGCTTGAACCCAATTCAGACGACAATTTAGCCATCGCACCCTGTATAGATATATGTTTGCTTCGGCATGGGAATTGAGTGCTATATATATATATATATATATATATATATATATATATATATATAAAAAAAAAAGGGTTGTAGTGGTTCCAACGAGAGAAAAGTATGTATACTAAAAAAAGAAGAAGAGAGGTGCCGCAAACGTTTTTGGTTGTAATGTGTTTTTTTAAAAAAATATTATGCTTTATTTTCCATAATTTTACTACACGTGTTCCTGGTCTCGTGACCGTCTTCAGGTAAAAGCGGAGATTTCCATATTATTAAAAATAATTATTTTTTTCCTTTTGTTTTTCAAGGTAAAATATTCTCGATATGATTCGTATTACTAACACGAAAACAGAGAATGTCTCATATCGAGAATATTTAACATTGAAAAACATAAGGAAAAAATTAATTATTTTTAATAATATGTGGAAATCTACGCTTTTACCTGAAGACGGTCACGTGACGAGAAACCCGTCTAGTAAAAATTATGGAAAATAAAGCATAATATTTTTTTCTAAAAAACACATTACAACCAAAAAACGTTTGTACATCCTTCTTCTTTTTTAATATATATATATATATATATATATATATATATATATATATATGTGTGTGTGTGTGCATGTTCGTTATATATATATATATATACCTTGGAAGAAATATCTCACGACAACGCTGCACGGGTTTCGATCGCTAGATCTCCTCAGGCAGGTTGAAAAAAGCTGTAGTATATATATATATATATATATATATATATATATATATATATATATTTCTTGTGTTTGTGCGTGTGTGTAATTATTGCCGTGAAGCTTTTAAGCACAACCTTGTTTATCAAGTGATTTTTCAAGAATTTCCTTCGCGGTAACGAAACGAGAATAGGCCGGATCGATTTTCTGTCAAATCAAAGACGAGTCTATCAAGAGAGAAAAGTACATCAAATTCCAGGTAACAACGACCGAGTTTTAATTAGGAAAAACGGCTGGTCAGATCTCGGTGCACCAATCGGTGAAGTGCTATTCAAGAAATTGAACAAGCAAACCAAAATGGCAGATCAATAGTAAAACTAGAAACGGAATATGAGCGGCTCGTTCGACTGAAGAGAATTCAGACAGGAAATAATGAATTGGCTCAAGCTACATAGTAGTAATAATTATAGTGAGAATTAAATTGGTGGACTACAACCAGGGATGAAAATCGTATCAGAAGAAGAAAGATATAATGTAGATTAAATCAGCTTGAAGTGGAAGCCCAATCTTAATATAACTGCATAATGGAAATGCACTGAATATTACTTTATTGTAGAAATGCATTACTGATAATTTTCAAGGTGGCAGCAAACCTCCAAACAAACAAAAAAAAAAAAAACACTATGAAATTATAAAAATAAATATTTATAGGAAAATTCAAAACAATACTAATTTAAAGCAAAATCTCCAACAATACATTTTATACATTATTTACATTATTCGGACTATAATCCTCATCTTTGTCGCCATATTTATCACAACGTTTCGGTCGTTGTATGCTCCGGCCTTCTTCAGGTGGTTGGAATGTCGAACTGAACCCTTTATTTCGCTCACTGGGGTAGACTGTTCTAGTTCCACGTGCCATGTTTTGATGGATGTCAGTTATCAGTTATCTCCAGTATTATATACATTTTATAGTAAAATAACCAACAATAGGTTTTTTCTGTTGTTGAAGCCATAAAATTATTTCGATTTTAGCATTAAATAACCCATAGAAGTGTTGATATGCCGCTAAACAAAATCAATCAACTAATGGTGTTATTATAGAAATTCATTACAATATGATTTTCTTTTTAATCGAATACACACGCTGCCAGGCAGTAAAGCCGCTAAGACACAAGAGGTTACTGGATGTGGAAGAATTAGAAAACAGAAACATTACTAAGAAACGATAACAATAGAAGAGCAATCAGGTATATTTACCCGGCTTCCCGACCAAGACTGGATGCGACATAAGGTCGTTCAAACGTGAGGAGCGTCATACGCCTACTTATGCATATGGGCCAAAGAGAAAAAATTGGGTTTTGCCTAGTCCCCTCGACAACTGTCACATCCGACCGAACCTCTTCAATGTAATGTGGAAGGTGCTGCCGCAGGTTTGGAATTCACGGGGCTGAGTGAGCAACGTCTTCCCTCTAAAATGAGGAGAAACATACCTCCATTTAAAGCAAAATGGTGGCGATGGGGCTTTAACCACGCCTCAGTTAACCCACAGGGAAGAAATTAGACAGCGCTTGACATTGCATTTATAATTATAACGCGAAAGACACGTGAAGTTGCAGTTGGAACTCGGCTCTCCGATTTCCAATTCCGAGACGTTATCCATTACACCACCCGCACATCCATGCTTACAGCTTCTGGTATTCCCAACCGTTTACCCATTTAGGCTCGATTGCTTAACTTTGGTTTCCGTACGATAAAGATATTGAAAGATATTGAAACACCGGTTGTGTTTCAATATCTTTGTCAAAACTTTTATCTAATCACTTTTGAATAATTAATATTAGGAGTATACGGGGATGTTTACAATCAATATATATATATATATATATATATATATATATATATATATATATATATTACTATATATATATATATATATATGTTTACTATATATTATATATATATATATATGTGTGTGTTTACTATCAATATATATATATATATATATATATATATATATATATTTACTATATTAAATATATATATATATATATATATATATATATATATATATATATATATATATATATATATATATATATATATATATATATATATTTATATATATATATATATATATATAGGTCTTACCAGTTTGTGATTGGAAGGGATAATTTAGTTTATGCAAACTTAGGTAATCCGTATGGGTAGAGCCGAGGAGGTTGATATCCAGAGAGCTCAATGTAAAATTCAGAGAGATATATTTGAATAAAAACAGACTACGTTAAGATTCCATGTAATAAGTTATTTCACCACCAACAGGCTTCTGGATCATCAGACTTTACTTCCAAATGTTCATTTCAGCTTTTGGAAGTAAAGTCTGATGATCCAGAACCCTGTTAAAGGGTTATGGTGAAATAACTTATTACATGGAATCTTAACGTGTCTGTTTTTTTATTCAAATATATATATATATATATATATATATATATATATATATATATAGAGAGAGAGAGAGAGAGAGAGGAGAGAGAGAGAGTAAAGAAAGATTGTCCACGTGGTATGTTTGTTATAAGTAGATATAGTAAGCTGTACTATATTATGCTCGCAAAAAGCCATATTTCATTTTATATTGCTCGTTAAGGAAAGATACAGATATGTCCGAAACCCCCGGCTTTTTAATTCTTTGTCGTCATGCTTCAACTTGGTCTAAAGGTCTACTAAAATACAATGAATATTAATAGTTTTAATATCAGTATTATTATTTTTTATATTTCAAATTTTTATCTCTCAAATTTCTTTCATCGGCCTATATATATATATATATATA
Source organism: Acanthosepion pharaonis (assembly GCA_903632075.3). Classification (NCBI taxonomy): domain Eukaryota; kingdom Metazoa; phylum Mollusca; class Cephalopoda; order Sepiida; family Sepiidae; genus Acanthosepion; species Acanthosepion pharaonis. The sequence continues at coordinate 880,034 of CAHIKZ030000750.1, read as the reverse complement.
TATATATATATATATATTAAAAAGAAGAGAAGGGATGTGCCACAAACGTTTTTGGTTGTAATGTGTTTTTTTAGAAAAAAATATTATGCTTTATTTTCCATAATTTTACTACACGGGTTTCTGGTCACGTGACCGTCTTCAGGTAAAAGCGTAAATTTCCACATATTATTAAAAATAATTTTTTTTTTTCCTTATGTTTTTCAATGTTAAATATTCTCGATATGAGACATTCTCTGTTTTCGTGTTAGTAATACGAATCATATCGAGAATATTTAACTTACTTTTAACATACTTTTCTCTCGTTGGAACCACTACAACCTCTTTCTTATATATATATATATATATATATATATATATATATATATATATATATATATATATATATATATAGCACTCAATTCCCATGCCGAAGCAAATATGTATCTATACAGGGTGCGATGGCTAAATTGTCGTCTGAATTGGGTTCAAGCAAGATCTCTAGACGACTTCGGAATCTCCTACGGTTCTTCTAGTTGGTGAATGCTACCATAATCCTTCCTTTCAGTTCATATTTGATGTAACAAGTTGTGTTGCTTTCTCTCTCAACTGTGCCCTACACGTACTAATCAAGGGTGGGGGGGTTGCAGTCTGAGGAGTTAGGTGGCCAGACATTGAAGTCAACACTCAGAGGCGACAGTCTGTATTTTTCATACAATCAGTTATATACCATGCGTGATACATGTGTAGGCGATCATGTATCTTTCGATACATGACTGACAAGGCAGAATTTTTCCCGCAGTAGGTTGCAATATCTTTCTGCGGAAGACCAGTTGCCATCCAAGGCTATAGAACCCGGCCTGTCCTGCTATTTACCCATAGCTGGGGGAGAAGAAGAGGATTCATACCTTGCCCATGGGTATTAGCACGTATATGAACATAATGGATTCGACTGGAATTAGAACTTGGCTCTCCGATATTCCTCAATCCGAGGCGCTATCCATTGCTCCATCGTGCCTCCCAGTTTTTGATACACCGTGTCTATAATTAAAATAACGCATAGTGAGTACTGGTGGTAATAAGACTGCTCGATATAAAATAGCGAGGCGGGGGCGGACCACCCCGGGTGTCAGCACAGGAGGGGTGACACAATGTCACCCACAACAAAAATTTTTCAACCAGGCTAAGGTGCCAAAAGTAGTCTGAAAACAGTGGTGGAGACACAGGGTTTCGCAGGCGGGCATATGACCCCCCAGAAATAATTTATGACCCCCCCAGTTTTGTCCCCCTCGTCAGAAATTTTCTAATAAATCGTCGGGAAATTTGTGAGTAGGAAAAATAGCAATGTTTTCAGCTTTTATGTGTTTCAGTTGCTACAATCTTGGTTACTAACAAGAGACATTGTTGTAACATTTTATCGGATGATATGGTGTTTTAACTCTGCATCATTAATAACAACAAAGCGAAATACTAAGCCAAAAGTGCAACAATTTCAGTCTTGCCTGTGTATCAATTCGCTGAGATACAATTTTCCATTGAGTGAGCGATATACTTTTGAATATATCTACTAGTGTTGGGACGATTAATCGGAATCGAGAATCGGAAAAATCGGAACTTTTTAGTGTATCGGAAACGCTATCGGAATCGGAAACATTTGTGCCTATTTTCCGATTCCAAAACGATTCTTTTAAATTTTTAACTTAATTTTCCATTATTGGTACTAATGATAGGGTGAATCGGGGTCATACTGCCGCCCCGGGCGACGTTTACTCTCACTACGCCATTGTTCAAAATTTATACTCGATTTATGCTCAAACCTGCGCGCCCTTTGAAGGAGAAATTCGCAAAATTTCTCTTAAAGAATGCACACTACCTCGTTCAATTTTTTCGAAAGCCCATATATGCTTGATAGATGAATATATATATATATATATATATATATATATATATATATATATATATATATATATCATTAATGTCGGTAAAAAGTTTGATAGTTAGCTTATTGATGTTACCTTGAGCATCCCGACTCCAGGTTATATATATCCGTGTATCAACAATTTACTATTTATATTTTTTCGATTTTTTCCTTCATATTTTCTTCCTTTTTTCTATCGTTTTTTTATTTTAATTTTTAAAAAAAAACAAACAAAAAACGTTACGATTCATTTTTTTATCAAACGTTTTAGTGTTGACAAGCTCCAGGGAATTCATCCGAGGAGCGAATATTTTGAGCTCTCTTTTGTGGATCAGTTTTAATATTTTTTAGATTAATAGGATTCACTTGGATTACTTACCCACAGAGAGGTAGAGAAATAGTCTATTTCGGCAGACGATAAAAGTGATCGTCTGTCTTCTCCATCCAGATATGAAATGGAATTGACGTACGTAGAATTTGAAAATGCAGGAAGAAGACAAGATTGGTTTGAGAAGATAGACGATCACTTTTATCGTCTGCCGAAATTTTCTATTCTGTACTTGATGTAAAAAGATTTTTCTTGATTGTTTATCTATTTAAATAAAATACATCGAACTCTCTTTTGTAGATCAATTTAAATATTATTATATGAGGACCCACTTGGTTTATATACCCACGGATTTTATTTTACTATTATATATATATATATATATATATATATATATATATATATATATATATATATATATACAACAATAAATATAAAAACTGTAAACATTGTCTAGATGAGAAAATAGTTACCAATTACGATCTGGGAACTAACATAACTTCTTGGGAAAGATAGTATGGTGGGTTCCTTTTACATTCTTCACATATTCCTTTTCTTTCATTCCTTCTTATTTTAATCAGTTCACCCCAAGCCAGGTGATAATGCGACTGGGACAAGTGGCTACTGAGAGTGAAAGCAAATGAAAAGACTTTAGAAGGAACCAGAAAACCAATCCTAAGCGCCTACTCTCATTCAGAGGACCGGAGGGAGTGTGAACCGGACGATAAGCGCACCTATCCTCTCCTATTATTTGTAAATTGCCTTGACTTTAAAAAAATGGTTGAATGGATTCCCGTTGCGTTCCCCACAGATTCCTTTTCTTTATTATCTGTGAATTGCAACGTCTTCTTGGGAAAGCTAATGGACTGGATTTCCGTGGAGGCCTCCACAGATTCGATCGCTTAATTATCTGTGAATTCGCTTGACTTCTTGGGAAAGATAGTGGAGTGGTTTCCTGTTGCCTTCTCCACAGATTCCTTCTCTTTATTATCTGTGAATTGTCATGACTTCTTGGGAAAGACAGTGGAGTGGTTTCCCGTTGCCTTCTCCGCAGATTCCTTTTCTTTATTATCTCTGAATTGCCATGACATCTTGGGAAAGACAGTGGAGTGGTTTCCCGTTGCCTTCTCCACAGATTCCTTTTCTTTATTATCTCTGAATTGCCATGACTTCTTGGGAAAGACAGTGGAGTGGTTTCCCGTTGCCTTCTCCACAGATTCCTTTTCTTTATTATCTCTGAATTGCCACGACTTCTTGGGAAAGATAGTGGAGTGGTTTCCTGTTGCCTTCTCCACAGATTCCTTTTCTTTATTATTTGTGAATTGCCATGACTTCTTGGGAAAGACAGTGGAGTGGTTTCCCGTTGCCTTCTCCACAGATTCCTTTTCTTTATTATCTATGAATTGCCATGACTTCTTGGGAAAGACAGTGGAGTGGTTTCCCGTTGCCTTCTCCACAGATTCCTTTTCTTTATTATCTATGAATTGCCATGACTTCTTGGGAAAGACAGTGAAGTGGTTTCCCGTTGCCTTCTCCACAGATTCCTTTTCTTTATTATCTATGAATTGCCATGACTTCTTGGGAAAGACAGTGGAGTGGTTTCCCATTGCCTTCTCCACAGATTCCTTTTCTTTATTATCTATGAATTGCCATGACTTCTTGGGAAAGACAGTGGAGTGGTTTCCCGTTGCCTTCTCCACAGATTCCTTTTCTTTATTATCTATGAATTGCCATGACTTCTTGGGAAAGACAGTGGAGTGGTTTCCCTGTTGCCTTCTCCACAGATTCCTTTTCTTTATTATCTATGAATTGCCATGACTTCTTGGGAAAGACAGTGGAGTGGTTTCCCATTGCCTTCTCCACAGATTCTTTTTCTTTATTATCTGTGAATTGCCACGACTTCTTGGGAAAGACAGAGGAGTTCTCCACAGATTTCTTCTTTGTGAATTACCCGACTTCTTGGGAAAGATAGAGAGGTTTTGTTGCCTTCTCCACAGATTCCTTTTCTTTATTACCTCTGAATTGCCACGACTTCTTGGGAAAAGATAGTGGAGTGGTTTCCTGTTGCCTTCTCCACAGATTCCTTTTCTTTATTATCTCTGAATTGCCACCTTCTCCACAGACTTCTTGGAAAAAGACACAGAGGAGTGGTTTCCTGTTGCCTTCTCCACAGATTCCTTTTCTTTATTATCTCTGAATTGCCATGACTTCTTGGGAAAGATAGTGGAGTGGTTTCCTGTTGCCTTCTCCACAGATTCCTTTCTCTTTATTATTCTGGGAAAGACAGAGGAGAATTCCATTGACTTCTTTGGGAAAGGAAAGATAGTGGAGTGGTTTCCTGTTGCCTTCTCCACAGATTCCTTTTCTTTATTATCTATGAATTGCCATGACTTCTTGGGAAAGACAGTGGAGTGGTTTCCCGTTGCCTTCTCCACAGATTCCTTTTCTTTATTATCTATGAATTGCCATGACTTCTTGGGAAAGACAGTGGAGTGGTTTCCTGTTGCCTTCTCCACAGATTCCTTTTTCTTTATTATCTATGAATTGCCACGACTTCTTGGAAAAGACAGAGGAGTGGTTTCCTGTTGCCCTTCTCCACAGATTCCTTTTCTTTATTATCTCTGAATTGCCATGACTTCCTTCTCCACAGATTCCTTTTCTTTATTATCTCTGGAAAGATAGTGGAGTGGATTCCCTGTTGCCTTCTCCACAGATTCCTTCTCTTTATTATCTGTGAATTCCATTGACTTCTTGGGAAAGATAGTGGAGTGCTTTCCTGTTGCCTTCTCCACAGATTCCTTTTCTTTATTATCTATGAATTGCCATGACTTCTTGGGAAAGACAGTGGAGTGGTTTCCCGTTGCCTTCTCCACAGATTCCTTTTCTTTATTATCTATGAATTGCCATGACTTCTTAGGAAAGACAGTGGAGTGGTTTCTCGTTGCCTTCTCCACAGATTCCTTTTCTTTATTATCTATGAATTGCCATGACTTCTGGGAAAGACAGTGGAGTGGTTTCCCATTGCCTTCTCCCACAGATTCTTTTTTTTATTATCTGTGAATTGCCATTGACTTCTTGGGAAAGACAGAGGAGTGGTTTCCTGTTGCCTTCTCCACAGATTCCTTTTCTTTATTATCTCTGAATTGCCACGACTTCTTGGAAAAGACAGAGGAGGGTTTCCTGTTGCCTTCTCCACAGATTCCTTTTCTTTATTATCTCTGAATTGCCATGACTTCTTGGGAAAGATAGTGGAGTGGATTCCTGTTGCCTTTCACAGATTCTCTTCTTTCTTTATTATCTGTGAATTCCTTGACTTCATGGGAAAGACAGTGGAGTGGTTTCCTGTTGCCTTCTCCAGAGATTCCTTTTCTTTATTAACTATGAATTGCCATGACTTCTTGGGAAAGACAGTGGAGTGGTTTCCTGTTGCCTTCTCCACAGATTCCTTTTCTTTATTATCTATGAATTGCCATGACTTCTTGGGAAAAGACAGTGGAGTGGTTTCCTGTTGCCTTCTCCACAGATTCCTTTTCTTTATTATCTGTGAATTGCCATGACTTCTTGGGAAAGACAGTGGAGTGGTTTCCCGTTGCCTTCTCCACAGATTCCTTTTCTTTATTATCTCTGAATTGCCACGACTTCTTGGGAAAGATAGTGGAGTGGTTTCCTGTTGCCTTCTCCACAGATTCCTTTTCTTTTATTATTTTCCGTGAATTGCCATGACTTCTTGGGAAAGACAGTGGAGTGGTTTCTCGTTGCCTTCTCCACAGATTCCTTTTTCTTTATTATCTATGAATTGCCATGACTTCTTGGGAAAGACAGTGGAGTGGTTTCCCGTTGCCTTCTCCACAGATTCCTTTTCTTTATTATCTATGAATTGCCATGACTTCTTGGGAAAGACAGTGGAGTGGTTTCCCATTGCCTTCTCCACAGATTCCTTTTTCTTTTTATTTGAATATCTATGAATTGCCATGACTTTTTCTTTGTATCTTGGGAAAGACTTCTGGAGGGTTTCTGTTGCCTTCCACAGATTCCTTTTCTTTATTATCTATGAATTGCCATGACTTCTTGGGAAAGACAGTGGAGTGGTTTCCCATTGCCTTCTCCACAGATTCTTTTTCTTTATTATCTGTGAATTGCCACGACTTCTTGGGAAAGACAGAGGAGTGGTTTCCTGTTGCCTTCTCCACAGATTCCTTTTCTTTATTACCTCTGAATTGCCACGACTTCTTGGGAAAGATAGTGGAGTGGTTTCCTGTTGCCTTCTCCACAGATTCCTTTTCTTTATTATCTCTGAATTGCCACGACTTCTTGGAAAAGACAGAGGAGTGGTTTCCTGTTGCCTTCTCCACAGATTCCTTTTCTTTATTATCTCTGAATTGCCATGACTTCTTGGGAAAGATAGTGGAGTGGATTCCTGTTGCCTTCTCCACAGATTCCTTCTCTTTATTATCTGTGAATTCCATTGACTTCTTGGGAAAGATAGTGGAGTGCTTTCCTGTTGCCTTCTCCACAGATTCCTTTTCTTTATTATCTATGAATTGCCATGACTTCTTGGGAAAGACAGTGGAGTGGTTTCCCGTTGCCTTCTCCACAGATTCCTTTTCTTTATTATCTATGAATTGCCATGACTTCTTAGGAAAGACAGTGGAGTGGTTTCTCGTTGCCTTCTCCACAGATTCCTTTTCTTTATTATCTATGAATTGCCATGACTTCTTGGGAAAGACAGTGGAGTGGTTTCCCATTGCCTTCTCCACAGATTCTTTTTCTTTATTATCTGTGAATTGCCACGACTTCTTGGGAAAGACAGAGGAGTGGTTTCCTGTTGCCTTCTCCACAGATTCCTTTTCTTTATTACCTCTGAATTGCCACGACTTCTTGGGAAAGATAGTGGAGTGGTTTCCTGTTGCCTTCTCCACAGATTCCTTTTCTTTATTATCTCTGAATTGCCACGACTTCTTGGAAAAGACAGAGGAGTGGTTTCCTGTTGCCTTCTCCACAGATTCCTTTTCTTTATTATCTCTGAATTGCCATGACTTCTTGGGAAAGATAGTGGAGTGGATTCCTGTTGCCTTCTCCACAGATTCCTTCTCTTTATTATCTGTGAATTCCCTTGACTTCATGGGAAAGACAGTGGAGTGGTTTCCTGTTGCCTTCTCCAGAGATTCCTTTTCTTTATTAACTATGAATTGCCATGACTTCTTGGGAAAGACAGTGGAGTGGTTTCCCGTTGCCTTCTCCACAGATTCCTTTTCTTTATTATCTATGAATTGCCATGACTTCTTGGGAAAGACAGTGGAGTGGTTTCCTGTTGCCTTCTCCACAGATTCCTTTTCTTTATTATCTCTGAATTGCCATGACTTCTTGGGAAAGACAGTGGAGTGGTTTCCTGTTGCCTTCTCCACAGATTCCTTTTCTTTATTATCTCTGAATTGCCATGACTTCTTGGGAAAGACAGTGGAGTGGTTTCCTGTTGCCTTCTCCACAGATTCCTTTTCTTTATTATCTGTGAATTGTCATGACTTCTTGGGAAAGACAGTGGAGTGGTTTCCCGTTGCCTTCTCCATAGATTCCTTTTCTTTATTATCTGTGAATTGCCATGACTTCTTGGGAAAGACAGTGGAGTGGTTTCCTGTTGCCTTCTCCACAGATTCCTTTTCTTTATTATCTCTGAATTGCCATGACTTCTTGGGAAAGACAGTGGAGTGGTTTCCTGTTGCCTTCTCCACAGATTCCTTTTCTTTATTATCTCTGAATTGCCACGACTTCTTGGGAAAGATAGTGGAGTGGTTTCCCGTTGCCTTCTCCACAGATTTTTTTTCTTTATTATCTGTGAATTGCCATGACTTCTTGGGAAAGACAGTGGAGTGGTTTCCTGTTGCCTTCTCCACAGATTCCTTTTCTTTATTATCTGTGAATTGCCATAACTTCTTGGGAAAGACAGTGGAGTGGTTTCCTGTTGCCTTCTCCACAAATTCCTTTTCTTTATTATCTGTGAATTGTCATGACTTCTTGGGAAAGACAGTGGAGGGGTTTCCTGTTGCCTTCTCCATAGATTCCTTTTTTTATTATCTCTGAATTGCCATGACTTCTTGGGAAAGACAGTGGAGTGGTTTCCTGTTGCCTTCTCCACAGATTCCTTTTCTTTATTATCTGTGAATTGCCATGACTTCTTGGGAAAGATAGTGGAGTGGTTTCCTGTTGCCTTCTCCACAGATTCCTTTTCTTTATTATCTCTGAATTGCCATGACTTCTTGGGAAAGACAGAGGAGTAGTTTCCTGTTGCCTTCTCCACAGATTCCTTTTCTTTTATGACTTCTTGGGAAAGATCTGTGAATTGTCTCCACAGATTCCTTCTTGGAAAGACTTCTTGGGAAAGATAGTGGTTTCCTTTTGCCTTCTCCACAGATTCCTTTTCTTTATTATCTCTGAATTGCCATGACTTCTTGGGAAAGATAGTGGAGTGGTTTCCTGTTGCCTTCTCCACAGATTCCTTTTCTTTATTATCTATGAATTGCCATGACTTCTTGGGAAAGACAGTGGAGTGGTTTCCTGTTGCCTTCTCCACAGATTCCTTTTCTTTATTATCTGTGAATTCCCTTGACTTCTTGGGAAAGACAGTGGAGTGGTTTCCTGTTGTCTTCTCCACAGATTCCTTCTCTTTATTATCTGTGAATTCCCTTGACTTCTTGGGAAAGATAGTGGAGTGGTTTCCTGTTGCCTTCTCCACAGATTCCTTTTCTTTATTATCTGTGAATTCCCTTGACTTCTTGGGAAAGATAGTGGAGTGGTTTCCTGTTGCCTTCTCCACAGATTCCTTCTCTTTATTATCTGTGAATTCCCTTGACTTCTTGGGAAGGATAGTGGAGTGGTTTCCTGTTGCCTTCTCCACAGATTTCTTCTCTCTATTATCTCTGAATTGCCATGACATCTTGTGAAAATAGTGGAGTGGTTTCCTTCTGCATTCCACATGGTTTAGAATTCAAAGTTTTCCTTCTCTTAGACAGGTTGCCACCCAAGTTTTGGGATGTCCAGTCAACCTTGTTATTTAAACCCTAGCCTCGACAGAGGAGAGAAGAGACAGTTTCATACCTTTCCTAGGTCATTAATGTGAAAGTTAACACATAACCGCTACTAGAATTCAAAATGTAGTCCAGACTTCCAGCCCGGCCACAGCGTTATTTGCTGTTACATATCAAGGATATTCCTTGGAGCATTTGGTAAGTTGGTATTCAGATATTTATTTTGCTGACCTTTACCTGGCACAGATCCATGAAAAATAGGTTTTGACACATTACCCTTGCTTATTAAATGATGCGGGCATTTTTCACATCCTCGCCTCCAAAATGTAGCGAAGTAAATGTCTGTCCCTTACGTATGCCCCGACATATATTGTTAGCTTAACACATAAATTACCATTTGCTTTTTTTTTATTATTTTGCCTGAATACAAATGAATACATGCTGCTGACGTTATTTGGGATAGGTCCACAAATTTCTGTCTATTCATTTATTTTCCCGCGAGATGAAATAGCCCTTCGTTTTTACTTAAAAGAACGTTAGAACTCAAACGTGGTTCATTCGACATTGGAACCAATTCCCAGAACCTACCAACACCATTAGCCTTTTCTGTCAGATCGCATTTGAATCGGTAATACTTCATTTTAGCTTTTAGGTCGAGTCAAGAATTTATTTGTATACACTAGCTGAATACTCGTCCTCCGGAGAGAGAAAAGTTGTATTAGATGTGCTGTTGCCTCCATAAAATTTCTCTATTAACTTGTTTTTAGTAAAACATCGATTTTCTGAAGTTTTTTTTTTCATTATGCTAACTTGAAATTTTTACTCTATACATGGCTACATGCAGTTGGTAGTTATGTGCCATGCGTGATACACGCTTAGGCGATCATGTATCTTTCGATGCATGACTGACAAGATAGATTATTTTTCCCGCAGTAGGTTGTCATTTATTTCTGCGGTAGACCAGTTGCCATACAAGTATACAGAACCCGGTTTGTCCTGCTATTTACCCATAGCTGGGAGGAGAACAATAAGATTCATACCTTTCCCAAAGGTATTAGCACCTAAGTGAATATAATGAATTCGACTGGAATTCGAACTCGGCTCTCCGATTCCTCAATCCGAGGCACTATCCATTACTCTACCGTATAATAAGTTTAAACAAAAATATTTTTTTCGTTATTGATTAATGATAATAAATACGTGCTTGTTGTTCTAAAATAATAAAGATATTATCCCAATTTTCATTTTAAATCCAACAATAATAATTGTAACATTCTTTATCAATAAATTTGTTTATTAGTAACCGCATTTTTTATTTGTGTATGAAAAAATAAAAATTCTATAAAAAGGCCAATTTTAAAGAAAAGAGGGTATCAAATTAAGAATTTATTGAAATTTTAATTTTCATCATCATCATCATCAATTTCTATTATAGAATCAATATCTAAATTGTCATTAAACAAATTATCATTCACAATATTATCTTCGTCCTGTTCGAAATTATCTTCGGCCTCTTCATTCTCTTGCCAAAGGATGTCATCTTCAGAGCCATCTATGGCAGTCGTGAAACAATATTTCTTGAAATCTCACTTTATAACATCCACACTGACGGAATCCCAAGATACCTGAATCCATTTTACAATAAGTTCCAACTCTGATTTTTTCCTGCTAGATTAGCCAATTACAGGTGGTTTTCATCGATTGCTGTTTTTAATAGGTCTAACTGTGAACAATAATCGCCCGAATTCAACATCTGGTTTGGTAGAGGGAGCTCGGAATGCACAATTCCGTAATTGCACCAGACATTCAGATTCACCTTCTGATACAGGCCGGATTTTGCAGTGGTCTATGTCGGCTTCGTTTCCCTAGGGTCAACAAGATGCTAAATAGGCGTACAGAAGAAAATGCTTACTCAAAGGTCAAGAGCCTTTCATGTCGGTGGGGGGTGGGATTGAAAGAAAAACTATCTCTTCACCCCGAAGGAGGTCAGTGAACATCTAAATCAGTTTTATTCCGAAGCAATCACAGCAAAAGCTCGCTGATTTAAATGGCTCTCCACCTCTCTATCCTTTGCAGCCCTCAACATATTCCTTCCCTTTGCTTCTTCCCTCAAACCACGTTCTGTCATCCACTAGCCTAAGGCCGCTAGGTATGTCAAGCGTTGTTTTCCCCATATCTTTCTTTCCCTCTATTCAACCCGTGTGTATCAGATTCTCCAGGACCTCCTTCCTCATTATGTGTCCTAGGAACTTCAGCTGCCTCCTCCTGATGTTAACTATAAGCCTCATCCGCTTGGTGAATATTAAAGCATAGCAGTCGGGCAGACTGCTTTAAAAAGTGCCGATATTTTCTGTCACCGACTAGTAGTAAACGGATCTTGTGTAGCTGCGATTGAATGAAGCGAACTGTTTCTTTTAAATCCCATTCATCCTTTTATAGACTATGACAGAGATAACGGGGGCGGGGGTTATTATCTTGATTTCACTAACTTCCACCATATTTGATGCAGCTTCATGATTCCATCCTCCCAGAACCTGGCATCGTTCTGAGTAATGAAATAGTCGCTTTTACAGTCTTCCAGGGAATTAAAATTCTTCTCAAGAAGAGAATTTTCTAGGGGTCAAAGTAAGTGGTAAACTGAAGGTTTGTATGTAATAGGACATCAGATCTAAGCTGTATTTCTGTCGTGTCGATAAAGAGATGTGAGGTCTGGCCTTGTCCTGATGGATGACAAACCATTTCAATTGGCTAATACAGGATGCTTTTCAATTTGGAACTGTACTTGTTTGAATTCAATGCCTGATTTTGAAGAAGGAACTCAATACTCTTTCAATCCCACCTTCTTCAGATGCCGACTGGATTTTAGAGTGAATAATGGTGGCTAATTTCATTTTCCCCTGCAATCAACAATTTGTCAAATCGATGAGACTATGCTATCGATAATGTAGGGAACAATTATCTTGATTAAATATATAAATTAAAATCAAATAAACATTTTTTTTCAGTTTCAAATGCAACAGGACAGGATTTTTTTTTCAACTGACTGAAATGATAGGATCATATTTAATGTTAAGACGTAAAAATAAGGGGAGATAACTGGTCATACCAAAATAAAATTTACCTTAAGAAGGCCTATTTTCTCATTCAATTTTTCATACTCCTTTTCGTCTTTTTCATAGAGGCTTTGAATATGTCCATGATCTTCCTGAAATTGCTTTAAGTCTTGGCATTTTTGGTAGATTTCTTTTCTCATCTCTTCTGTGTGCTTGGAAAGTATTGAGTTGGAACAAAAGTTGGTAACATTTTTAAGTGAATTTCAAAGATAGCATATACATATTTGTATATAGATTTATTCAATCACAGGTTTGTACATAGATTTATTCAGTCACATATGTGCCATTTTTCCACTACTTTTCACCATCTTTGAGACCGTTTTATGACTCAAATCTCCCAGAATTTGGCATCATTCTGGGTAATGGACTGGTCTAAGTGGTTTTATAAGCTTTTAAAGAATTGAAGTTCTTCCCATGAAGAGAATTTTCTAGAGAGCGAAATAAGTGATAATCTGAAGGTGTAAGTTAGTCATAGAATATCCAAGCTAAGCTGTACCAATTTCTGTTGAGTCTGCAAAGAGACATGCGATCTGGCATTTTCTTGATAGAAGACAAACCATTCCACCTGGCTAACACAGAATTGGAGTTTATGTGAACCTAGCGATTCCATGATATTTATAGGCTAGATAACAAACAACATTGTTGAAGCGGTACATTCCTATGAATCTATCACTTATAGAACCTCATAACATGTTGTTTGGATAACTTTCCTTCATTTTTTCCCAATTAGTATGCACTACGCTTGCTCAGTCTCAAAGCACTTAACAGCCAATTAGCAGATCTTTCCAGAGGACAATCGTTTCGTAGACATCGGAAAGAGAAAATACGTTCCAAACTCGTGGGTAGAAATAGCCTTTTGCAAGATGTGATGCTGGACTTCTGAGTAAAAAAAAAAAAAAAGTTTCGTAACATCCACTAGTTTTCCTTTTCTGGGTCAGAGAGAAGGCATGTATATTTTCTTAGCATGATCTCTTTCTAGAACATAAACGTTTATGTTCTTTCGAATTATTCTCTAGCTGTCATTAGTTTTTATTATAAATGTTTTAGTAATTAGCTTTCCCGACGGAAGATACTATCAAGGCTGACTAAATATATATTTTGTAGCATAATACTTGAATTACCCGATAGGCGGTTCGAATGTTAATGGCGCATCACAGGCTACGGTCGGCTGAAGTACTTACTAAACATACGATGATACTGTAGTGAAGCCACAACAAAAGGATAAAAATATAATTGCACAAATATAGAATGTATTTTTGATATTTCTAGAGCACATAATGAGAAAAGACGGCTTCGAAAAGTTGCTACTCACAAGACATATTGAAGGCACAGAAGAAAGCAGCGCATAATATACCTGACGAGCTTGTATAAATGGTCAGCCGGACAAGAATTGGGAGAGATAGGTAAAAATAAACTTTGCAAAAAGATACAAAGAACAAGAAATTATGGGCAACTATAACCATCCACGTCCTGAAGGGACAAGGCAGATAGAAGAAGAAGAAAATCCATTCAAATTATAGTTTCTTTATTTCTTTTTGTTCATCTCTCTCTCTGTCTCTTTCTCTCTCTCGTCCCCTCTCTCTCTCTCTCTCTCTCTCTATATATATATATATATATATATATATATATATATATATATAAGTATAAGTGCGCAGGTAATGCAGAAAATAGAAAAGAACACGTTGGGTGCATAATCCGGATTTCCTTAGTATTTTTGTTTTTATTTTTAAGAAGACAGTGCTCCATACAGAAGTAGAGCTTTATTATAATAATATTTTTTTGTTTAAAAATATGATTCCTTCGCTACATAAGAGTTCTCATGTTTCAAAAACGAGAGCCGAAACCATCCAAATAATTATTAAAATTAAGTTGAATTGAGGTGTTTAGTCCCGTTTCATTTTCAAGCGAAATTTTAGGAACCTAAAATTTCCCTATATATATATATATATAGTACAAGTAATCGATCCGTTGGTATATAATCCGGGTAGATCCTAGTAATATTAATTATTAAAACTGATCTACAGAGAGCTAGATTTTATTTTAACAGAACATTTTAACACCTCCACCAATCGCTAATACAAACCCACTCTCATTAACAAGAGAGGAGGACATACACTGAAAATAAATTTAAAATAATGCTCCGAGACAAACACTTAGGGGCTGATGATAGCTGTATACAGAACGGCTTGAAATAGACTATATCCATGTTGAGGTCATTTTTGTTTTTTGTAATATATATATATATATATATATATATATATATATATATATATATGTCTATATTTGTGAGATGAGGTCTTATGTACAATATTTACATTATTCGGACTATTGTCCTCATCTTTGTGCCATGTGTCCTCAAGGACACATCAGTGGATAAAGGCGTTAGTTAGATCCAGTGACAGGACCCAAAGAGTGTGAGTTCAATACCCGGTTAAGGCAATGGAGAACTTGGAGAGGGGAACTAACAGGAGGTACTTGACAACTGACATCCATTAAAAACATGGCACGTGGAACTAGAAGAATCTACCCCAGTGAGTGAAATAAAGGTTTCAGTTCGACATTCCAACCACCCGAAGAAGGCCGGAGAGAAACGACGTTGTAATAAATATGGCGACAAAGATGAGTACAATAGCCCGAATAATATATATATATATATATATATATATATATATATATATATATATCAAGCCATTTTGACGCTATAACATCTTTTCCATAAACTGTGCATAATGATAATTGTTAAATGTTTTAATTTCCTCTATGGCAGACTTGTCTATTTTACGGACATTTCCAATTATAAAAATATTTACAATGACCGGATAAATCTGCAGAAAATAAAGTTACAAACACGTTTACATGCAAAAACTTTGTTGTAAAAATGTCAACAAATTACATTTTTAAATTTTACCAAAATTATTGGAAGTTTATTTACGATTTTAATTTCGATCCCGAATAGTTGCATATAATGAGAAAAGAGGGCTTAGAAAATTTGACATTCACAAGACGAATCAAAGGCAAGTGTGACAGAGGAAAGCAGCGTATAACCTATATAACGAACTTGTGCATGGTGGAGTAATGGATAGCGGCTTGGGGTGACGAATCGGAGAGCCGAGTTCGAATTCCACTCGAATCCATTACATTCACTTACGTGCTAATACCATTGGGAAAGGTATGAATCGTCTTCTTCTCCCCTCAGTAAATAGCAGAGCAGATCGAGTTCTATAGCCTTGGGTGGAAACTGGTCTACCGCAGAAAGAAATGGCAACCTACTGCAGGAAATAAATCTGTCTCGTCAGTCATGTATCGAAAGATACAAGATCGCCTAAGCGTGTATCACGCATAGCACATACCTGAACTGAACTGTATGTGGTCGGTAGAACAGATATTAAAAGATATAGCGAAAAGGCAAACTTTACTAAGGGCTACAAAGGATAGGAAGTTGTGGAGAGCTATAATCAGCCACGAACATGGCATATAAAAGAAGAGCCCACATACACATAGATAGAGATTTCATAGATTTTTTTTTCATAAATCTTTACGTCATTAAATAATTTTATAGGAAGCATAATTATTGAGCATAACAAATTCATGTCTTTTGTCTGTGTCCAAGATGGAAATGTCTTCTTTATAAGCATTAATTAAGAACTAAGAGAATAATGGCGTATATTTCAACTAAAGTTTTCACAAAGGGAATCCTCAATTCCGTATTAGGAACAGACGATGAAAGACGATTCATATTAACTTTTATATTATTTTTTACCGAGTTCTTTCGAATGTTGCATATATGTGTGGTTTGGTTTGGTTTGGTTTACGGCATATAAACCTTAATGGGTTATTTAATGCCAACAAGATTTTTATTGCTGCTAATATTTTTTTACAAAAATGTATTGCTGGTAATAATGTATTGCTGGTAATAATTTTTCTTCAAAAATGTATTACTGGTAATAATTTTTTACAAAGTATTTCTGGTATTAAAACCTATTTTTACACTTTCATAGTGTTTTGATCCCAGTTTGGGGGTTAACGATTTACCCATAGCTGGGACCCTAACAGGTGCTACCACCCCGGATCAGGGTGGACCTGGAAACACCAGCAATTAAGAGGTGGTTCCACGCTCCTCAAAACCTCCTGATCAGAGGCCTTGCTGTTGGACGTAGTTTATCGTCTTATCCAGGACGTGGATGTAGTTTATCGTCATACCCAGGACGTCATATATGTTTTATATTAAATACAGATCTATATTAAAAACATATCAATATACGGTCCCCTATGGATAAAGACACCTTATTTAATGCTGGCTGCTTCTCTTTTATTACTGTCCTGTATTTAACAAAACATGTTTGAAAGAATTCTTGCTGCTATACACCTCTCGTAGTTCGAGCATTATGGAAGAAAGTGAATTTGTCTGTTGCTGCCAATAAACGCTAAAAGGTCTTCGCTATGAATTGAGCACTCTGGTAGCCGGTAATGATTATATCTCGTATATAATGCGTTAAAAATTCCCTTTCTCCGCTGCGTAAGTCTCCGACTAATGTCAAATCGGTCGAGTTTCGATTCCAGCTTAAAGCAATCACATGTCTAGCCATACTGATGATCTGTGATGCAGCGAAATAGTCTGTGGGTAACTATATATATATATATATATATATATATATATATATATATATATATATATAAATATATATATAGATAACTAGACTCGTTTCGAAAAACCCTCGAATTTTGATTTGCTAATCAAATCAATCTCACTAGGTGTATCTATCTATCTATCTATCTATATATATATATATATATATATATATATATATAGGTAGGAAGGAGAAGGAATATATATATATATATATATATATATTCCTCCTCGAAGGATATATATATATATATATATATATATATATATATATATATATATATATATATATATATATATATATTCCTTCTCCAAACAAAACCGTCAAGAGTCAAATCTCAGAAGATAAAAGAACCCGAAAAAGTGGATTACGACAAAATGAAACAATCAAGGAACAACATTAGAATATAATAACTAATTATCCCCACAATAAAAAGACGTCACACTGGACCTAAAGTCTTTTTTTCCCCGATTCTCTTCAAGTTGCTTTATTTTTCAGCGGCTGGTATAAACAGCTCCAGAGCAGATCCGAATTTTGACATGAGATCGACGACATGCGCGATAATAAAATGGATCAAAGTTTCATATCCACTTTTCGGGAAGTGAATAAAACTAACTTCATTTTAACTTCATGTATAGAGGGCAGAATTAAATCTATCTCCCATTTCGCATGCGTTTGTGTGTTATTTCTAACCACTTAATTCTGGTTCTAAGAGCAGCAGTCAATCACGGTTGAGAGAAGCCAGTATGTATATCATCCATATGTTAGCAGAACTGACCTCCACAGATCAATACGACTACGTGCTTCGAAAACATCATAAGGCGATACTACTGTGTACTGAAACTAGACATCCGTAGTCGCGACCTGCTCTACAATAACACAAGTAACATTCACTGAATTCCGGCATGCTCCGCTTCGATTATTATCTAAAAGGCAGAAGTAACCTAATTATTAAATTTTTACAGCCCGAATACAAAGCATAAACAATATGGAACCGTATCTAATTCCAGCCAACGGCAACGATAACACTCTATGCTCAAAACAAGTTAACTCAAAAGTTACAGCACTCAAACCTGGCAATGGACGTCACGCATCAATAATCTAACAGATTTTACGTATATCTTTTTTTAAAAAATCATCAATATTTAAATATCTTTTTTTCAAATATTTAAATAATATTTTGATTTGTAATTATAGTTTAATCTTTTATAATCATCCATATTTAACACTGAATGTTTCAGGGTGCTAGTGTTTGAAACAGAAGTTTTGAGCCATTTACTCCACTTGTCTGCCACAGAACTTCTGCTAATGACCTCTATAGCAATATAAAAGTCTCTTTCTCTTTTCTATCGTTTTTTTTTACACAGAGAATGCCTTACAGATACGACATACAGTTGTGAACAGATTCACCCCAATGAATATTTGCATATTTTCTAAGGAAATATGAATCTTTGCAAGTACTTACTGAATTTACCTTAAATAGTTGTTTCCGTATTTAGTTTTGAATAATTCATGAAAATTCTAGAAATTTGGATCTATCATAGATTTTTACGATATAAGATATAGACTTATAGATTTTTCTAAAAATTGACGCAGTCCCAATTATTCCACTCTCCACCCTTATAGAAAATAGAACATAATATTGCTCTAGGGCAAATGTAATGTATTTACATTAGTCGGACTATTGTCCTCATCTTTGTCGCCATATTTGTCACAACGTTTCGGCCGTTGTACGCTCCGGCCTTCTTCAGGTGGTTGGAATTTCGAACTGAACCCTTTATTTCGATCGCTGGGGTAGACTGTTCTAATTCCACGTGCCATGTTTGATAGATGTCAGTTATCAGTTATCTCCTGCTAATTTTCCCTCTGAAAGTTCTCCACTGCCTTAACCAGGAATTGAACTCACCTTCTTTGGGTCTGTCACTGGATCTAACCAACGCCTTTATCCACTGTGCCATGTGTCCTGAAGAAGGCCGGAGCGTACAACGGCCGAAACGTTGTGACAAATATGGCGACAAAGATGAGGACAATAGTCCGACTAATGTAAATACTGTACATAATACCTCATCTCGGCAAATGTAATGTTTGTTTGTTTTTTTTCTTAATTTGACATTTAATACAAAAATCCTTTGAAAATGAAATAATACTGACCTGATTCTATAAAATTCTAAAAGTTAATGAAGAAGAGAATATGTGAGTGTCATGTACCGCCATAACTCATTCATTTTGCAACAATGGCGAAGATGGCTGAACTTAGCAAGAATCTCCTAATGAAGATAGTTGACGCGTACAAGGTGATGGATATACACCATTTTCCAAGCTTTAAATGTTCCTAGATTGACAATTCGTAGCATTATCAAGAAGTACAGCGAGGTTCATTGCATTGAGAATAAATTAAGGAGTGGCAGAAAATGGTGAATTTCTGAGAGACTAGAAAGGAAAATTGTTAGAGATGTCTCGAAGAATCCTCACTTAACGACAAAGGATATTGTCAATGATATAAAGACATCAAGGTTGAATATATCGACGAAGTCAGTCACGAGCAGAACTACGAGCTTGTCGTTTAAGGAAAACTCCCTTTCTTAAGGCTAAACACCTAAAATACAGGTTAGCTTATGCTAGAAGCCATTTAGTATATAGAAGTAAATATTGGAACTCTGTTTTATGGTCAGTTAAACTCGAACTAATATTATTTGGTTACATGAATTTCCGTTATGTATGGAGGAAAATGAATGAATCTCACAAAACAAAAAACACCCTCCCTACGATCAACCATAGTGGTGGCAACATTCTACTCTTGGGTTGTTTTGCTGATTCTGGACCCGGGAAATTAATGAGAGTACAGGGTATCATTCATAAATAGCATTATTTGACTATTCTTAAAAATAATATAACGAAAGTTGTCTCTGGGGCGTTACTGGACGTTACAATATATATATATATATATATATATATATATATATATATATATATATATATATATATATGAATTATTCACACAAAAAACTAATGCAAAGGTTAATGATTTAAATGGCGCGACATCCATCATCGCAAACAATTCAAATAATATACAAAAACCTCCGTATCCGTTATGAATGAAATGATCCTTGTTTATATAAATTTCTGCCGTATTAGGTCTTATTTTTACTACAAGCTTTCGTCTGTTCCTACAGACATCTTCAGGTATAGAATAGATGTTGCTCTTGTTTTTTCTCTTAGTAATAAGAGGACAACGAAAATACATGTATTGTTGTATCCGAAAATGCTATTGAAAATGAGTTACTGTTTTTGGAGCGCGCTAAAGCAACGCTGAGTTTGACTTTAAATTTTTTAAAGGTTGTGCGTTCATATATGGTGATGAACGAATTTTTTACTGGTAAATTTTTCTGTCAAAGTGGCATGAACTATATTGTTCAATAATTATAGTAATGTCGCACTTATTATCCAAAAGTCGCACTTGGATCAGTTATTTAAATTACGATAAACGTGCAATCAATTTACAAATACATGAATTATTCACACAAAAACTAATGCAAAGGTTAATGATTTAAATGGCGAGACATCCATCATCGCAAACAATTCAAATAATATACAAAAACCTCCGTATCCGTTATGAATGAAATGATCCTTGTTTATATAAATTTCTGCCGTATTAGGTCTTATTTTTACTACAAGCTTTCGTCTGTTCCTACAACCTTTAAAAAATTTAAAATCAAACTGTGGAAGAGTAGTTGTAAGGTAGAGAATAATGTCACACACAGGAGCTTGGAGACACCTTTGAACTGTATCAAGGCTGAAGAGTTAGGTCTGGGCAGCTCCCACCCAAATGTAACAACAGTACTCCATTTTGGGCCTGATCTGGTTCTTTTACCTGAATCCTTAGCAATGGATCGTATGTACGAGTTTTATTTGAGGTCGGGTGTGAGTTTGACGCCCAGCAGTTTTTCAAGGCACGGTGATTCACAGAGAGGACCGCCGTTCATCCAGATTAGTTGTAGTTCGGGGTCAGATCGGTGATGTTGGAATCTAACTAGCTTGGTCTTCGAGGCACTGAATGTAACCAATTACCATTGGGTAGTTTGTGCAAGATCGGAAGAGAGTTCAGTCACCAATCTTTAACCATCCAGAGTTTTAGATGTCGTATCATCGTCATAGATGTTTACAAATGATCTTAGTATATTCTTAGGTGGATCATTTATGTAGAAAAAGAGTGTGGATCCGAGGAGGGACCCCTGGGAGACACCTGCGTTGACAGCTATGGCTCCGAAGGACTGGCCATTAATAACTACCTTCAGGGACTTAGTTGTTAGGAAGAATTTTATGATCGAGAAGACCCTTCCGGTGATTCCATAACTGGAGGGCTTGTGTAGCAAGCATTTGTGCCACACCTTGTCGAAGGCCTTTGAGATATCTAGTCCTATGGTCCTCGTGGTGTGTTTTGTCGTCAAGAGACTAATTCTGTGAGTGATTGTAATTAGGACGTCGGCAGTGGATTGGTCCGACCGAAGCCCATAATGCTCGTCGCTGAAAAAGTTGTTCTTTTCTAGATGCTCGACGACCATCTTATTGAGTATGGCCTCAAAAAGCTTACAGATAATACTGAAGAGATTTTTGGTTCTGTGCCGAGAGAGGGAAATTCATACACCCGCGTTCTTGAAAACCGGGTATACTCTGGACTTTTCACAGGCTTGGGAAGGATTTCTCCTTCAAGCAGCGGTTGAATAACTTTGCTAGGATAGGAGAAACATCCGGGTTGATATTCTTAAGGATAACTAATGGGATTTTATCAGGACCAGTGGCTTTCCTAGGGTTAATGCCTTTGATACATCTAGAGACTTCACGTGCTGAGATTGTAATATTACCGAGATTGTGCTTAATTTGACGTTGGAACTTGAGGAGGGGATGGAGGCGTATTCATTTATAATTGTGGGCACAACTGTTTATGATCTGGTTAGTGATCTTCCAGAATTCACAGGATCCAATTTGTTTTTTTTTGTTTTTGTTTTTTTTCAAACTTGATCTTGATTGATCGTGCGTAACTGCACTTGGCGTTTTCTAGAACATTTGCGACGATTTCAGGCAGTTCTAAATTCACTGGGGGCGGAACTACATCGCTCCTTGCGATAGATATTCAAGTAACGGTTTCGGTTAGCTATGTCTGCAACGCATTCAGGGGTTAACTAGGGTTGACTGTTTTTTTTTGGGGGGTGGTTGGGGGGGGTATAAATATCTCCATTCCAGAAAGGATCCAATCAGTGACAAGGACAGAAGTTTTGTAGGCAGCATGCTTCAAGAAGATTGTGAGTGGAGCTTCCATCATGTAGGATCGGATGCTGTCCCAGTTTGCCTTCGCATAGCGAAAAATCGTTCAATGGAACGGTATATCAGGGAATGCCTTAGGTTTGGCATCAATCTGGACACTGATTAGGAAATGTTCTGACTAGCCTAGTGGGGGTAAAATTTTTGCTGAGCATTTATCAGGACGGGAAGTTAGAAAGTGGTCGAAGAGGTTCACCTTTACCGATGTGAATGTTTCGAGCTGAAACAACATTATAATGCTATACATCAATTTTAAATGTAATAAAACTACTTTTACCTTTTGATTTCACATTAAAATGCAATAATGTACCGCTGAGCAACACTCACAAATAACAAGTAACGTTAGCAAATCTTTTGTTCTTGATTTGCAGAGCTGTCTGCGTTCACACCAATCATTATTTTCCATAGTAGTATTAAATAACAACTTTTACGATAACATACAATCTATATTTCTAATTAAAATTCATTATCATTGTGGTGTTAAATGACAAAATTTAACATAACCTACAATCTATATTTCGAATTAAAATTCATTATCATTGTGGTGTTAAATAAAATTTGAGATAACATACAATCTATATTTCTAATTCAAATTCATTATCATTAGGGTGTTAAATAAAATTTAAGATAACATACAATCTATATTTCTAATTCAAATTCATTATCATTGTGGTGTTAAATAAATGACAAAATTTAACATAACCTACAATCTATATTTCGAATTAAAATTCATTATCATTGTGGTGTTAAATAAAATTTAAGATAACATACAATCTATATTTCTAATTAAAATTCATTAACATTGTGGTGTTAAATGACAACTTTTAAGATAACATATAATTTATATTTCGAATTAAAATTCATTATTATTGTGGTGTTAAATAAAATTTACGATAACATACAATCTATATTCCTAATTAAAATTCATTATTATTGTGGTGTTAAATAAAATTTAAGATAACATACAATCTATATTTCTAATTAAAATTCATTATCATTGTGATGTTAAATAACTACATTTAAGAAAGGTACAATATTTCTAATTAAAATTCATTATCATTGTGGTGTTCAATAAAATTTAAGATAACATACAATCTATATTATTAATTAAAATTCATTATCATTGTGATGTTAAATAACAACATTTAAGAAACATACAATATTTCTAATTAAAATACATTATCATTGTGGTGTTAAATAACAACATTTAAGATAACATACAGTCTATATTTCTAAGTAAAATTCATTATCATTATGGTGTTAAATAAAATTTAAGATAACGTACAATCTATATTTCTTATTAAAATTCCTTAACATTGTGGTGTTAAATGACAACATTTAAGATAACATACAATCTATATTTCTAATTAAAATTCATTATCATTGTGGTGTTAAATAACAACATTTAAGAAACATACAATATTTCTAATTAAAATTCATTATTATTGTGGTGTTAAATGCCAAAATTTAACATAACCTACAATGTATATTTCTAATTAAAATTCATTATCATTGTGGTGCTAAATAACAACATTGAAGATAACATGCAATCTATATTTCTACTTAAAATTCATTATCATTGTGGTGTTAAATAACAACATTTAAGATAACATACAATCTATATTTCTAATTAAAATTCATTATCATTGTGGTGTTAAATATAATTTAATATAACATAAGTCTATATTTCTAATTAAAATTCATTATCATTGTGGTGTTAAATGACAAAATTTAACATAACCTACAATCTATATTTCTAATTAAAATTCATTATCATTGTAGTGTTAAATAGCAACATTGAAGATAACATACATTCTATATTTCTAATTAAAATACTATGATCATCAACATCTAATGCAAAGAGCTTATCATAAACACTATCATTTACAGATTCGTCACATGGATCCCAGTCAGCCGTCTTATATATATATATATATATATATATATATATATATATATAAGACAAAATCACGAAAAATTTAGAATTTGGGTCTAGATCACCATATGGAAGACCATATAGGAGATCCAGATTTTAAAATTTGGGTCTCGTATATGGTGAACTTAGATAAGAATGGTGCAGCTCGGGCTGTTGATTTGGACATCTCGAAGCCATTCGACAGGGTTCGGCATACAGGTCTTCTTCACAAGTTGAAAAGTTATGGTGTCTCCGGAAAAAAATTTTAGTTGATTTTCAATCGTGAAATGAAAGTTATCCTGAATGGCCACTCTTCTAGATTCTTTTGTACTAATACAGGTGTCCCCCGGGGATCTATTATTGGTCCTACTTTGATTTTAATTGTCATGGGTCCTTACCTATAACTACAGAATGAACTCTTCCTAATACTATGTATACTACGCCTCTCAAGAGAGGGACGAATCAAGCCGACTTCTCGACTTGACGGTCGAACTCTCTGCTTTTGAGCAAGAAGGAACCCGGACGAGGTTCCGCCGAAGGACAGAATCTCGTTCGGGGTGAATGACCTACCTATCTCGTTTTACGAGTTATACGGGCATATTTTGGCTGAGCCTACGGGCTCAGGAAACCCACGATAAAAAATGACCTTGTGTCGCATGCAACCCTCGTGGGGGGGCTACTGAATACTGAATCGAGTCGATCAGTTTCGGCTTGACGGTCGAACTCTCTGCCTCTGAGTAGAGGGAACCCAGACGAAGCTCCGCCGAAAGGCAGAGTCTCGTTCAGGGAGGTTGACCAACCCGATCCCGTTTTATACGGGTTCTACGGGCATTTTTGGAAGAGCCTACGGGCTCCGGGTAACCCGCGTTAAACTCGGGCTTGTGCCACATGCAACCCTCGTGGGAGGCTAGATACCGAATCGACTCCAGCCGTTTCGGCTTGACGGTCGAACTCTCTGCCTCTGAGCAGAAAGGAACCGGACGACGCTCCGCCGAAGGGCAGAGTCTCGTTCAGGGAGGTTGACCAACCCGATCCTGTTTATACGGGTTTTACGGGCATTTTGGCCGAGCCTACGGGCTCGGGAAACCCACGTTAAATTCGGCCTTGTGCCACATGCAACCCTCGTGGGGGGGGGGGGCTAGATACCGAATCAAGCCGAGCGTCTCGGCGACGGTCGAACTCTCTGCCTCTGAGCAGAGAGGAACCCGGGAAACCCACGTAAAACTCGGCCTTGTGCCACATCTTTCCCTCGTGGGGGGGGGGGCAAGTAAATATCGAATCGAGTCGAGCCGATAGTAGTTCACTCCAAACCAGACTGACAGTCATACTAACATCTTCCACATCTTGTATTATTATTTCGTGTAACATACCTTCGTTATTTCTACTCTTGTGTTCGTGTTGTTCTTCCTTGGTCCTAACCTGGACCATAACATTAATCTTCATTAATAACCTTCCCGATGGTATCAGTTCTCATGCTGGTATCTATGCCGAAGACGCAACCATTTACTCCTGTCTCGATAGTAAGTCTAACCACTTCCATAAGGTCAAATTGGCGGCTGGTGTTAAAAATGACCTTCAGTCTGTTGTTAACTGGAGCAAATAATGGTTTGTTAATTTTAACGCCTCTAAAACAAAATGGCTCCCTATTAATCATCAGAGAAACTTCTTTCGGCCTTCCTTTATCATGGCTGATGCTAACCTCCAGAAGAGTGACTCGTTGCGTCTTCTTAAGCTAACATGAAGTGGAAAGACTATATTGAATTCATTCTTAGGTCAGCTGCAAAGAAGTTGGTTCACTGCTTCGTGCCACATAATTTCTCTCCCCAGAATCTATCTTACATATTTATAAGTCTACCATTCGTCCATGCTTAGAATATTGCTGCCACATATGCTCCGATGACCCTGCTAACGTTCTCAACTGACGAGAGGTAGAAAGACTATATTGAACCTGCTAAGAAAGTTGGTACACTGTATCGTGCTAGACAATTTTATTCTCCAGAATCTATCTTACATATCTATAAGTCTACCATTCATCCATGCTGAGAATATTACTGCCACATATGGTCCAGTGCTCCTGCTATGTATTTAGAGATTCTTGATAAAATCCAAAGAAAAATCAACAATATTATTGGTTCTGACCTGGCATCTCTGCTTCAGTTAGATTCCCATTGCCGTAAAGTTGCTTTCCTGTGCCTTTTCTATAAACAGTTTCATGTTAATTGTTTGGGTGAACTCTTCGCTAAGGTACCTAGATTGTATTGTTTCTTTTTCTCATATTCTTTCACAGTCAGTAACTCTTTGCTTCTTAGTAGATTTATTGCCTTGCTTAGGATGAAATAATTAAATGCAATGTCAATCGTTATCTTCTGTTTTCTTAATTCCTCATCTTTTATTGTTTTCTCTCCTTAATAATGTTTTTCTTTTTATCATATTCTCTAACACTCAGCAACCCCTTGTGTCTTAGTGGAGTTATTTCTTTATAACAATCTTTATCTTCTCTCATCTTAATTTTTCTCTTTTATTGTTCTCGCTCCTTAGTATTGTTTGTATTTACTAATTCTTCCAAACCCAGTAACCTTGGTGGCTTTACTGCCTTGCTTGGATTGAATTCGATTTTTTTTTAAATCTATAGGTCGCCTTATACGTGGCAATATACGGCAGCAAAAGAATTGGTATATTTATTGTAACTCTGATATAGGAAAGCATGTCTTTTTTTCTGCCAGTCAGACATGAACGGCTCATAATTTCCTTCAAAAGCCGTTAACCATCTAGTTGAGTTGGATTGAGGAATTGATAAAGTTAAAGGAGCAAATCTACTATACTAAACCAAGTCATTGAAAGAACTTGAAGGCTGAATATAAAAACTTATGTCTTCCATAGCACAAGAGTTCCTAATGAAATCAGTTGACGTGATCCATGGGCGGCTCGTGAAGCTGGTAGTGAAACCTGGTAGCCATATCAAATTTTAAATAAAACCTTATACTAAAGGCTTTCCTTTCATATCCATTTCTTATAGTTAATAAATTACAAGTATTCTAAAATGGAAAGTTACTTTTCAATCACGCCGTATATAAAAGTCTTGATCTGATGGGGCTATTTAAGAACATGGCTGAAGTTTTTAGTTTAATCTTTTGGCTTTGTGGCAATTTGCGGTATTGTGCAAAACTACACCTAGCTCAGATTATTCTATATTCATTTTTTATTTCCTATGTGAAATTTGTTATAACTGATCTATACACAGAGATATTTGAAGTGCTTTCATTCCACATCCTGATCATAGTCACTGTATGCGAAGCCAATAACAGATACAAAAACCATGAAAGCTCTTTCGAACAATACTCAACCCACTGTTGCGCTTTTGTTATATAGAATGATCGAATACTTGAGTTGGTGTCCAGGCGAGAAATTAGCCCACAGGAAGTGACAAGTCTTTTATGAGATAACCACCTTGAACGAAAACATTGATGTAACGCCTGTCTCAATGCTAATCCTGATATTAAGCGATTTTGCAGTGCTAAGTAAGTGTTTGTCAGCACCTACAGCTGACACGATTCAAACAAGTGTAATGATAATGGTAATAATAGCCGTGTCCTTATAAGGAAATATTCGGCATTCTTTGGCCGAGCACCCAGTACCACTGTCTGTTGAAATTCATAAAATCTTATTATTAAAACAATATTTCAGGAAAACAGGTTTCGCAACAGTTACTACTTTTTCCATATATATATATATATATATATATATATATATGAACAGACTGAGATAGATAGATAGATAGATAGATAGATAGATAGATAGATAGATAGATATGAACAGACTGAGATAGATAGATAGATATGATCATTCTGAGCTAGACAGAAAGATAGCTCGATATATATATATGTGTGTGTGTGTGTGTGTATAAATAACAGACTGAGATAAATAGACGGACAGACGGGCATATAGATAGATAGATATATATGAAGAGACTGAGATAGATAGATAGATAGATAGATAGATAGATAGATAGATAGATAGATAGATAGATATGACCATTCTGAGCTAGACAGAAAGATAGCTCGATATATATATATTTATATAACAGGATGAGATAGATAGATAGATAGATAGATAGATAGATGAATGAATAGATAGACATAAACAGATTGAAATAGATAGCTATGAACTCATTGAAATAGATAGATAGATAGATAGATTTGAATTCATTGAGATATATAAATATACAGAGTTATGAATCCACTGAGATAGATAAATTGATAGATAGATAGATAGATAGATCGATAGATAGATAGACAGACAGACATAAACAGATTGAGATATATAGCTATGGACTCATTGAAATAGATAGATGCAACCGGATTGAGATAGATAGATAGATAGATAGATAGATAGATAGATAGATAGATATACAGACAGCTGTGAATACATTGCGATAGATAGATAGATAGATAGATAAGTGATGTTCATTCTGATATTTGGAATAGTCTTTTGTGATTCAGTCTACAATGCTTGAAGAAGAGTGGTTCTCTCTAAGACCTACATATTTCATTCGCTCGAAGCCACATTTAGCAACACTTCTATAGAGCTGGCAGTTTAGATGTTCCATAAAGAGTTTTAAGTCATAAATGACAAGTAAAAGTCTCGATTTGATGAGGCTATTTTAGAACATGATTTGGTGGTAGTAAGAAAAATTCTGGTCGAAAACAATAAAATTCTATATAGATCACATTACTGTAAACATCTCGCAATAAGACCGGCCCTTTACATTAAACATCTCTCTCCCACTATCAACTTCACCTTATTTAAGAGTGGGAATGGAATGTTAAGAGCTTTTTTAAAAAATAGAAAGATTCTCACTCGAATTCTAGCCTTGCTCAACATACGTAGGCTCAGAATAAACGCTCCTACTCGTAATCACAAGAACAAGAGAAATTGACAAAAACAAAAATTATAGTAAATAAATAAATTATAAATATTTTAAAATGGAGAATAACTTTTTCATCCTGTATATAAGTCTCAATCTAATGAGACTATTTAAGAACATGACTCAAGTTTTTAGTTTGGTTTTAGGCATTTACAGTAGTGTTCAATACTAACTTATTATATATTCAATTTCTTTATTTCCTATACTATTTATTATAACTGAGGATCCTCTCTGCCGGGAGACAGAGAGTTTGACCAGCACACCTGGAAACGAATCTCCAACTGGAGGATATCTGCCAACCGCCCCACGCAGTCAGATGTGGGACAAGGCAGCATCTAATGCGGGGTATCCAAGCCCGTAATCTCGACCAAAAATTCCCCGTATACCCTGTATAAAATTGGTCGGGTAGCTGTTTCCCGAGACGAGACTGCCCTTTGACTTACCCTAGGGATCCACTGTGCCCGGAAGCAGAGAATTTGACCAGCACACCTGGAAACGAATCTCCAACTGCAGGATATCTACCAACCGCCCCACGCGGTCAGATGTGTCACAAGGCAGAATTTAAAGTGGGGTATCCGAGCTCGTAGGCTCGACCAAAAATTCCCCGTATACCCTGTATAAAATTGGTTGGGTAGCTGTTTCCCGAGACGAGACTGCCCTTTGACTTAGCCTAGGGATCCTCTCTGCCCGGAAGCAGAGAATTTGACCAGCACACCTGGAAACGAATCTCCAACTGCAGGATATCTACCAACCGCCCCACGCGGTCAGATGTGTCACAAGGCAGAATTTAAAGTGGGGTATCCGAGCTCGTAGGCTCGACCAAAAATTCCCCGTATACCCTGTATAAAATTGGTCGGGTAGCTGTTTCCCGAGACGAGACTTCCTTTGACTTACCTAGGGGTCCACTGTGCCCGGAAGCAGAGAATTTGACCAGCACACCTGAAACGAATCTCCAACTGCAGGATATCTACCAACCGCCCCACGCGGTCAGATGTGTCAAGGCAGAATTTAAAGTGGGTATCCGAGCTCGTAGGCTCGACCAAAAATTCCCCGTATACCCTGTATAAAATTGGTCCGGGTAGCTGTTTCCCGAGACGAGACTGCCTTTGACTTAGCCTAGGGATCCCCTCTCTGCCCGGAAGCAGAGAATTTGACCAGCACACCTGGAAACGAATCTCCAACTGCAGGATATCTACCAACCGCCCCACGCGGTCAGATGTGTCACAAGGCAGAATTTAAAGTGGGGTATCCGAGCTCGTAGGCTCGACCAAAAATTCCCCGTATACCCTGTATAAAATTGGTCGGGTAGCTGTTTCCCGAGACGAGACTGCCCTTTGACTTAGCCTAGGGATCCTCTCTGCCCGGAAGCAGAGAATTTGACCAGCACCCTGGAAACGAATCTCCAACTGCAGGATATCTACCAACCGCCCCACGCGGTCAGATGTGTCACAAGGCAGAATTTAAAGTGGGGTATCCGAGCTCGTAGGCTCGACCAAAAATTCCCCGTAGACCCCATAAAAAACGGTGTCGGGTAGCTGTCTACCACCCCAGACGAAACTCTGCCCAGCCTCGTCTGGGTTCCTCTCTGCCCGAAGGCAGAGAGTTCGATGAGCACAGCTGGAGACGAATCTCCAACTGAAGAACAACATACAGTACTTACTACTATACTTATGTGAATGGGGACATACCCATTATCTTCCGTAGATATACTACAAGAATTTTTATTACTAATGCTACTGTTAGTAATGTTCTTTCTATACTAATCATTTGTGATTTAATTAATGTTAGCATTCTGTTTTTCGCTTTCAACCGCAGATCTTGCGTTATGGGTGTTCTCTAACAGGTCGTCCGACTTCAAACAGATAACACTAATATTTGTAGTGTCAAGCAATGTAGACTTCTGAAGCGATGGGATATTCTGATTTTATTTAGATCATTAAGCTTGCTGGTATAGACCCCAACACAACCTATTTGTTATAACTAATCCAGAGACAGCTGTATTTGAAGTGCTACTGCTGTTTTCATTTCAGATCCGGCTTCAATAGATTTACAATATCTCATTGCTTACTTTAATAATCATTTTGCTAATGTAGTTTACGTTCGTAAAATCAAATGGGAGTTAAGCGACGATATTGTACTTTTTTTATTATTTTAACAGAGGTCAAGACACCAAAGGGAATAGCACTGAGTTCGTGGAAGATCCCAAGAGCGAAAGTAACGAGTTCACGTAAGGGGTTATAAAAAAGAAACTCAGACTCAAGGAAACGTGATCTGAGGAAATTTCTAAATGTCAAAAACTATTAAACGATTGCCAAGTAAGTGTTTGTCAACACCTACAGCTGAGACAATTCAAACAAACGTAATGATAATATTAGCTGTCGCCCTTGTAAGGAAAATGTCGGCGTTCATTGGCTGAGCACCCAGTGCCACTGTCGGACGAAATTTATAGAATCTTATTATTAAAACAAATTTTCATGAAAATAGGTTTCGCAAGTCGAATAACACATTACTTTTTACAGTATTGATGGGGGCTTCATAGATATATAGATATGGACAGACTGAGATAGACACACACACACACACACACACACACACACATATATATATATATATATATATATATATATATATATATAAACAACATAAAGTCAACACTTAAAGGCTACAGTCTGTTTCATGCTAGACGCAATCGCGGCCTGACGATTGCATCTGACATGAAACATACTGTCGCCTCTAAGTGTTGACTTCTATCTTAACTTTTATATTTACACACGCTCTATCTCTGATATTGAGTACTTTATCCCATAAATATAGCACATCTTAAGACTATATTTCTTTATATATATATATATATATATATATATATATATATATATATATATATATATATATATATCTGCTATTGAGCGCTTTCCAATAAGTACCGCGCATATACAAAATAAAAATAATATAAATGAAAATTACATATATATATTTATATACACACATATTATACATATATATATATATGTATTTATATACTCACATATTATATATATATGTATGTATTTATATACACATATTATATATATATATATATATATATATATATATATATATATATATATAGAGAGAGAGAGAGAGAGAGATTTGAATACACTGAGATAGAATGATGGATATATACATATATATATATATATATATATATATATAGAATAGATAGATAGATAGATAGATAGATAGATGTAAACAGACTGAGACAGAAAGAAAGAAAGAAAGAAAAAAAGAAAGAAATAGATGGATAGAAACAGGCTGATAGATAGATAGATAGATAGATAGATAGATAGATAGATAGATATGAATCAGATATGCATATATGAACGAAGATGCTGAACGATCGACTCTTTTTTGAAATTTATAAAATCCTTATCTTAAAAAAATTTTTCAGCTTAATAAGTTTCTCAAGTTAACAGCTTATTCTCGATCATTCTAGTATTGATGGAGGAGGGTCTTTCTTCGTGACCTTACATTTGAAGTAGTGTGGAATATCAACATCTTTATTATGTCATTATTTTCTCTTCAAATTACATGTAATATCCATTTTAGTGATTGCTGCTGTTGAAAGTCCTTAAGTGACGTTCATTCTAATATTTGGAATAGTTTGTTGTGATTCAGTCTGCAATGTTTGAAGAAGAGTGGTTCTCGCTAAGACCTACATATTTCATTCGCCACATTTAGCAACAGTTCTATACAGTTGACAGTTCAGATGTTTCATAAAGAGTTTAAAATTCTGGTCGAAAACAATAAAATTCTATATAAATTGCAATTACTGTAAACATCTCGCTAAAGACAGGCCCTGTATATTAAACATCTCTCTCCCACTATCAACCTCAACTTATTTAAGAGTGGGAATGAAATGTTTAGAGCTTTTTCAAAAACAGAAATACGCTCACCCGAATTCCAGCCATGCTCAACATCCGAAGGCACGGAATAAACGCTCCTACGAGTATTCAAAACAACACAAAAATAAAATACAACTTAAACAGTCAAAACATCAAGAGAAATTGCCAACACCTAAAACAGACCAACTTGAAAATGGCTGAAAGTGCATGGGACAATGGACAATTTTTGCACTTCCTTACCTTCAACAAACGGAAAAATGTAAGAACGCTGGAAAAACTAAATCAAATATTAATTAAATTTTCTTTGTCTGTCATATTTAACGAAAGATGTTTAAAAGAAAGGTTGCTGCGAAATATACATTATATATATATATATATATATATATATATATATATATATATATATATATATGGATTAATGTGAGAGTAAATTTATCGTTTAACTTATTGATATTACTTTCAGCATCTCGACTCCAGAGTTTCGTAGACGGCCCTGTTCGTCCACTTTTCAGGGAGTATGGTGTATCAAAAATACTTTTACAAAATTTTGGAGTGTTCTCCTCACACCAAAACAAGGACAAGCCTACACATTATTCGTAAACTGATGCTGGTGTCTAGACTGCATTTTACCATAGGCATTCCAATGCACCCACAAATGTTGGTTGTGTAAATTTGTTATTCCATTTCTTCCAAATTTTGCCCCCTCCATAAACAAGACTGAAGAGATTGAAGGATTGGCCGTTTGTACAATAAACCATCAGCAAAAGTGCTCCCATGGTGTATGAAAGACCCTGTACACGTTGCAAATGAGGAGTAGCTCTTGAAGTACCCTCCGTACGGTACTATGAGATGTACGGCATGCTAGGGCCAATTGACGTGTGCTGATATCTGGATCATCTCTGACAGCCTGTAGAATGTGTTCTTTGTGCTCTGGCCTACGAGCGGATCTCGGTCTTCCTCGATCCATAATTCGTGGTGCCACTAATCCTGTTTTAGCAACGCGACGATAAACGACAGAAAAGGTTGGATGATTCCGCTGCCTTCTGTCTGAAAAACGCAATCTGATACAACCGTGCAGCCTCGATTTCATCACCATGACGTATGTAAAAATCATATCTGCTTACTCACGACATGAACATCCTGCCATTGTTAAACGAACATTTCTCAGTTAACTCACTACTACACACGGCAGACGTTGAAGACAGACTAGCCACAAATGTACACGATTGACATATGTAACCTAGTCTATATGACAACACAGCGTCATCTACCCTAAACATTCTTAAAATCTTAATAACTCAAAAGCATGTAATTTGCGGAGATATGTTTATATGAACTTTTGTCCTTGTTTTGGTGTGAGGAACCTGCTCCCAATGTTTGTAAAAGTATTTCTGATATGCCCTATATATATATATATATATATATATATATATATATATGATAAAAATAGTTTTACGGTATGCTATATTTATGGGTTAAGGAGCTTAATATCAGGGATAGAGAAAAAGTAAATATAAAATGAACTGTAGTTCTAAATTATTTACGGATATTTTATCTAAAACTCACATTACAGCGACATTTTAAATTGACAAAAACAAATGAGAATGCTTTGCTAGAAAAAAAAACACAAAAAAGTATTTTGCGCCTCATTTGGTTCTTGACTAAAAGGAGAGTTCGAATTAACCAGGGTGTAAGCATAGAGAAGGCGAAAATTGGTGGATATTAGACACATGGGTTACGTAACGGCTGCATCGTGACGGCACTTCATACAGTGACGTGAGTTTGTTTACAGCAGCCAAACCAAGAGGCTGCTTTCTTTAGAGGCTAAACTTACCTGCTCAGCATCTTACAAGTCCACGATGCCGTTTCCCTTTGGAAATGTATATTTTCCACGATATAGAAACTCCTGTTCGCAGTAACTCAATTTGGGAAAACCCAAGACTCGCTGATTTCCCGTTCGTGGAATATGTCCTCGCCTGGGACATAGATGACTCCAGCCCGTTTGAATCTGGAGTCATATACATGGCTTTTCCAAAAGCACAGAAGAATTTCCATATTATATGTAAGACCTTTCTTTTTGTTTCTCCTTACACTCTGCGTGGGACACGTATGTATGTATGTATTCTCTGCATGGGACACTATGTACATGTATATATAATTTTGTGTATGTCTTAGTGGTATAAAACTCACTCTGAGAACAAAGAATGTTTGCTATTCCTTTTCGTTTCAGCCATTCTGTTCTGTCCGAGAAATACGGTGTTGTAATACCATGGCTATAATAATGCCCATAATGGGGGAAATATAAATGGAGTGGGGCCTGGAATAAGCGTTAGAAAATGTTAGAAAAGCTTGTGAAGGGGTTTAGGATTAGTCTAAAATTT
Organism: Acanthosepion pharaonis; assembly: GCA_903632075.3. Lineage (NCBI taxonomy): Eukaryota > Metazoa > Mollusca > Cephalopoda > Sepiida > Sepiidae > Acanthosepion > Acanthosepion pharaonis. The sequence continues at coordinate 844,629 of CAHIKZ030000750.1, read as the reverse complement.
AGTCTATTTAAGTTAATAAATGAATGGTATATAAACAGTCGAATCCATTACATTAACTAACATGCTAATCTTCTCCCCCTCCCCCCCCAGTTATGGGTAAATAGCAGGACAGACCGGGTTCTATAGCCTTGGATGGCAACTGGTCTACCATAGAAAGAAATGGCAACCTACTGCCTCGTCAGTTATGTATCGAAAGATACATGATCATCTAAACGCGTATCACGCATAGCACATAACTAATATAAATATAGAGGAAATGATTTAAATAAATTTAAAATAATTTTCTTCTATATAAATTTTTTCTATCGCAAATAAAAACAAAGCATATTTCTAATGTTCTTCCTTTGTTAATCTTTTCTATTAAAGATTCTATTAAATTGCTGCACTTGTTTGATTTTGACATTCCCAATGTGTAATTTGCACGTTGGGCTGTTCATTTTGCTAACAACCATGATATTCTGTCTTCTTGAAATTTATGTTTAGTCCTTTCTTCTCGGTTTTCCTAACTACCTTATGTGAGAGTACTTCTAGTTTCCTTTCTGTGCCTGCTATCAACATTTTGTCATCGACTGGTTGTCCTGAATATCAAGATTGACATTCAGTCGGTTGAAATAAAAACAAAAATGGAATTCCGACGGAACGGAACGATGCTAAACGTAATGGAATTTATAACGGAATGTAATGTTTGTTTTGCTCTCTTCCTTACTGTCAAACTTGTCCCTAGCCTTTGTGGAATGTTATCCAGACGGTCTAAATAAACGTTTTCCAAATCTGTCAACATTGTTATTATTTCCTTTGTTATCTGCCATTTTCGCCAGATGTAAAAACAAATTTACACACACACACACACACACACACACATATATATATATATATATATATATATATATATGAAAGAAAAATATACAGAAAAAAAAAAAAAAAAATCTTAATATGCAATTATGCTGTATTAATGTTAATATAAAGTCAACGTCGGACGTTTCGGTCTATTTTAGACCATCATCAGGACATATCCATAAAACATAATTAACATTAGAACATATAAAATTCAACATGAAAAGACGATGGACATAAGAGCACAACTAATCCAAACAGATAACTGAAATTTTTATATAAGATCAGCGTTCCGTTTAAATATGATCACGTCGTCATCACGTGGTCGATGTTGTGAAAACGTATTCGAAGATGATTTCAAAATATTAAAATATTAAACAAGCTCGATTGAACTATTTTCTCATATAAACAGTTCAAGAAATCCCTTCTGTTGATATAGGAATACGCAGCGATCAATAGGTTCTTATATCTTCATACAAGCTTGAAGTCCTCCCAAAAATGATTTCAAAATTTTAGACAGGCACGTTGGAACAATTTTAAACAGTTCGTTAATAAATCCTTTCCTTACAGGAATAGGCGGAGATCAATAGATTCTTATATTTTCGTACAAGCTTGAAGTCTTCCATGTTATAAAGTAAATGTAGGTTGGTATTTCCAGTAGACAGTATGTAAGCAAATATATGGATATAGATACGACAGTATGAAGAAAAATATACAGAAAAAAACAAACAAAAATCTTTATATGCAATTATGCTGTATTAATGCTAATATATATATATATATATATATATATATATATATATATATATATATAGGTAACTACATTCGTCTCGGAAAACCTTCGGTTTCTTGATTTGCTAATGATTAAATCAATTTCGAAGGAAAAAAGGTTTTAAAAAAAGAAAGAGCTATGAACATGGACGTCTGTCGAAAATAATCATCCAGCATACAGGTTCAAAGGCCAAAGAAAAAAAAACCCGATACGAGTAATCAACTAACTAAAAAAGTGCTCAATACAAAAGTAGAGCAGACCTAATCAAACCTAGAGAGCCAGACAAACATACCAAGGTTTCACTTAAGCGGATCGTCAGGGAAAGCTGGCTAAAGAGGTAAAGAAAACTGTATACATATAGGCGATAAACAAAAGACCAAGACCACGTGATCAAACATTAAAAAAACAAAAAAACAACAACAACAACAACACAATAATTGGGAAGGTGGAGGAGAAATTTATTCGAAACTGCTTAAAAGGGAGGGGGTGATTTAGAGACAAACACGGGCAAAAAACGGTTAAAAAACTATATAATCAGGGGAGGTGGGGCCTAATCCAATAACCTGTCTGGCTCTCTCGGTTTGACTATATATATATATATATATATATATATATATATATATATATATATATATATATATATATTAATTCGTGTAGTATATATAATATTATAAAGAAGTAATCATCCAAAGAGTTAATCAGTAAAGTTAATATAATTAATGGCGAAATCATTTCGCTAACAGATCAATTTTTTTTAAGCGTTTCACCCCAAGCAAGGCGGGAAGCCACTAGGACGCAAGGAGTTACAGAAAATTTGGAGTAAGATCAGATAGGAGTGATAGAGGAAAGGATGAGGAGAAGGATAGTGGATAGATCAAGGCAACTGGAGATGTCGATTGACATTACATTTGAATAGTTAGAGATTATAGCTCTCAGGGAAACTGGAATAGGGAAGGGAGATCCACAGGCGAGAGGTGCAAGACATGAAGCTATTGGAGTAGAAGAGACGGCTACATTTAGGAGTTTCGACAGTGAAGGGGTGCGAGCGGGATGCCAGCCTCGTAGGGCGCTTGAACTCATGAAGTCTGGGAACAGCGAATGCAGCTCCTCGAAGCAATTGCCATGAAAGTATTTGTAAAACAGACAGAGAGAGAGGTGACGGCGCGTCTGTGAGAAAGTGACTGTGGACGATGCCAGAACAGGGCCAATTATATTGCATATCCGCCTCTGGAGCCTATCAAGAACCCCTGAGGCAAACAGAAGGGGCTCCAGACCATATATGGGAGCAATACTCCATGCAAGGGCGAATTGTTGATTTGTAGATCTGGAGGATCGATTCCGGGGAGAAATATTTCCTGGCGCGGCACAGGGCGCCAACTTTCCTTGCGGTGGACGAAGCAATTGATTCAATGTATTTGTTCCATCTCAGGTCAGCCGTCAACGTGAGACCGAGCAGCCGCAGAGAGTTGCTCTCGAGAAGTTGAGCGTCAGACATTCTAATGGAGGGCAGGGAAGGATCTCTGTGGTGATTAATAGAGAGCAGTTTTGTTTTTGATTAAATATTAACTTACTGACAACTCTTTGAATGACGTGATCCTTATGTTTAAATTATAAGATGGATTAGATTACAAGTACTTTTGAAGAAATTTGCTCCTTCATTCAGAGAGTTGTTACTAAGTTAATATTTTATTGATCTCTTAGCGAAGTTATTTCGCCATTAATTACATTAACTTTACTGATTAATTATTTTTTGGATGATTACTTCTTTATAATATATATCTCTGTCTATAAAAGGCAGGATATGTGTGTGTGTGTGTGTGTGTAACGAATGCACGGCCGCAATTTTCGACGGATTTGCACTAAAATTTACATGCACATGCTCCAAGTCAGCGAGAAGGCCAAGATTGACCTTGCATTTCCCAACTCTCACCGATAGTGGAAATAATCGACTTTTTCAGACTTCTACGGCAGTTTTCATTTAGTTTGCGGCCATTTCTACTGGCCAGAGTGAGAGCCTATAGCTGGCTTCCACGAATAGGCAGGAAGATTCTATTGGCCAACGTGAGAGCCAACAGCTGACTGACACGAATGTTAACTAGAATGCTTGCATTTTAAAAAATCTATAGCTGCATTCGTCACAAGTGGGAAAAAATTAAATCTGCATGGCACTTTACTCCAATTGGCTCATTCGCTTTTTTAAAGCTGATCGTTTTGTGTTCATTTTGTTTAGTTCTATTTTCGTGACAGATTTAATGTTTAGTATAGAGCTTAGAAAAAATATGAGATAGGCAAGAAGTAAGACATGTAGCAACATCAGCATGGCAAATGGCACTCCTTTAAAAAAAGAAAGGGGCAAAATATTTTAAGTCAAGTGATAGCGATTGCTGTATGAGTCGTACGATTTTTTGAATCAAGCACAGGCAACGCCGGGCCATGCTGCTAGTATATATATATATATATATATATATATATATATATATATATATATATATATATAAGACATGCTTTCTTAAATAATTAATATAAGTTTTGTCTACTTATTTTTTAATAGGATTATTAGTATGCCTATCAACGGAAGAAAGAAAATTACCATGTTGTTGCATATTCATTTTGTACCGAGTGCTTTCGACATTAGCACAATGTCGTCATCAGGGTCATGTTTTTTCTCAGACAAATGTTTTTTTTTGTTTTTCACTTCACACGTAAAAAATATAATTTTTAGATGACCACAACAATTTAGAAAATGCTAAACACAACAGTATAATGATAGAAGTACAATACAATGTGAAAATTCTACCATTTGCACACACACACACACATATATATATATTCAAATGATATTATAATAGACACTTCGTATTTGAAATATTGCAACGATAATAACGCTTGAAGTAACATAAATTTCAGAATAGTAATAATAAAAAATATTTCTTTAACACACACAGACACACAAAGACATACGCACACACACGCACACACACACACACACACGCATACACACACACACACACATATATATATAT